>JAHHUM010002706.1:53135-95635 GCA_036173005.1 Crenichthys baileyi | reverse complement strand
CCATCCGTCCATCCATCCGTCCATCCATCCATCCGTCCATCCATCCGTGCATCCATTCATCCATCCGTGCATCCATCCATCCATCCATCCGTGCATCCATCCATCCATCCATCCGTGCATCCATCCACCATCCATCCGTGCATTCATCCATCCATCCGTGCATTCATCCATCCATCCGTGCATTCATTCATCCATCCGTCCATTCATTCATCCATCCGTGCATCCATCCATCCATCCATCCATGCATTCATCCATCCATCCATCCATCCATCCATGCATGCATGCATTCATTCATGCATTCATTCATGCATTCATTCATGCATTCATTCATTCATTCATCCATCCATGCATTCGTTCATCCATCGTCCATCCATCCGTGCATCAATCCATCCGTCCATCCATCCGTGCATCCCTCCATTCATCCATCCATCCATGCATTCGTGCATCCATCCATCCGTGCATTCGTGCATCCATCCATCCGTGCATTCATTCATCCATCCATCCATCCGTGCATCCATCCATGCATTCATCCATCCATTATTGACAGCATAACTGCAGGTGATTGTTGTGGTAAACTGGAATAAGTGAGACTGGAAAACCCAGTTTGTGCAAATTTAGTCACCATTATTTTGTGATCTACAGAAATCAGTCTATGCCAGCAGATGTCACCATTTCCAACACGCCCGACCTTCAGCTGCTTAGACCTTCTGCTCACACGGATTTCTGTGTCTCTTACAGGAAAGATGGAGGCAGCCTGGCCTGAGTACCCAGCAGCCATGGCTCTGCTGTCCGACAGCCTGGAGGTGAAGCCAAACTACTTGTCCACTCGCTGCGAGCTCTGGAGGAAGAGCGGCCTGTTCGCCTATGCCTGGATGAACTGAGCCCGTCGTTTGATTCTCTGCCACAGCGCATGGAGTTTTAACCTCCCTGAGAACGCAGCGTCTTGTTGGGTTAAACTTGATTTCTCTGCACCCTAACAGCCATTTAGAAGCCTCTTCAGCAGATGGTAGTTTTACCAATCTGACCAAATCTGTTAAGAGTTTAAAAAGTCTTACTAGTTTGGGTGAAATTATTCTTCACCAGGCATCGGTCTGCCTGATGTAACTGAACTTCCTTGAAGACCAAAGAAAAGTGGGAGATAATAACCAGAAATAATAGGATTCAGGTTTTGAAAAGTTAGAAGGTAAAGAGAATGAAAGGTCGAGATACAGTATATTGCCAGAAGTATTGGTCTACTTCTACATGTACGTGAACTTGAATGACATCCTGTTCTCAATCTATGCGGTCCAGTTTGTTGATGGACCCACCACTGCCAGTAATAGAACTTTTACCTATTCTGTAAGCATCTTCCTCACCCCAAATGTGTTTGAGAAGGTTGAGGTCAGGACTCTGCAGGCATGTCAAGGTTCTCCACACATGCAGCCATAGAAGTCATTGGAGCAACAGAATTCATTGATTTGGTGCTGGGACCCAAAACTTTTGGCAAAATAGTGTATTTGAGAACAAAGCTGTCAATTTACAGTGTGAAATTCTGACATAGATCTATTTCCAAATCCATAAAGGGAATAAAACAATCCCTATAGTTCTCTACAGACCATAATCATGTTTTAAAGTCAACTTTTCAGGCTGAACCAGCGATATCTGCCGGTTGTCTACCTGTAAAGGTGTGCTGGTACATCTGTCCAGTAGTTAAAGGTTGGTTTGTGACCAGAACTTCCTTCTCTCTACCTTAATGACGCTTTTTGTTTTGATGAGAGGCGCCCTCATAAAGAAACCAGGTGGATTTCCTGAGGAGATTGTTGCAGCTGCTATGCTTTGTGTGCTTCCTGCAAATGATCGTAACCTTGCTGAAGGTTTTAGGGCTTAAAGTCCTGATCAGACAGGGCTTCACAGCTTTTATTTTTTATTTCATTTGATTTTGAAATTAATGTTTTGTGATAAAATATTTATGTCCAGTCTGGAAACAAACCCTGAAATAATAACCATGCCTTGCCTGTAGGGGGCGATAAGGCAAAACACAAGATGTCATCTGAGGGATGCTGCCGTTTAGAAATGTTTTAATTTACATTTTTGCTAATTAAATAAATATCAAAACTCCACCTCAACCACCCAGACAACAAATAAATACGTTCCTGAATGAATTAATAAAAAAATCTAAAAAAACAGAAAGTAAATGGACATAAGATGACCTCAAACAGACTTAAAGTTATTTAAACTGTTGCTGTTTAAATAGTTTCAGTCTTTTTTGAACAAGGTGTTCCAGTTGGTGTCAAACACTGTGGAGCTGGACGCAAGCAACATGATTTAAATGTGCACAACTCTAACAGAAGACGAGGAAAGGAAGTTGTTGGAGTAAATATGGATTAATTTGACCATACTGCACTAATTATCTCCTATAACTGAAGATAATTTAACCACTCAAGCAGAGAAAACACTGTGAAGCAGCTTTTCTACAAACGTTTTACACTTCACACCTGCTCTCCATCTCAGTCCTTCCTCCCATGGCAGATCACAGGCAAAGCAGTGGAGTCTTATCTACAAATAAAACAAGTAATTCAAACAAGAATGAAAACGGGTCAAAATAAGATGTAGATGTAAAAATCCAAATGTAGGTTATAGGCTATATACTGTATATAAACAGAAGACAGAGATGATAGAAATATGCGATCATTTATGGTTCTTTCAGCCAAATGCAGGTTTGGGTTAATCTGAGCCAGTCTCACCCAGAAGTTTAATTAAAAAGACAGATTTTAAGTCAGACTTTAGAGACAGAAAGTGTCCAGGTAGAGGAGCCTGAGCGCCCTCTCATTACATCCAGTCCCTGAAGCTCTGGGATGCCACTCCTGCATTCGGATAATGGATGACGGCTTCAGAACATCTGAAACATATGATAGGTTCTGCTTCTTGGGAGCTTCGTAGGTGCGAAGAAGAGATTTCGAAAACATTCTGAAATGTGCAGAGAGCTGCTTCAGAGATTTCTGCACTGAAATGAAATGTTCTTTATGATTTTTTTTCTAATCTTCACTGCAGCTGCAGACATTTGGCATGAGTTGAAGAACTTTTGGACCACCAGCCATAAATTCAGACCCGATTTCATAGTTTCCAAACATATAAAACAATGCTGATTTTTATTTTATTTTTTTTTGTAATTTCACTTGAACATATACCTATAAGTATTAAAATCTGAGAAACTGAATATTTAGAGTGAAATGTTTTTCCCCAGAGTTGTACATCTTCTCTTTAAACTAAACATGTTGAGATGTGATCTTCTCATCTCCTCGATTCTTTGGTTAACCATTAAGGTTTCTGTCAGATGTTTCCTATTTTTAACTTGATGCATTATTTGTGAAGCTGTGACAAATGTTTCAGAACTATAATTAAAAAAAAAATCACAAAAGGATGATGCTACTTCACTGTGAGGGTTGTGTTGCTGTAGTGTTACGTTTGGACCATTGGAACAGGTTCAAATGCTTTATATTTTCTTTAAACACGGAGTTTATTGTCTGTTCTTCGTTTGAAATCTTGTTTTATGTCCTGTCCTGCCTGTAGAGGCCCCATGGACGGACTCTTTAATCTCTGCAGCTCCTTCAGGGTGACCTTCAGCCTCATTCTGTCCCCTCTCATATTAATGCCCTCCCTGCCTGGTCCAGGAATTTCTTTGGCTTTTTGCTGTGTTGTGTTTTCTAAAAATGGATTTATTAGATCTCTAAGGGACATTCAGAGGTGCGGGTACTGATTTATAACCAAACTCTAACCGGCACCTCAGCAGAACTTTGTCCAGGACCCGTTTGGACAGCTTGTTCAGATCCTCTGTGTGTGAAATTGTTTGTATTTCAATAAAAAAAAATCCTTTCTATTTAATGATTATAAAATCCAGATTAAAGGTTGTAATGTAATGCAACCTAACAGGAACTGCACAGAGGAAGTGAACACTGTTTATATCTGTCCTTCATCTATTATGGGATGGATTATTTGTGTGTTTTGGTTTTCAGCAGATTCGTTTGTATCTGAAGGCAAATTTCCGTTTGACTACAGACATAAAAATAAGGGGAACATTTAAATGTACTAATAAATAATATTTTTATGCAGTATCAAAAAGTTTAGGATTTTTTTATGTTCTTTAGGAAACTTTCAGTGAAACTGTCTGCAGTGGATTCTTTAAATCATGGAAACGGGGAAAAGTGATGAAATGTTCCTGATCTCTGTTCATGTTTATTGGCTTTATTTTTTTAATTCTGCGTTTTGCACAGATTTATAAACTCGATGCTCGACCACCTCACGTTTGTGGTTTCCAGAGAACACGTTTATAATGCTTGTTTTTTTGTTAGATTAAGTTTACTTGTTTATGACTCATTTGGTCGTGACTCATTTCCTGTTTGAGTCTAACCTCATTTAACACATTTCTGGTGATTGTTACTTTAAAGTTTGCTTTTTTTAACCACTTTTAACAGTTTGCGATCACGTCTTATTGTGTGTTGATGGCAGTTTCATGTTTTCTGTGATCAATAAATGGACATGATGTGAAAATCTCTACTTCTGTGGATAAATGTTACTATTGAGTCAGTTTGCTGTGCAGTAGAGCTGAACTGATGGATGTAAATAATGCTTTTTTACAGTTTTGGCCATAATTCACATGCTCTATGTCAAGTACGGTGGGTGGAGGGATGATGATCTGGGCCCGCTTTGCAGCCACAGGTCCTTGCAGGTTAAGTTTGCCATGAACACCCCTGTATACCAAAGGATCACCCCTTCATATCTCTCATGCTGTATTAAAGCCTGTGTGTTTTAAAACGAGATTTAAACACATGGACAATTGGAGTCTGTCTGATGTGTAGCGACAGTTTTTTCCCCAGTTTAGGGGCTACAGCCCTAAATGCTCCACCATTTCCAGCCTGCACCCTGGTATTGCTAAAAGCAAGAGCTCATTAGAGCTAAGAGATCTTGAGGAGGGATATGGCTGCAGGAGGTCAGACGGATATCCAGGAGCCTGGCCATTCAGTGCCTTTTATGTCAAATTTAAAAGCATCTCTAATATGAACAGGGATCCAGTGAAGAGAAAAGGCACCAGGGAAATACGTCACGCTATTTATTTGGGTCAGAAGACCTGCTGTAGCTTTCTGCACCAGCTGCAGTCCTTCACTGGCTGGCCTGACTAACACTACCATATAAAGAGTTACAATAATCCAGTTTTGATGTAATACCAGCATGGATTAACCACTCAGTCTTTAAGAGATAAAAATCATTTCACTTTATATAAAAGCCTTAGTTTAAAAAAGGATCGCTGCACAACTGAACTAATCTGTTTGTCAAAATTAACATTTGAATCAGAAATAACCCCAAATGTTTACAGTGCAATTTGACAAATGCGATTATCATTTGATTGCTTCAGTCTTCTCATTGAAATTAAAAACACTGAGGTCATCCAGACTTTGACCTCAGAGAGACACTGAAACAATGGTTTTAACGAAGCAGAACAACTGAAAAGTAGAGCTGAGTGTCGTCTGCATATGAGTGAAAAACCTTTTCCAGAAAATTTAACCTCAACATATAAATGGAAAATAAAACTGGTCCCAGAATATATCCCTGAGTAACTCCTCAAGGAGGACTGAAGAACGTAAAACATTCTCCAAGGTTCACCGAGAAACTAAAGAACGAGACCATCTGTCCAACAGCTGAATTCAATTCAAAAATACTTTATTAATCCCAAAGAGAAATTAAACGTGGATGTAGCTCATTATCTGCAGGTTTCTTCAGAGCCGTTGTAGATGCTGATGGTTGTGGGCAGGAAGGATCTCCTGTAGCGTCGGTCTACAGCAGATCTGAAGAAGCCTCTGACTGAAGACACTCTGTTGTTGTAGGACAGTCTGATGAAGAGGATGCTCAGGGTTCTTCATAATGTTCTACATTTTATGAAGAATCCTTCTTTGCACAATGATCTCCAGAGGTTCCAGAGGAGTCTCCAGAACAGAGCCAGCCTTCTTTATTAGCTTGTTGAGTCTTTTAAGTCCCTGGTTCTGATGCTGATTTCTCAGCAGATGATGGAGAAGATCACACTCTTCACATCAGACTTGATGTGGAGAATGCTCTGCAGCATCTTGCTGGAAATACTGAAGGTCATAAGCTTCCTCAGGAAGTACAGTCTGCTCTGTCCCTTCTTGTAGACGGCTTCACAGTTGCATCTCCACTCCAGTCTCTTGTCCAGGTGAACACCGAGGTATTTATACTCCTCCACCACCTCCACCTCTTCTCCCATGATGGAAACAGTGTTTGACCTATTCCTGTTTCTCTTCAATTCTACAATCATCTCCTTTGTTTTATTGATGTTAGAGATGAGATGATTGTTTCCTCACCATGCCACAAAGTGGTCCACCAGCTCCCTGTTCTCAGGTTCTTGTCCATCTCTGATCCACCCCACAACTGCAGAATCATCCGAATATTTTTGCAGATGACAGGAGTCTGTCTGGTCCTGGAGGTCTGAGGTGTACAGAGTGAAGAGGAATGGTGAGAGTACAGTCACACAACCCTGCAGTCTCACCAACTGTGGTCTGTTTGTCAGGTAGAAGTCACCTGACTTCTAGAGACATACAGGTGGAAGGTGGAGGCAAGGGGAGCAGCAGCATCTTCTGATTTGGTTGAAGACAAACATGTAGAAGCAGAAGGGTCCATGGCTAAGGTGGAAGATAAAACATTTGAGGTGTGACAGGAAAACTGTGGGTCAAAGGATGGTGGGATGTATGTTTGGCTGTGAGCAGGAGAGGAGGATGCTGAGCTTGTTTCTTTATTGAACCTATTGAAGAATGTGTTCAGTTCATTGGTTCTGTCCAGACCTCCATCGGTCTGATCATCCTTCTGCTTGAAGCCTGTGATCTTCTTCATCCCTGACCACACATCTCTGATATTGTTTTGCTGGAGATGGTGGTGGACATTCGGAAAACACCACCTCCATACACCCCCCTCACCATCCTCAACAACACCGTGTCGGCTGTGGATCACTTCAGGTTCTTAGGAACCACCATCTCTGAGGACCTGAGATGGTCTTCACACATAGACACTGTTCGAAAGAAGGCCCAGCAGAGACTGTACTTCCTGAGGCAACTCAAAAAGTACAACCTTCCACAGGAGCTGCTGGTCATCTTCTCCACTGCCATCATCCAGTCTGTCCTGTCTTCATCCATCTCCGTGTGGTTCGGTTCATCCACAAAACAGGACAGGTCCAGACTGCAACAAATAATCAGGACTGCAGAGAGAATCATCAGGGCTGACCTTCCCTCCATCCAGGACTAATACAGGTCTAGGGTCAGGAAAAGAGCTGCTAAAATCTCTGCAGACCCCACACACCCTGCAGATAAACTGTTTAGAGTTCTGCCTTCAGGTGGCGCTACAGAGCGCTGTTCACTAAAACCAGCCACCACAGAGACAGTTTCTTCCCCCAGGCTGTTTCTCTGTTGAACATTCAATAAAATACAAAACAACAGCATACAGATGTTGCAAATGCACCTTTTTATTTATTTATATATGTGTATATTGTACATTGTAGATATGTATATTCTGTAATGCAAAAACAAAAACCAAAGAGCAAAGTGTACCGGATTCAAATTCCTTGTTTGTATGTACAAACTTGGCAATAAAGCTGATTCTGATTCTGATTCTGATTCTGATTCAGATTCAAGTTCCGGCCAAATGTTTCTAAGGATGTTCCAGCTGCATTCATTTTGTTCTTCTAATAATATTGTTGAATTCGATATGATCCAGATTATTGTACATACAGTTCAGTCTATTTATATCAAATCAGGTTTTACTACATCCCATGTGGCTCCGCCTGATTTATTACAAAGAATACTGTCTAATTAATTGTAATTAGGTGGCAGTATTTCATTTTAACTGTTGGATCAAGTTGACACAGGAGAAATTTTGTCTTTTCTATATGTCCTTGCTCTGGATTTATTACTATAACAGTTATTTTATTGCTTTTATGTGGAGTTTTATTCCAATATTTACCACTGATTTTAATAGCTGACATCCGTCAGAAACAACCTCATCTCTCCTCCCCTGCACTTCAGCGTCTGTCCAGCAGATGTCAGCAGAGCACCGGTCCCGACTCCCCGTCAGGCTGTTTGTTTGACTCGGAATTCTTCCAGGTTCTGCTTCTTTAAGGCCCGGATATTTTGGGCTGTGGTTCGGCTGCCTGTTGCCACGCCGCGGCGCCTGCTCAGTGCTCGGAACCCGGTCCCGGAGCCCAGCTCTCTGTGTGCGGTTGAGCCTCGTTACGGCGACCTATGAGGGGGAGGCTTTTGTTTTCAACCCCTCTGCAGGCTTCACTTAACCGGAGGATGCCAAGACGAGCTGCCGCTGTGCTCCTGCACGGATAGCGCAGAAAAACACCGCAGAAACACGGTGAGTGGCTTCATTCCCCCGTGTTTGTGCTTTTAATCTTTTTATAATAATAATCACGCAGTCGTACACATTAATAATCATACACAGTCTCCCATAAGGTGATGTTCAGCTTTCATCCCAACTGAGGCTGCGCGTTTGTTTACCTTCAGAGAATAACACGGTGTCCCGGTTCTGAAGGTCCAGATCTCTGGGAGACCGGTCGGGACGGTGTTCTGCCATCACCGTCTGGTTCAGGTTTGCAGATGGAGGCAGTGAAAGCAGCAGATCTCAGGCCTGAGATCATCAGAACTGTCTGAGGCCAAAACGGATCCAGAATTAATTAATCATAATAATAATATAGATGACAGTAATGATAATTAAAAAAATATTATAGTAAAATCGCAATACTACCTCATTCTGAGTAGGTTATTATGGATTTTAAGCATTATTTTACCTTCAAAAACAGCATTTGACAGCAGCAGGTCCAGCTGAAACCACATATTTACATATTCTGCTATAAAAAGACAAACATTTTCATTCTCACTGTCTGACATTAAATCAGACTAAACTTTTCCTGTTTTAGGTCAGTTAGAATAACCAAAATTATTTCTGTTTGCTACAAGCCCGAATAATTATTTACTTTCTTCAGAGTCAGGTGCTTGCATACACTAAGACGACTATTAATCAAAATACCTGTAGACAATCTGGGAAACCCCAAATGATGATGTCATGGCTTGATAAGAAACAAGTTCCATTCTGTGAAGAAGAAGCCGTTACTCCAACATAAAAAGCCAGGTTATAGTTTGCAAATGCACTCGGAGACAAGGCCTCAATTATTGGAGATATGTCCTGTGGTCTGAGAAAACAAAGCGTTTGGAGATAATATCCTTTATTCCATATGGGAAAAAAGGGGTAAGCTAGAGAACACCACTCCAAATGTGAAGTATGGTGGTGGCAGCATCATGTTGAGGAAGTTGATTTAATGCAGGAAGGACAAGGGGAACTTCACATAATAGTTGGCATCATGAGGAAAGAACATTATCTGGAGATGTTGAAGGAACATCTCAAGACATCAGCCAGGAAGTTACAGCTTGGACACAATCGGATCTTCTAAATGGAAAATGTCCCTCAGAATACCACCAGCCTGGTTGAAAAGTGGCTTAAGGACAGAGCTGAGAAGGTGTGTGTGAGCAAGGAGGCCTACAAATCTGACCCAGTTCCACCGGTTCTGTCAGGAGGAATGGGCCATAATTCTTCGGGAGGGAAACCCAAATCAGACAGTTTAATTCCACTGAATATTGAGGAAATCGATAAAAACCTCTAAATAAAAAAAAAGGAATAAAACTTTCTTTTATTTTAGTATTGATAATAAAAGTAATTAAGTTGATCCTAACTGAACAAAAAATTTGGTCTGATTTAATGTCAGACAATATGGACAAAATCCAATAGTTCTAACCGTTGGTTCAGAAGGAAAAATGCCCAAAACAATCCAAGTTAAAAATAAATCAGACCAAACCTTTATTATAAGCACAGTTTAGTTAGATGCAGTCAAAATAATAAAAGCAGGTCCCTCCAAGTTTTTCAGTGAGTGTAGTTAAGCAACGTTTGGTTCAAGCTAATTGAATAATTTGGTCCTGTTTGTTCTAATCAGTACAGTTCAGCCCAGTTTAGTACAACTCTAAACTCATTGTAAATGAAAACAGTCCAATTTATTCCAGGTTGAAAGTCTAATTATTTCAGTATAAGTAGAGTTTAGTCCATGCCAGCTAAAATCCAGGTTCCTCCAGTATGATTTAAATAAATCCAGTCCAGCTTAGTCCAGTTCCATGTAAATAAATAAGGTCCAGTTTAGTCGAAGACAAAAAAAAATCTAATTTCACATATTTCCATCCAAATCAACCTAGTTTAAAGAAATAATTAGTTGTTTTACAGTCCAGTTTAACCGGTTTTGTTCTAGTTGAGGACAGTTTGGTCCTAATTCTAAAAATTAGGTCCATCTCAGTAAAATAGCATTTATAAAGCTCCAGTTGTCTGCTAGCTAATGAAGCTAGATTTGCTTCAATGCTGCGAGGAGCAACAGGGGTCTGCAGAGAGAAGAGCTTCCTGTTAACAGGAAGAGTTTCTCTGATTTCTATTTTCTGGGATTGATTTTAAAATAAGTCTAAATAAATCCAGAGGTCGTCAGCGTGGCTCGGACCTAAGCTCAGAAAGTGTCCTGGTCAACGAGAGGAAAGTTCTGTTGTGAGGAGCCCAAGGAGAACATTTATCTCAGCAGGTCTCTCATGCTTTGTTTTAGTGCTTTCAGTACAAGTGGATGTACTGATTTTATTGGTCTTTAATTTGGCAAATCCGTCAACCAAGACAGTAAGTTTTTCATCAGGGAAGGCCGAGTCCAAAGGAGCCACAGCCTTCCACTGGGTCGGTATCAAAAACTTTAGGGTTCTTACGAGTTCATCAAAGAAACGTTTTTATCACTACAGACGTGGGCTATAAAAGAAAGCACTTTTTCTACTTTTAACAAACCGACATCTGATCCTAACCCTAAAAGATCTCCTACCACCATGTCGTTTCTGTAAGGCGCTCCAGGCCCGGTTTGGTTTGTGGATTAAACTCTGACGGTCAGCCAGGTAAAGGACTGCTGTCCAGTCTCTCCCAGTTTGGGCCTCCACCCTTCAGACTGGTACTGCTGCTAGAGCTTGTGTGTGATTTACTCCAACCACAAGCAGCTGCAACCATCTGCTTCAGATGACAGCTCACGTTTAAAGCTTCTGTAAGCTATCAACAGGCAGACCTCAGCAGCAACAGAGCTGCGGCCTTCCTGCACTGTTTAAAACTCCTCAGTAGATTTATAATGTCTGAAATCTGAGCCGACGAAAGGAAAAGTGCTTTTTTGGCCTGTTTAGAAAACTTATAGCCTAATTATTTGAAGTATCTGTGTGTCTGAGCTCATGCTTGAGGTCATCTGGTGCTGAGAGGTCTTTTTGAACACCATCATCTTGGAAAAGAACATCATGTGACCAACATGGGCTGCTAAAAGATCTGGGGGCTCCAAGAAAAGAGAGAATAATGACCTGCTAGGGAAGTTTCTGTTTGTGTCTTTATTCACTGGAGTTTCAAGTATGTGTTTGTAGTAAATATTGTTTCCGAGATTCAAACGTTTCACTGAACGTTTATTAGAATAACTGACTGAAAACGGCTAAACTCTGGCCCAGTTTGCAGCTGTAGTCAGATGATTATTCCCACTCATTATGGCTGTTCATGTCGTGTTGATAATTCTTTATTTGGACCGGTCTTTTTCTGCGGTGAAATGATTAAACAACAACTTCCATGGCTCCTAAAAACAGGGTCTGGGTGCCAAAGGGTCAATTTGTTGTTGATTTACACAGGGTTAGAATGAAACATACAGGCTGAAATATTTACATACGCCTCCACTAACATTTGGGTAAATGTCTCTTAGCAAACGTTATGGAGCTATCAACAAGCTTCTGGCCTCATTCTGGCTGCATGTCGGACCACTCTGCTTGGTAGGGTTCATTTAAACCGGTTTGTTGATTCAGATCCAGATTTTAAGCACATATGTTTTCAACGATCTGGGACCATTTCAGAAGTTTATTGTTAGCCTGTTTAATCCAGTCCAAAACCAGTTTGGATCTGTGTTTTGGATCATTGTCCTGCTGGAATGCCCAACTGGTTCCAAGTCTCAACCATTTAGCTGGTGAGCTGAGGTGAAGATGGAGAAATTAGGAGGTCGTCATCCTTCTTTGCTCCATCCACTTAGTGCAAACAGCCCCAAAGCATGATACTGCCACCACCATGCTTGATAGCTGACGCAGTGTTCTTGGGTTTGAATGCCTCACCTTAAATTTTATTGTCAGTTTGGCTAAACAGCTCAATCTTGGTCCTATTGGACCATCAAACCTTTCTCTAGAGGACAGTTGTCTTGTCCATGTGGATAGTGGCAGATTCTAGTCCAGCTTGAAGATGTAGATGTTTAAGCAGGGTGGTTCTTGGGTTGTTCCTAAACAAACTGACCTGTTTCCTTTGCTCTAAGAGAGACGGGTTGGGTCTGGCTTCCAGTTGTTTGACCCGGTCTGATCTTCACCGAGTTCTCTTTACTTTTACATGTTTTTGACCTTTTTCTCCATATATTGATGAAACAATGAATAAAATAACGCATCATAAAACACAAACTCCTACTTATTAAATATGCTTTTATCATCAGAGGCTCAGAGCCAGAAATCATGATGTCAGATTTGTACAAAGCATTAAAATGCTAAAGAAACCATCTATGCTGATGATTGGATCACCGTCTGCCAGCCTGGCTGCTGATGGTCACAGCTCCACAGTGATGGTCACAGTCCAGATTACATAAGCAAGTCCTGCCTTTGTGTGGGTCCGTACTGCGGATGTGGATTATGCAGGATTACTAATTTGCTGCTTTGTTTGGGGATGATATGGCAGCGGTGCTTCAGCTCCGCTCTGTTTTGTTTTTATGGATTTTAAAGACTCTGAAGTTATGGAATTATACGCACCAGTTTATATGATGCCAAAGCCTATTGTTGATCATGCAGCTTTTAATGTTGGGCTGATGAATAATGTGAAATCCAAAATGTATTCTTCTGACACAACTCGGAGGTGTTCTAGTGTCCAGGACATTCTGCCTCTTGGTACCATCTGTTATCTGTCAGGAGACGAAATCCAAAGTTAGTTTTACGGGTTTTACTTTAACATTAGAAGTCTTCCTGACTGGGAACCAACCCCAACGAGGAAAACCTTTTTTTAGGAATAGAAGAAGGCTTGTAGAACCGCGTTTAGCAGCAATCACTCTTCATCAACAAGCTGCCGACTTAATTCTCAATGGATATTTAAGGCAGTCATCAGGACTTCAGGATAAGCCTTTGCTTGGATTGTTTGGATCATTGTCCTGCTGGAACACACAGGGTCCAGTTGGTAGAGATTGTAAAGTGTTCTCACCCTCACTTTGAATCCTCCAAACACCGTGAGCAGATATTCTAGACAGGTGGACTCATATTCAGGTGGACTCTGGAATCATTTGGAATACAGAGGAAATCTTGGTCGCCTCAGGCTGAAACCTGTTTCCAAGTGATAACTTTACACAGTGGGTAGAAATTGAAATATTCTGCTAAAGTTAGGACACCTTCTCAGGAAGCCATCATGAAATAATCACTTGCTGGTTTCTTTTACATAAATGGATGCAAACTGGTTACCTGGCGTCCCAACATGCTGTGTAACTAACTGTTATCCATACAGGAAAGAACCTTCACCCCTTGGTGTGAACATGTCTAACCTTTAAGGTGCCCAGGTCCCAAATCATCACCCTTACGCCACCGTGCAGCAGTTGGTATGAGGCTCCAAACATTGGTTCTCTCCATTATGACCAAACATCTCTACTGTGGTCTCATCTGTCCAGAGGACATCGTCCCAGAAGTCTTGTGCTTCATTCAGATGCAGAGAAGAGGCGTTCGTTCTTCAGCCCGATGCTCTTTCTTTTCACTATGATTGTATGATATTGCTATGCTAGTATGAATTTACATTATTGTGCTGATCTTCTGTGAAGTCATTACAAACAAAGCGTGCTTAAGTGTTTCCAGCTCATCTCGTTGGCTTGGACGCCAACAGTCGCCCACTTTTTATTCTGACTCATCTTCAGTTGTTGCTCTCTGTCTCAAACACACTCTACTCTCCTCCCTCTGCAGATATTGACATGAAGAAAGACATTGACACTCTAATAGCAGAGGAACGGGCTGACATCATCTTAAAATATGCTACGGTAAGTTTTTGTCCACAAGTCTCCGTCGTTTGAGCCAGAATGAGCTTTCTGCAGACCTTCATCTTAAATCTTCTCCTGCTGCACCTCAGAGAGATGTGTAGAACCCGGTGGAAACACTGGAACGACAATTTAAAATGTGTGTTTGTGAGCTCTGGTTTGTGGAGGTCAATGAACGTGTGGGAAGATGCCTGTTTGGCTGCCAAAATGCTTTTATTATGAAACAGAGCGTTTGTTTCTGATTTAGATTATTATTATCAGAGAATAACAGCAAATCATTTAGACTGATCTTTGAGAGGTTAAAACTGGTTAAACTCTTACATGTCTGCTGTTGGTTGCAGATATCCTTACATTTCTCTCCAGAAACGACCTTCTGTGCCTGAATGCATGTTTAGAAGGACCAGCCTTGATCAGATCTGAGTTTTTAAGCATGTTGAAGAAAACATGTCATCAGTTTTAGGAGTTTAAACCATTGTCCAGTTCACTGCCTTCTTCCTCTGAATACATTGTTAGTTTGCTGATGTCTCCTAAACATTCATCTCCCAGTTTGCTCTGATTTAACTGACCTGCAGCCCAGACCCCACATCCTCTAACACAACCCAGGGTTCCTGGAAAAGTCTGGAATTTTATTATTTTCCAGTTGGGAAAAAGTATGGAGATATTTCCGTCCGTCCATCCATCCATCCACCTATCTGTCCATCCAGTCAGTTTCTTGCTGCCTACTCTCCTGTTTGTGGTTTGACTCATGGTCATGTTCGTGGGTCACAGTTCACCACTATTTCTGCACACAGTCATCGTTCTGACATAAACCAGGGTTGTAGGCAGCTCTCTGCAGAGGAACCTGCTAAACCTCTGTTGGTTGATGCAACTTATGAAACTCCATCACTAGCTTCCCATTAGTAAATGGATTTAGGTCTTGGTGGCATTCTACCTTAAAAAATGAGACCAGAATCCTGTGACACGTTTGAAGGTTTCCTGTAGACCCGGTCCAGTTATGAGCATCAGATTTTCACCGACTGCTGTCCAAAGCAGGTTAAAAACCGACAGTTCAGGACTACCCAGACCAACCCCACTTTAAATCAAATTCAGTCTACCTAGAAACATCCAAGTTCTGTTGAAAGTCTGATTGTTTCATTGGATTCTGAACCGGGTTCAGCAGATAGAAATCAGTGTCTTTGCTCAGCCTGTCTGTGTCTCTGCTGCTCCAGATACCCTCAGAGTTGGGATATTTTTAGTTCTCTCACTTTTTTGACACTGACATCACTCCTGAGGCCTCTGGGGTTCAGAGTCTCAGCTTAAGCCAACCTCCTCCTCCTCTTCGTCAGTGAGAGCAGGAGTGTGATTGGCTGCTGTCCAGCCACGCAGCAGTGTTGTAATGAAGAGCAGTAAAAGCCTTTTCCTACAGGCTGCATGGGGATCGGTTCTCTCCCTGTTATGTCAACACTTGAACCAGAAAGGCTTTTTCTGATGTCAGTTTAGTTTGTAACATCAAACTCTTTATATCTTTCGTCTTTAGTTTTACTGTCCTTTTCTCCTGCATCACTTTGATTTTCAAACTGATTCCTGTTTTATTTTAAGAAGGCTTCTCTTCTTTCCCTTTTTCTTCCTGCTCTTGAGTAACAATTGAGCTTCATTCAAAACAAAGATATTATTCCAAAATCATCAGCATTTTTTTATGGAAGGAAACCCAAAAGATTTGATCCATCACTGAGTTTAAAATACTGAGGAAATGTGTGTAAACCTTTGAATTTGAAGGAAAAAAAAAACAATTAAACATTATCAGTCTCATTACTCTGAAATTTAGCGAATAGAAATAATTCAGGTGATCCTAACTGGTCCGAAACAGGAAAAGTTTACTCAAATTTTATGTCAGTCAGTGATTATGTATCTTTTTATACAGCGAATAAAAAGACTGAGCTAATGGAGCATGCTAATTAGGTGGCTAGGTGATGCTTTTTTGTTAGCTTTAGCATGCTAGTGCTAACATCCACAGATGATTGTTCAGGGTCTCAGCAGGATCTTACATTTAATCATCTAAATTTTAGGCCTAAAAGGTCCTAACTACATAATTTTACTCTGAGATTTCATTTAATCATCTCTTAAATATGTTTAAAACTCATGCTAATGTTGACCTGTCTGGTGCCTTTCTGATATCTTGCTATCGTTAGCTTATATTACCCAAAAATAATTATTTTTGACCTTATTTTTTATGAGGTCAGAGTTGTGTGAAATTAATATCCTGATTCTAGTCTTGATATAAAATGTTAGACAGTTTGACAACTCTTGGCTTTCTCTGTTGGTTTCTGTTGGCTGCAGAAAGATGCAACATGTCTGCCGTTTGTTTCCTCTTCATGTCAGCAAATCTGAGTGTTTCTGTGTTTCCAGGGCAGGCAGGGCGGTGTGGAGATCGATCCCTGGGAAGATGCTGATTACAGCATCTATAAAGCCATCGACCGCTTTGGCTTCATGCAGTAAGTCATACAGCCCGTTGGTTGCGCTGTCAAAAAGTCTCTGTTGATTTTTGACTGATATTTTGTCTTTGCTCTCCAGTGAGAATGAGTTGCCGGCCCCAACAGTTCAAGAGGAGAAGGTAAAGACAGAAAACTTCTGAAAGCTCAGGAATCCAACATTATTTGTGTTTTTGGTCACCTTTCTAATTTCGCCTTCACAGCGAAAGCAACTGGAGATCGAGAGAGCAGAGAAATGGTTAAAGATGGTGAATAAATGGAACAAATACAAGAACAGCGACAAGGTGAGGCACTGCTTGGGTACCACAGAGTCTGAAAATATGTTCAGTGTCATGAAAACAAAATGAGATAAAACAATGAGACTCAGATCAAATTAGAAGAAAACCAACCTGCCAGTCATAATGTTTTATTTCTTTAAATACCTAAAAGAAAGCGACAACTAAGGACCTTTTCGGATCGGTTTAACAGTGCTCTCAGCGCTTCATCACCTCTTAGAACCAAAGATGCCTTTACCAGACACTGTAGACTATTTCATCAGCGCTAGTCTACAAGGATTCTACCCCATCCACCTAAGCTCACCATGGCCCTGCCTTGGAAGGCTCTTTCAGTTCCTGTCAGGGTGTAGCTTCCCCCTAGCAGATTACAGCACACTATCACGGCATCATAAAACCAGTATCACATCTGCACGTAGTTGCTCCTTGACTTAATCCGATAAATTTACTTGGAGGTTTCTGTGCCTCCACATCAGTGTCAGCCTGACTGTGTAGGAGAGGACACCATCAGTGTCTTAACCAGCTTTTTACCAGCATGTGAGTTTTTGGGTGAAAGGTTTTTTTCTGTGCAGAATGTTGCGCAGCGCCAAACATGCCCTCCTGGTCCCCAGTCAGATAGTTTTACCATCCACACAGAACTGTGGTAGGATGGTGCATATAATCAGTGGGAGTCCTGCACAAACAAATCAATATCTCTTTGTTTTTGTGCACAGATCAGGGTCTGAAACTTGAAGCTGTTTTATTAATTTAACTTTGTTTTGCAGTCTGAAAAACACCTTAAGTCTCTCATCAACCTGTACAGTTGAGTATGGGCACAGTTTGGAGATGTGTGCACCTTTTCCTAAACTCGAAGCCCCACTCCAACAGCGAGTGTAGTACATACTGATGTGCAAAGGGACGGGTCTGGGTGCCCAATATTTACTGATGTCTAGACCATACTTTGGTTGCTGATTCCTTTCAGTTGTAGCTAAATCAGTAGCAAGATGTCCTGCAGTAGATGCTGTGCCACCCAGTGTTACAACTTACCTGGCCAGTCTGTGACCATGATTAGTTTCAGCTTTGACAGAACATCAGCAACGTGAGTCCTATTTTAAATACCTGGTGACCCAGCCACAATGGATCCCCCCGTCCTAGAGTGGACTTCATGGATTGCCATTGATCGGCTGCCACCACGTCAACGAGACCTTGATGTGGAGGATTTGTACATTTAAAAAAATCCTCGGCAAACAGTCATTCTGTAGGCAGGTTTGTTTTACATGCCCACACTTTCTAAGGTCTCCCTGAAGGGAACTGAGAGATGCATGAAGTGTTATGATCACCCTGCTATCAGAAACACTTTGAAGAGAGGAACAGACCTCTAACTGATCTATAACACACACACACTGGTTCTTGAGGGGTAAAACTATGCCCAAATGTTTTAGAAAGTTCTTAAAAGCATAGTTATAATGTGACTCTACATTGTGTTAATCAACTGATCCGTGTGAGACACCAACAGCGAGCGCTCTCTGAATATGCTTCTGATGTGACAACTTCAGCTTTGTTCCTGTGAAAGTCGAGCGCCTGGTGGTGACTCACACTTTACAGCGTCGGCTCTGTGCGCCTTCATTCGCCCTGCGTTCACCCCCTCCTGCTCTCTGCTGTCAGATGGTGAAACGGATCTACAAAGGCATCCCCCTGCAGCTCAGAGGCCCGGCCTGGACGCTGATGCTGGACGTGGAGCGGATCAAGAGGGAAAATGAGGGCAAATATGAGGCATAATTTATACATTTTTATTTATGTTTTTTATATTTCTCCATTTAGCAACACACATGTGACTGAGTTTGTTTTACTGTTGTGTCTTTTAGAAAATGAAGGAGCAGGCCCAACTGTGTTCCTCTGAGATCAAACAGATCGACCTGGACATTAACAGAACCTTTCGAAACCACATCATGTTCATGGACCGGTTCGGGGTCAAGTAGGTTTCACAGGGCTCAGTCTGGCCCATGGCAGGGTACAAGAAAGAAGTTTGTCCTGCTTATGGTTATGGGAATAGGGGGAACCTGTCAATCATTCCCATCGTCCTCGCTGGCAGACGTCCCCGTGGAGTCACAATAAACGTTGGCCACAGCTTATCATTGCAGCCTATTTTTTATATCCCACATTCATTTTTAGGCACATAATGGCTAAAAATATATAATTATCCTCAGATGAGGCTGAACATTCAGTTTCAGGGCCCCCTTGTGGCTGGCAGGGCCTAGAAGCTGAATGCTATATAGCAAGAAACGGTTCTGCCATCATGGGTTTGAAAGGCCACTCAGAAAGTGTGTGTGTGAGTGTGTTTGGTTGTTTGGGCTTTGATGGACTGGTGACCCGTCCCGGGCGTCCCCTCGCTGGAGATGGGCACCAGCTCCCCTGTCGCCCCGACAGAATAAGCGGGTTTAGATGATGGTTGAGTTGACTTTCTCAGCAGGCCCAGCAGATGGACATTAGAACAATGAAGCTTGTGTACAAACAAGAAGTCTCACATTAACACAAACTGCAAGTTTCCTTTCTTTTTTTGGTTGAAACATGTTCTTCATTCAGTTAAGAGGTTGGGACAAGAAGTGGAAGAGAAGCCAGAAACTTCACTCAGTTAAGAGTAGCGATACTTCAAAATAATACACCTCAAATAAAAGTAAAAGTATGATGTAGTACAACTACTCCTAGAGATACATAAAAAACTACATGCAAAACTAAAAACTAAATGCAAATAGTTACTTTCCACCTCTGGTTTGATGAAACTAAAACTGAAGCATTTTTCCAACTTTCACAAAGCATTTTCAGACCCTGCATCATTTCCCAACAATGTGACATTTTAATGTTTGAAATCTTTAAAAATTGAGACTTTTTGTGCTGCTGGAGCTTCTCATCCACTAAAGGCTGTAGAGTGAAGACATTTCTGCAGGGGAGGAAAAATATCCTGTTTTTCTGTAGTGGATAAGAATTAAAATTCCTTGCCGAAGTATTCACACCCCTTGAACATTTCCATGTTACAACCACAAACTTCAGTGAATCGTGTTGGGATTTTATGAGACAGACCAACATAAAGTAGTGCATTACTGCAGAGTGGAAGGAATTTGTTTACAATAGAGATCTGAAAAGTGTGGCATGAATATGAATGAATGTTTTTGTTCTACTACCTCAGATAAACTCAAAATCATATGGAAACAATCTCAGATCCAAGCAGATATTTTGCTTGGATTTGAGATTTATTAATTACTATAATTGACATATTTATTTTATCAGGGCAGTTTCAGCTTCAAGATCTCTGATGTTTCCCTCTGATCTCTCCTCCTCAGACAGCAGTCTCTCTTCCATGTCCTCTCTGCATATTCAGTTTACAACACTGTAAGTAGCTGCTTTCCCTTCAGTTTTACTCAGTTTAACCGATAATGTTCTATCTTGGTTCTGAAATGTTTGCAGCCTTCCCCTGTTAGACAGTAACACCTGGCTGAAAATGAAACTCATCATCTCTGCTAAATAAACATATTTTCTGGAGCAAACATCTCATGTTTAGCTCTGTTAATTACCAGCTGCAGACAGGCTGATCACTAATACTGTATGTTTCTGCAATGCATGTCTCAGTGCTTCACTCTGTGACTAGAAGACCAGAAAACAGAGACAATGTCTCCATATTCTACAGTGCAATCCTACTGTGGATTCTATTTCTGCTAGATGACCTGAAGTTGATCCAGAACCAGGCCCAACAACAGTTACCACCCTGCAGGCGTGAAAAAGTCTTCATGTCGAGGTTTTTTTGGTCTCTCTGTTTTTTTCTGTTGCCTGCAGGAGGTGAGCTACTGCCAGGGCATGAGTCAGATCGCTGCCTTGCTGCTGATGTACATGAACGAGGAAGACGCTTTCTGGGCCCTGTCTCAACTGCTGACCAACGAAAGGCACGCCATGCATGGTGAGATGTGGACCCCCATAGGGCAAATCGTTCTGCGTGTTCTTACAATAAGACATCCGTCTCCTGCGGATTCTTCCTTCTGCTCTGCTTGTCAGACACGATTTCAGTTTGTGTTAAAGGTCACATATAATGATTTTCACATATTTGCAATTGTGTTCAGGCTTGTAGCTCGTAGTCGTTATAAACCTCTCCTTGTAAGAAGTCAAGAAATTTGTAGAAAAGTAAAAGATAAATAAACAAATAGCGTAGCTGAACATGTTGCCAAAACCTGCTGAAGAATGGTGGCATTAGGTTTGAGGCACCAAACCTTGGCGTTGATGTGTTGAGTTAGATGGGACTTGTGCTCCTGTTCTGACCAGCATTGTTACTGATGTGCCCAGGTGTGAGTTCTCCATTTAACGGTGGAGGCCGAATGCTTTTTGTGGTTGTGGTTTTGTGGTTGTTTAAAATAAGGCTGGAATGAATGGAAGAAGCTAAAATTCTTACTTTTCTCCACATGGTAATTCGCTGCTTCAATCATGAGGGTTTATCTGCGCTACAGTGATAAAGGTGAAAAATGCTTTTCCAAAGACACCGTCTGTCAGACCACGCTATATGTCCATCTGCAGATACTTTTCTCTCAACATGTTTGGCTCTAAAAACGTACTTCAATCAACACATTCATTCACAGTCATTCATTCGGCTCAGACACAGTGAAAAAAACATGTTGCCGCTGCAGCTAATTAATTATAGATCAACATGCAGGCGGAACCTTTGGGGCTAGACTGTAATCCGGATCTGGACCAATCTGCATGCCAATCTGGAGCCGGTCCAGACCTTATTTTTAGGGCACCTTCAGCTGAGGCTCAGCCATGTCATGTGGAGCAAAGTTATGTGCTGAATTATCATCAAGGCATATTAAAACATTGAGGACGCAAGCTAACATTAGCCTAGCACATCTGCTAACATATTTGTGTGCAAAGATCCTCAGCAGAGTGAGATGCATGCTTACTAAAGTATTTTTGTATCTGTATGGGCAGAGTCAGACAGACCTTCAGAAAGAAGTAATAAAAGCTTTTTCATGTAAAGCTTTCGGGTGAAACGTTGTTAGAACATTAAAGCAGCTTAATTAAACCAAGACAACCCCATGGTAGGACAGAGAAAACTGTGCAGAAGCACCAGGGGACTAAACACCAGCTGCTGGCAAAAAGAACAAAATAGGTTCGATTCCAGCTTCCTCCTCCTATATGTTGATGTGCCCCTGGGCAAGGCACTTAATCTCAAGTTGCCTACCGATCTGCGTATTGGTGTATGAATGTGTGAGCATTAGAGAGTGCAATTGGGTGAATGAGGCTCTAGTGTAAAGCGCTTTGAGTGGTCTGTATGACTGGAAAGGCGCTATATAAGTTCAGTTCATTTACCATTTAACATGATTGTTGGTGAAAGATTCCAAACACAAAAACAAGACGATTGCAAACCAGAGACGCTTATCTGAAAAGTTTCCCTCACAGGAAACCCAGAAATGGGTAACTGACCTTTTAAGAGCTTTACAAAAACATGAAATCTTTGTGTTCTGTTCAACTGTTGGAATTTTATGCATTAACCGACTGACTTTATTTGTAAAGGGATGAACAGTAATTAAGTTAATAACATTCAAGTTAAAAGTCAAAGTGCTCATTATACTTCTTGTCATAAAGTGGTGTTTCTGTTGCTTGTAGGTTAGAGGCTAATTTAATCAAACCGATTTGTTAGTTACTAGTCGTTCTGGACCTTTGACCATCTCTGGGAATCAGATTTAGACCTTGAGACCTGGAGTTTGAGAACCTCTTGTATGGAGGAGCCTGTTATGGTTTAATGAAGTGATCCATGGAGCTCAGCAGATGTTTGTACTGGAGGAAGACATAAAAGTTAAAAACCGCAGTAAAACGGCACATTTTCTCACCTGGGAAGCTTCATGTTTTGGCTTTCTGTTTAAAACAATTGAACGCTGTTCCCTACGATGCATCATCACTCCTTATATGGTCATGCACATCCCATTTTATAACGAGCTACCGCAGAAGGCTCTCAGTGTTTGAGAAAAGTGTTTTAAAATTATTATTCTACTTTAAAAACAGTGGAAAAGTCATTTGTTAATTATTTCTGCTCTTTTTATGTTGTCTGCTTTTAAAATGTTGTAAATGAAGAAAAAACAAATCTTCGCTCTCTGTTCTCCTTTTATTTCAGGCTTTTTTGTTCCTGGGTTCCCCAAACTTCACAGATTCCAGGCCCATCATGATCAGATCCTTTCCAAACTTCTCCCCAAGCTGAAGAAACACATGGTGAGATCAGTGTGTTGTGTTAGAGACGACACGGCACCATGATGCTGAATGTGATGATGTTTCATCTGCCTTCTGCTCGTGTTTAACGGCTGGTGTTTCTCCCTCTGCAGGACAGGGAGCAGATGTCTGCAGGGATCTACAGCACCAAGTGGTTCATGCAGTGTTTCATTGACCGGGTGAGGGAGTGTTGCAGAGACAGCCTGTTAGGACCAGTCTTACTTCACGATGTTTAGACAAGCAAGCTTATCTTGAAATCACCATGTTTTGCCAACTTGCATCACAAAGAGCTCTTTCTTCAACAGAATTGGATCTTAATTAGATGAAGTTTAAACAGCTTCCTGGGACTTCAGTTGCTCTTTAAACTTTAAATGCAACATTTGTTAAGTTACAGTTAAAAAATGGTTTTCATGTGAGTGAAATAAGCATTTGTTCCCCATTAAACATGGCTCAGAACTTGATGGAGAAACCTTTATTATCAAGCCCAACACTAAGGCGTTTTCTAGCTGCTCACCAGGTTTTCATACATCTCAGATAAGATTTGAACCCTTTCCTCTCTACAGAAACTCTCTAAACCTTTTAGGTTTGTGGGCTGCTGCCTGGCATGTGGGACAGCAGGGGATCAAATACTTATTTCCCCCACGGCTGGATCAAGGGGTGTACTTAGTTTTTCCACAGAGTCTTTCTCCACTTTGGCTTCATCTTATGCGTATTCTGTTGATATCATTTCGACATTAAAACTCGGGTATTAACAGAATGATATTATTTGTTTCAGTGTAAATAATCAGGAAGACAAGAGTGCCACCTATATCAACATCTCAGTCCCAGAAAGAACGCAACCAGAACGGTTCCTGCTCATGAATTCAGATGATTTAAGCAGAAGAAATCCTGGTGCAATCTGAACCCTGTGGCTCTCCAGTAGATGAGAGCATTAGGAGCTGTCAGGCTACACTGTTATTAGTGTGTGTCCACGATCCTGTGGTGGTGATCTGGCAGGTTTCATCCTCTGTCAGCACTTCTCCATCCTGCTGAGTCGCTCAGAGAACCCTCTGAGGTGTGGGAAAGAGCCAGATAAACTTCCTGATTCGGAGCAGCAGTAGTAGTGCAGACCTTTGGATGAAACGGGACACCTCGCAGCGATGCGGTGACCTGTTGTGTTTGTGACCCTGCAGACGCCGTTCACCCTGACCCTTCGGCTGTGGGACATTTTCATCCTGGAGGGAGAGCGGCTCCTCACCGCCATGTCCTACACCATCCTGAAGATACACAAGAGTAAACCATCAGTCATTTTCCACTCACAATGATTGCTTGACACGACTGACACACTGAATCATGTCTCTTCTTCCATCCTTAAATTTCCACAGTTCTCGGTCTATTTGAGCCAGTTTTTAAAGTAAAAAACTAAAGTTTATTATGAATTAATGACAAAATCTTAAGCAGAGTTCAGTTTAAAGAACTTTGGAGAGAATATATAGACATTAAAAGTTAATTAATCCAATTTAGTTTCACATTTGAAATCAGGTGTAGCAGATAGAATATTGTGTGAAGAATTTATTGTTTTTATTCTCTGTTCCTGTGCAGAGAGTCTGTTAAAAATGTCTCTGGAGGAGCTGCGAGAGTTTCTGCAGGAACGAATCGCTCAGACTTTCCTTCACAGCGACGACCTGATCATCGAGCAGCTGCAAGACTCCATGATGGAGCTGAGGAAGATGAAGTTGGACCTTCCTCCTCCAGGTACAATGTTGCACCTAAAGACTGAACGGTGTAGGTTCTTTACCTCCACATGAGTTTCTCTGTCAGCTTTCTGTTTGGCCTGTTTTCAGGCAAGCCTGAGGAGCTCCCTCGGAAGCCACTCGGCCAGGAGCTGCCGGTCCTTCTCAGTCCAGTCCAGCCCTCTCAGGGGAGGTCCTCCTCAGCCACTGTGTTCCCCAGAGCTGGCCTGAGTCTCCACATCATCTCCCATCAGCTGGACTCCATATCCCCAGACCAGAGCCCCTCCAAGGACCCCAGGGATCTGGATGCTGTGGAGGAGCAGGAGGCCCAGCTGCCCTCTCCAGATCCTGTCATCATCCACAGCCAGGTGCCTCTCACACCTGAGGGCTCCCCACTGATGGGGCCACCGCCTTACCAGCCACCAGGGAGCCCAGCTTATCCGTTACTGCCAGAAGACCAGGCGATAGATACAGCTGCTGACATCTCAGCTCAGTCCTCCTGCAGAGTCCCTCAGAGTTTCCCGGCTCCTGTGACCCAGGCAGCATCTCTGGCTTTGGGTCTGGCTCATTCTGAGTGCCTGCCTACATCAGAAAGTACTGAGGACCAAGACCTGTCCAAGCTGCTGGAACAGGACTCGACTCTGTCCTCCACCAGGAGCCCCGACCAGGACCTAGGTGGAGAAGAGGTGGAGAAGATCCAAATGGATCATGAACATTAGATTCCTGGTTAAAGGTCAAGTTTGGGTTGAATGTTTTAATCCGTATTGTTTGAGTCACAGTTTGAGGGTTCAGCAATAAGAGCTTCAGCTCTCAGAGGTTTCTGTTTCTAGACTGAAGCAGGTTTTAATGGAGCTCTTTGGGCTTCTGCAGCAGGTAACGGTTCAGATGTTCATTAAGACTCCCACTCCTCCGGTTGTCATGTATCTTTATGTCCAGGTCCATGTCTGGGTTTGGTCCCTAAACATTGACCTTAACAGCAGGGTCCATATTTATCAAGTGTTTCAGCTTCCTGAGTGGTTTTAGCTGAAGTAGCAGAATCCGCATGTGTCTATTTTAGAGAAACAGTTCTTTGGGTCTTTATCCAGCTTTAATTTCTTGATTTTTCATGGTCTTCAAAATTTTTCTTGGAGTTTTCCTACTTTAAATAATCATTTGCATAATTCTCCTCTCAAACAAATATGTTGATAAAACCTGTCAAACAGCAGGTGAGACTAATCCTTCAGACAGGTCATAAAAAACAGAATCAGAAGGTCTGAAGTCAAACCAGAAGAAGACTTCAAAAAGACTTCAGAGAGCATGTTGTAAAAGCAGGTGAATGAAAATCCTTGCAGCACGAGGCTCTAAAGACCTACATTACAAAGAACTCATCCATCGTCTACCCCCGCTTATCCTTGCAGAGTCACGGGGCGCAGCTGGTGCCTATCTCCAGCGCTCATTGGGCGAGAGGCGATCTAGACCCTGGACAGGTCACCTAGGCCATCACAGGACAGACAACTATGCACCCAGGCTCTCCTAAGGGCCTTCTTGCTGCAAGGCAACGTTGCTACCAGCTTTTCCACTGTGCAGCCCATAAATAGATTTTTATTGGGTGTGTTTTACACTTCTGGATGCTGGGGTGGATGTTGGAAATGATTGATGTTGTACAACCAGTCCACTCTGGAGAAGGAAAATCCATCTCGTAGTAAACGAGTGTTTTTCCACATGTAACCCCTTTAAAGACCTACTGAATGGCTGAGCTGAGAGACACTCGATGAATATGGACCCAGTTTAACAGACAGAAACATATTTCTGATCTGGTTGATCTTCTGCATTAGTCAGGAGTTTTGACTCTGGAGTCTTTAACATGTGCCGGATCCAGTTTGGACCCTTGAATAAAACTCTGAGACATCACCCTTTACAAAACTAATTCCACTTTTCCAGATTTGTAATGTTGCTTGGTGAAGCAGACCTCCTGCTCAGTGTGTCTTTGTTAACTGTTTACTGGCTCAGTTATAGTTAGATTTTTATTTTTTGTGTATAGTAACGTATGGATGCCTTATTTGGATTGGCTTCAGTTCTTCTGTGGACGTTGGCGTCGACTTTTAGGTGTTGGACTGAACTCAGAACCTCTGTCACAGTGAGCTGGCTCACTCTTCTGATTGTACACATGGAGCTAACTATAAGGAAGTGTTTTTGTAGCTCAGTTATTTATGGTTCGAACAACATCTCTTCTGCTCTTTATTTCCTCCTTTTAAATTCAGTTTTATTTGTTTCATAGTGAAAAAATATTTGGTTTTGACATGAAAAATTATTTGTGTTATAATCTGACAGAACTGTGATTAGAAACAAGGAAACACTGACATCTAGTGGTTGCTGTAGGTTAAGCGCATCTCCAGTTGTAGAGCTAAAACGAGTAGAAATATTCTAGAAGCGTTTTTAGCTTTAAGCTTAAATTCAGGCCTCAAATTTTCATTACTTTCTATGATATGAATATATTTATGAAATTTGACTATTTAAGTGCTAAAACGTCAAATTCTCAGTCCAAGTCGCTTCAGTAGAAAATGTTCTTGGTCTTTATTGTCTTTAAAAAAGATCCGGTGGTAGAAATTAAATGGGAACAGTTGAAAAATCTGATTTTGCAGCAATACAACTTGTATCTGCGTTTATTTTCTGAGTGTGTGTCGTGTCTTTTAATGGTTAAACGTGTGTCAACGTCCACAGGGAAGCCAGATTGTCACTTCCAATCATGATGATCCAACTCTGGACCTTGGCACAGGTAAGAGAAGCTGCCTGGTTTGGTCGGTCTTCTCTTACTGGTGGGTCTGTGTGAAGAAGATCTTTTAACTCAGACAGGAGAAGACAATTAAAAACATAGAACCTCAAAAGCAAGAACTAAACTCCTAAAATCAATCTGGAAACAGACTAAATGGCTTTAGATGGAGGACACTATTTAAGAGGTCTATTGATTCATTGTTTTCCACCCATCCTACACTGGGTCACTGAGGTAACAGGACCAGAAGATTAACCCAAACATCAAACACTGTCCAGCTTATTCTGGTGTTTCAAAAGGTGTTCCTTGGTCGTAAGTTCTTGGCTGCCCAAGTAAAGTCCTCCAGAGCGGCTATCCTGCAACATTTATTTGCGTCCCTGCTCCAACAGAGCTGATCAAATGTTCCCTCATCAATTCAGTTCAATTCAGTTTTATTTATATAGCGCCAATTCAAAACACATGTCGTCTCATGGCTCTTCATGAAGGGTTTGGAATGGTATAGGGTTGTTGGGGAGGTTAGAATAAACTACTGGGTGTTAGAGTTTGGACATTTTACAATGGGCTATGTGTAGGGGTCCTAACTAAAATAATAAACTGATAAAGTTTGTCCATCTAGAGTCCACTGGTGGCCATTGTTATACTAAAAACCAAAAGGATTGGGGATACCTCTCTCTGTCATACTGATTATAGCCATTGGAAAAGAGAAGGGGTCGCACAGGTAGCATTCATTCATTAAGTTCTGGAGAAGTCTGGCAACAAGTAATTCATTTGATTCTGAGGATACATAGTCCATTCACTGTAGGGCCTACAGTGAGTTCTGAGTATGTCCTGGGTTGACATGAATGGATGTGTTGGACCAGGGACACATCCAAAGGTTGCAAGATATCAGCCCAGAAGGTTGGAGTTTCAATCTCCTTCAATACAGCTAAACCTGTACAACAATGGCGTCCAAAGTCAGTCCCCAAGGGCTGGTATTCTGCATGTTTTAGATGTCTCCATTTCAGCACACCTGAATCAAATGAATGGGTTGTTAGCATGTTTCTGGAGAACGTGGTGACACCCTGAGGAGCTAATTAAGCCATTTGAATCAAGTGTTTTGGAGCAGAAACATCTAAAACATGCAGGACACTGGGCCTTGGACTAAATTTGGACATCCCTGCTGTATAGTTTTCTGCTATCACAGAGACGGTCTTTAAATTCAACTGATGCCTTTATCCCTCCCTCCTTGAACCGCCACCTTGACGTGAAGGAGGGGTTTGAGTGCCCGAATGATCCTAGAGGCTATGTTGTCTGGGGCTTAAATGACCCTGGTAAGGTCTCCCATGGCAAACAGGCTCTAAGTGACGGGTCAAACAAAGAGCCACCCACCTTCATAAGGACTACACAAATGAGGCACGTGACGTCGCCCGGTACGGCGGAGCCGGGGTCTCACCCTGGAGCCAGGCCTGGGGTCGGGACCCGTCAGAGAGCGCCTGGTGGAGGTGGTGGGTTGCTCCTCGCGGGACCTGGCCGGGCAAAGCCCCAAGGAGAGACGCGAGGCCATCCCCCAGTGGGCCCACCACCTGCAGGGTGAACCGTGTGCAAAAAGGATTGGGCAGTGGACGAAGGTGGAGACCTCGGCGGCCCGAACCCCGGATGCTTAGGCTGGCTCTGGGGATGTGGAATGTCACCTCACTGGGGGGGGGGGGGGGGGGGGGGGCTCACCTCCATGCACAGCGTGGGCTCTGGAACCCATCTCCTCGAGAGGGGCTGGACTCTCTTCTACTCTGGAGTGGCCAACGGGAAGTTGCGGCGGGCTGGGGTGGGTTTGCTTGTTGCCCCCCAGCTCAGCCGTCTCGTGTTGGGGTTTACCCCAGTGGATGAGAGGGTCGCATCCTTGCGCCTTCGGGTTGGGGACAGGTCACTCCCTGTCGTTTCGGCCTACGGGCCGGGTCGTAGTCTTTAGTACCTGGTCTTCTTGGCGTCCCTGTCAGGGGTGCTGGATAGTGCCCCTCCCGGGGACTCCATTATTCTGCTGGGGGACTTCAACGCCCACATGGGAAACTACAGTGACACCTAGAGAGACGTGATCGGGAGGAATGGATTCCCCGATCTGACTTCTGTGCTAGTCACGGATTGTCCATAATGAACACCATGTTCAAGCATAAGGGGGTCCATCAGTGCACTTGGCACCAGGACACCCTGGGCAGGAGGTCGATGATCTACTTTGTTGTCGTATCATCAGACCTTCGGCCGCATGTTTTGGACACTCGGGTGAAGAGAGGGGCTGAGCTGTCCACTGATCACCACCTGGTGGTGAGTTGGATCCGCTGGAGGAGGAGAAAGCCGGACAGACTTGGCAGGCCCAAGTGCATAGTGAGGGTCTGCTGGGAACGTCTGGCAGAGCCCTCGGCCAGGGATGTATTCAACTCCCATCTCCGGGAGAGCTTTGACCAGATTCTGGGGGATGTTGGAGACATAGAGTCCGAGTGGACCATGTTCTCCGCATCCATTGTCGATGCTGCGGTGCCGGTCGCGGCGGCAATCCCCGAACCCGATGGTGGACACCGGCAGTAAGGGACGTTGTCAAGCTGAAGAAGGAGTCCTATCGGCTGTGGTTGGCTTGTGGGACTCCTGAGGCGGCTGACAGGTACAGTGAGGCCAAGCGTGCCGCGGCCCGGGCTGTGGCAGAGGCAAAAACCTGGGCCGGGGAGGAGTTCGGTGAGGCCATGGAGAAGGACTACCGGTTGGCCTTGACACTATTCTGGCAAACGGTCCGGCGCCTCAGGAGGGGGAAGCAGTGCTTCGCCAACACTGTTTACAGTGGGGGTGGGAGGCTGCTGACCTTGACTGGGGACATAATCGGGTGGTGGAAGGAATACTTCGAGGATCTCCTCAATCCTGCCATCACGCATTCCCTGGTGGAAACAGAGGTTGGGGACTCGGGGTTAGACTCTTTAATCACCCAGGCTGAAGTCACCGAGGTGGTTAAAAAGCTCCGTGGTGGCAGGGCTTCGGGGGTGGATGAGATCCGCCCTGAGTACCTCAAGTCTCTGGATGTTGTAAGGCTGTCATGGTTGACACGCCTCTTCAACATTGCATGGCGGTCGGGGACAGTGCCTCTGGACTGGCAGACTGGGGTGGTGGTCCCTTTCATAAAAAGGGTGACCGGAGGGTGTGTTCCAACTACAAGGGGATCACACTCCTCAGCCTCCCTGGTAAGGCCTACGCTAGGGTATTGGAGAGGAGAGTCTGGCCGATAGTCGAACCTCGGCTTCAGGAGGAGCAGTGTGGTTTTCGTCCCGGCCATGGAACACTGGACCAGCTCTATACCCTCTACAGGGTACTCGAGGGCTCATGGGAGTTTGCCCAACTGGTCCACATGTGTTTTGTGGACCTGGAGAAGGCATTCGACTGTGTCCCTCGTGATGCCTTGTGGAGGGTGCTCCAGGAGTATGGAATCAGGGGCCCTTTATTAGGGGCCATCCGGTCTCTTTACAAGTGGAGCAGGGGTTTGGTCCGCATTGCCAGCAGTAAGTCGGACCTGTTCCAGGTGCATGTTGGACTCCGGCAGGGCTGCTTTTTGTCACCGGTCCTGTTCATAACTTTTATGGACAGGATTTCTAGAAACAGCCAAGGGCCAGAGGGGGTCTGGTTTGAGGACCAGTGGATTTCGTCTCTTCTTTTTGCAGATGACGTGGTCCTGCTGGCCCCCTCTAGCCAAGACCTACAGCATGTGCTGGGGCGGTTCGCAGCTGAGTGTGAAGCGGCTGGGATGAAGATCAGCTCCTCGAAGTCCGAGGCCATGGTTCTCGACTGGAAAAGGGTGGCTTGTCCTCTTCAGGTTGGAGGGGAGTTCCTGCCTCAAGTGGAGGAGTTCAAGTATCTCGGGGTCTTGGTCACGAGTGAGGGAAGAATGGAGTGGGAGATCGACAGACAGATCGGTGCGGCTGCCACAGTAATGGGGGTCTGGGTGTCTCTACTAAGTCTGCTGCCCCCGCGACCCGGTCCCGGATAAAGCAGAAGATGACGAGTACGAGTACACCTTTATCCCTTCTCATGCCAGGCCTCTATATATATTCTTTTGAAATAATAACCTCACAGTAGTTCCAATAGTATATTTATGGGGTGAAAACTGTTGATTAAATGTTGTTTGGACACTTTATGCATAGCATCCAAACTAGGCCACATTGTAGGGCAAAGATCCAGTGTGGGATAAAATCCACCAGGAATCTGGGAGCTTTAAATGTTTCCTAAGACACATGAAGACTATTCAAAAAATATTCAATTCAAATTCAATTCAAACGTACATTATTAATCCCAAAGGGAAATTAAACGTGGCTGTTGCTCATATTCTGCAGGTTTCTCCAGAGCCGTTGTAGATGCTGATGGCAGGAAGGATCTCCTGTAGCGTTTGTCTACAGCAGATCTGAAGAAGCCTCTGACTGAAGACACTCTGTTGTTGTAGGACAGTCTGATGAAGAGGATGCTCAGAGTTCTCCATAATGTTCTACATTTTATGAAGAATCCTTCTTTGTACAATGATCTCCAGAGGTTCCAGAGGAGTCCCCAGAACAGAGCCAGCCTTTATTAGCTTGTTGAGCTTTTTAAGTTGCTGGCTCTGATGCTGCTTCCCTAGCAGATGATGGCAGAAGAGATCACACTCTCCACAACAGACTTAGAGAAGATCTGCAGCATCTTGCTGCAAACACTGAAGGTCCTAAGCTTCCTCAAGAAGTACAGTCTGCTCTGTCAATTCTTCTGTCCCTGTTCATTGTTTGCTTACTCAGGTGGACCAACAGGAGTCTCTCTGGGACCTTCATGATGTGGGATGTCAGGGCAACAGGTCTATATTCATTGAGGACTGATGGGTGAGTTTTCTTTGGTACCGGAACAAGACAGGAGGTCTTCCACAATACTGGAACCTTCTTCTGGGCCAGGCTAAGGTTGAAGAGGTGCTGCAGAATCCCACAGAGCTGCTCTGCATAGACCTTCAGGACTCTAGGGCTGACGCCATCTGGACATGCAGCCTTGTTCTGGTTCAGTCTCTCCAGTTTTCTCTTCACCTGACTTCTAGAGACATACAGGTGGAAGGTGGAGGCAAGGGGAGCATCAGCATCTTCTGATTTGGTTGAAGACAAACATGTAGAAGCAGAAGGGTCCATGGCTAAGGTGGAAGATAAAACATTTGAGGTGTGACAGGAAAACTGTGGGTCAAAGGATGGTGGGATGTATGTTTGGCTGTGAGCAGGAGAGGAGGATGCTGAGCTTGTTTCTGAACTGAACCTATTGAAGAATGTGTTCAGTTCATTGGTTCTGTCCAGACCTCCATTGGTCTGATCATCCTTCTGCTTGAAGCCTGTGATCTTCTTCATCCCTGACCACACATCTCTGATATTGTTCTGCTGGAGCTGCTCTGCTACGACCAAAAATGACAAAATGAAAAATAAATAAATACACATATAAATGTATAAATAAATAAATAAATATTAGAATAAATAAATACACATATAAATATATAAATGAATAAATATAAAAATAAATAAATACACATGTAAATGTACTTATTTATTAATTTATAAATTTTTTCATTTATACATTTATTTATTCAGACATTTATTTATTTATACTTTTATTTATTTTTTCCTACATTTATTTCAGTATTTCTACATTTCCACATTTATTTATTTCTGCTTTTCTGTGTCCGTATGTTAATGAGGTGGGTGGTTCTAACATTTGTCTTCAGCACCATTGGTCCCGGTCCTGCTGCTGCCTCGTACGCACGATGGAGGGTTCGCTTACAGCCATTGCCAATGATTTAAGCTCATTGGCAAATGATATTGACCAAAATAAACCCAATGACTTCCTCCATTTTCGTTTTGCACGGTTAATGGAGGATTTTAATCAGCTCCAAGCTGAGATGGATGTGGAGGTTGACTCCACTATATTGGCCAGTCTGGAGGAAGTTGGCCGCCAACTTACTTCTGTAAAGTTAGAAAGATATTCACAGATTCGACTTTTCCGGCTCAATAACTCATCAGCGGAACATTGCCTCTAGAAAACCAACACCTCTCTGCAACCACAGCAAGGCAGACAGTGAGCTACAATCGTATCTTGCTCAAAACGAGCCTAACACCTCGCTGGGAGACTTGCATTGGCCTCTATGCAGACCTCGCTGCTCCTCAAAGGCGCAGGGACCGTCTGCAAATTGCAACACCAGAAAAATATGAGGAGGAAATATTCAATAAAATCGCAAAAGAGAGGTGTATTGTCATTAAAATCATTGTATGTGCATGTGATCTCACGTTTTCCATACTACATTTCTTGGATTGGAAATTAATACAAAAAAATTGGAATTTCCCAAAGACTATAGCCTTAATAGCCAAATATTCAGTAAAATATGCATAAAATGGTCAAGAACTTCACTATAGCATGTTGTAGTGCCATCAACTCATTTTGATCATACTACAACTCTTACTTTAAGAAAATGTACTTAAATAGATTTTTTATGATTTTTCTACCATTAAAATATGTATAAAATGGTCAATAACTTCACTATAGCATGTTGTAGTGCCATCAAACTCATAGCACATATGGAGTACCTCATCTTGAATCTTTTGAATAAACATAACATTGCCTTTATTGATGCAGACTTGCTTATACTGATAATAACTCTGTTATAATTTTATGAGGTGCTCTCTGAATTTCTAGGTGAAACGACTAAAGGAGCTACATCCATTAACATTTAACTTTTCCTTCCCATAGAAAGGACTCCTGGATCAGTGCTTCTTTGTTCTCTTTGTGTCTCTGCTCTGTTCTCTCTAACCCCCAGTCGGTCGTGGCAGATGGCCGCTCACACTGAGCCTGGTTCTGCTAGAGGTTTCTTCCTGTTAAAAGGGAGTTTTTCCTCTCCACTGTCTCTACATGCATGCTCAGTATGAGGGATTGCTGCAAAGTCAACGCCAGTGACTGTCCACTGTCTCTACATGCTCATCCAGGAGGAGTGAATGCTGCAAGTCACTGACTGGATGCAATCTGCTGGGCTTCCTTAGATAGAAAAACTTTTTATCCAATTTGAATAAATAACAGAATCTGACTGCACTGTTCAATGATTTGGATTAATTGTAATGCATGTACCTGACTTTTGTGAAGTGCCTTGAGACGACATGTGTTGTGAATTGGCGCTATATAAATAAACTGAATTGAAATATGTGAAGAATCAACAAGTGGGACACAATCGTGATGTGGAATGAAAATTTTCTGGATGTGTCAAACTTTTTTTTTTTAATAACAAACTGAAAAGTGTGGCGTGCAATATTATTCGGCCCCTTTACTTTCAGCGCAGCAAACTCACTCCAGAAGTTCAGTGAAGATCTCTGAATGATCCAATGTTGCCCTAAATGACTGACGATGATAAATTGAATCCACCTGTGTTTAATCAAGTCTCCGTATAAATGCACCTGCTCTGTGATAGTTTCACGGTTCTGTTCAAAGCGCAGAGAGCATCATGAAGACCAAGGAACACACCAGGCAGGTCCGAGATACTGTTGTGGAGATGTTTAAAGCCGGATTTGGTTACAAAAAGATTTCCCAAGCTTTAAACATCCCAAGGAGCACTGTGCAAGCAATCATATTGAAATGGAAGGAGTATCAGACCACTGCAAATCTACCAAGACCCGGCCGTCCCTCTAAACTTTCATCTCGAACAAGGAGAAGACTGGTCAGAGATGCAGCCAAGAGGCCCATGATCACTCTGGATGAACTGCAGAGATCTACAGCTGAGGTGAATAAAATAAATGAATAAATAGATAAATAAATACATTTACATGTGTATTTATTCATTTTTATATTTATTCATTTATTTATTTATTTTTCATTTTGTAATTTGTGGTCCCTCATACTCTCCAGCTTCTTCTTGTACACCTCCTTGCTGTCTCTTATATTGACTTTAAGTTGCTTCTCCCTCTCTGAAGGATCTTTTTTTTCTTGTTAAGCAAGTCCTTAAGGATATCAGATACTTTTAAGCTCTGCATCTGCTTTCTTGAAACTTTCCTCCTCATTCTTCAGCTTAGAAGCTTTTTCATACCAGAACAGATTAAGGATCAGAGTAGAGTGGCGTAATCAACAAAGCAAGAAGCAATCCAACAAGTGTCTATTTGTCTGTGGTTAAATCTCTACATTTTTTACATCTGTATTTACAAATCAGCAAGAATAAAACAGAAAAATCAATAATGGAGGAAAGTGATAATAAAGATTTAAGTTTGATATATTTATTATGTTCCAAAGAATCTCACTTCCGACTGGGTTTATACATCTTTTTTAAGGTTATGGAGCCTGTTCTTACATCCAAATTTAACAAACATATTAACCTTGAGCTAATATATGCTTAGAATGAACACATCTGTCAGGGTAGAGGTTAGACCTAAAAAACACAAGAGTTAAATGCTATAAAAATACATTTCTCTGTAAAAAAGCATAAGGTAGAACATAATGTGCAGACACTCATTTGGAAAGTTCTTTTGCAAACAAGCTAAAAATGAGGAGCAGGTTTTTATTGATGGAAAATAATCTAACTCAGTGTCATTAATTAAGTCCTGTGTATTTATATGAAACAAATTACCAACCCAAGTAATTAATGCAACTAAAAAGACATCAGTTCAAAATAAAATTTAGCTATTGTCAATCCAGTAAATTCAAATTCTTCTCATTACAGTCTAATTAAACACAAGGCATTTACATCCAATGACAATACAATACAGCCATATTCGTTTATTATGAAATGCTAATTAGTCAAAGTGTTTATTATCTAAGAAAGTTTAGTCAGTTGCATTAAATCTTGACTTTGCAGCAATCTCTCATCCTGATCCAGCTTGTGGCGACAGTCGTGAGCATCAACTTCCTTTCAACAAATCAAATAGGAACCGCCAGCAGAACCGCAACCAGGCTCAGTTTAAGCGTTGATCTGTCTAAAGCATCATACCTATACAGATAGCTTAAGTTGACCCACTGAAACTATTAGTTTATCAAAAAAGAAGGTTTTAAGCCTAGTTTTAAACATAGACGTGTCTGCCTCAAAGAAAACTGGGAGCTGGTTCCACAGGAGAGGAGCCTGATAACTAGAAGATCTGGCTTTCTACTTTTAGAACCACCAGTAAACCTAGAGTCTGAGAGCGATGGGCTCTGTTGAAAACATTTACATCTTTATTATATGACAGCTTTAGTATGAAGGGCTTTATATCTAGATCTCTCCTTTTAATTCTCACCAGAACTCACCGCAGCATTTTTGATCGTCTTCTTGAAGTAACAAATGCATGGACTATTTTTTCAGTGTCACTCTGGAACAGGATATTTCTAATTTTGGCAAGATTGAACCGATGAAAGAAGGGCGTCTTAGGTTTAATATAGGATATAAAGCACATGTCCTAGTCAAACCAAACACAAAGATTATTTATGCTAGTACTAGAAGCCCAAATTAGGTGACTGGGGAAACGGCTCAGATTCTAAGACGACAAGTTCTAAAAATTGTTTCCAAGACTGGCAAAGAGAGTACAATATATATTCTTTTCTAAAATATTTTTTATTAGAATACATAAACCTCAAGAAGTCAAGTTTATTTATATAGCGCTTTTCAGTAGCAAGGTACTCAAGGCGCTGCACATAAGGAAAAACATTACAATGATACAGAAAATCAAACAACAGAGGTAATTAAAAAAATAAAGAGAATAGAATGATGGATAAGAAAATGAAAGGAAAATTGGACTGAAAACTTAAGTAATAATGTTTAGATGGCCCAGTCAAAGGCCGCTCTAAACAAGTTTTTAATCTTAACTGAAGCTGTGTGCTAACTTTTAAACGCTCTTCCTTTGGTCCAAAGATTATTACTTCAGTTTTGTTTTGATTCAGCTGAAGAACATTTTGGCCCATCCATGCATTGATTTCTTCTAAGCATTTACCTTGAATGGGTTCATAGTCACCTGGTGACATGGTAACGTATAGCTGTGTGTCGTCTGCATAGTTATGATAACTTACGTTGTTGTTTATTAAAATCTGAGTTAGGGGGAGCATGTAGATATTGAATAGGAGGGGCCCTAAGATGGACCCTTGGGGAACGCCACATGTGATTTTTGTGTCTCTGATGTAAAGTTACCTACTGACACAAAAAAGTCCCTGTCCTTCAAGTAGGATTTAAACCAATCGAGTGCTGTACCAGAAAGGCCGACCCAGTTTTCCAGCACTCTAATAAAATGGAGTGATCAACGGTGTCGAATGCTGCACTAAGGTCCAATAATACCAGCACTGTGGTTCTACCACAGTCTGCATTTATACGGATGTCATTGAACACCTTGACAAGAGCAGTCTCTGTACTGTGGTGAGCAGGAAGCCTGACTGGAAGACATCGAAGCGGTTGGTCATTGTTAAGAAGTTGTTTAACTGTTGAAACGCAGCTTTTTCAATAATCTTACTGATGAAGGAGAGGTTTGATATAGTCCTGTAGTTCTGTACAGCAGCTTGTCCAAGTTGCTCTTTTTCAATAGAGGTTTGATAATTGCTGTTTTCAGGGCCTGGCGGAAAACACCTGACAAAAGGGACGTGTTTATTATTTGTGTTAAATCAGATTTTATTACAGGCAAAGCTTTCTGAAGGAAAGCTGTGGGTAAAACATGGAGACAGCAGGAAGAAGAGCTAAGTTGCTGCACGATTTCTTCTAAGTTTTTGTAGTTTATTTAGTGAAATTGGGAAATTTGGTCAAAATCAGTTCTAGTTGGAGACAACTTTGGTTCTGGAGTTGATGTGGATGTGCTGACTGCCCCTCTGATCTTTTGGGGTTTTCAGTAAAGAAGTTAGCAAATTCATTGCAGGCCCTGGTAGAGTGGAGTTCAGATGCTACAGTTACAGGAGGGTTTGTTAACCTGTCGACCGCGGCAAATAATGCACGAGCCTTGTTAATGTTTTTGCTGATGATCTCAGAAAAGAAAGATTCCCTTTTCAGTTGTAGGTTATATCTGTAGAGTCTCTCTTTATAGATAATATAGTGAACCTGGAGTCCAGTCTTTATCCACCTGCGTTCAGCTTTTCGACACTCTTTTTTTTCACTTCTGACTGGTGGAGCTCTTCTCCACAGAGACATTTTCTTCCCAGAAACAACTTTCACTTTAATTGGAGCAATTGAATCAATGATGTCCAAGATTTTAGAATGAAAGTTATCTACCAGCTCATCTACAGTGTTAGAGGGCAAAGTGGAGGCAGAAGAGTAAATCTGGTTGAAGGTTTCAGCAGCACCGTCCTTAAAGATGCCTTTTCTTATCATGTCTCTTTGGCAAACTGAGTCATTGGAGATGATGCCTTCAAAAATAACAGAAAAGTGGTCAGATAGGCCAACATCAGTTACAGACACCTTGGAAATGTTTAGACCCTTAGTGATGATCAAGTCCAAAATATGTCCCTGTTTGTGTGTTTGCTGTTTAACATGTTGAGTCAAACCAACATTTCTAAGAGTGTCACATAGATCTATTGGACTTCTGTCTTCAGGATTGTCCATGTGAACGTTGAAGTCTCCCACGATAATTAAACAGTCATAATCAACACATATCACAGATAAAAGCTCATTAAAATCAATGAAAATTTGTTTTGGTCTTAGAAGGCCTGTAAATATTCAAGAACATGGTTCAGAAATACTTTTTTACACTTTAATAAATCTTTAAACAAAGTGCCCCCCCCCCACCTTTTCTTTGCTGTCTGCTCTCACAAAGAAAGTTGTAGTTTGGAGGCGTCGACTCTATCAGAATGGGAGCTTCATTAAATTCATGTAACCATGTTTCTGTTAAAAACAGAACATCAAGATCGTGGTCAGTAATGAAGTCATTGATTAAAAGTGATTTTCCTGACAGAGATCTAATGTTCAATAAAGCCAGTTTATATGACTTATTTGCTGGTATTAAGTCTGTGTCTGGTTGTACCTGACAGTTTATGGCTTTTTTTGATTGTTTATTACTGTCTCTTATCCTTTTAGCTTTGTTCTTTATGTCACGTATAAGCACAGAGATTTTACAACTATCTCATATTTGCTTAAGAATAAACCATTTTTTTAATTTTTCGGCACCAGTGGCCTTTACTTTTCCGTAGGTTGACAGGAAAGGGGTGCAGAGAGGGGGAAGACATGCAGCAAATGAGCCTGGACCGGGACTCGAACCAGGTCACGTCTGGTGACTGAAACCTCTGAAGGGGTCGCGCCCTAGAATAAACAGTTCTAATCAAAAGTTGTGTTTTGTGGCTATTGACTTTATAATATCTTATATTAGTTCGTGTTTTAGAGTTTAAATGTTGAAATTACATGATCTGGAGGCAGTTAAAATGCTTCAACGCTGCCACACGGGGGCGTCGTAGAGCAGCACTGATCTCAGGTGTGATGTTAGAACCTGGATGTGATTGGTCAGTTGTGTCTAAAGAGGTTGTTTGTAGAAGTGGGGTTAGTTTGGTTCGGTCAGTGTCCCGCTTCGAGTCTAGAGTTCCCTCCCGGATTTAACCTTCTTAGCTGGGTGTAACGTTAGTAGAAGACCCCTGAATCTCATGACAACATGCCCCACTCTGTCCTGGTGAAAACGCTGGAGGACCTGAGCTTGGACTCGGGTTGTGTAGCTGGGGAAGCCAGCCTGTCCTCCTCCAGCAGGTCGGGACAGTCCCAGCCGCACATCAGCGCCCCTCGCCGGGGTTCATGGTGGTGGCACGCCGGCTCTCTGTATAGTAGGAACGGCAGCTGGGACACGGTGAGCACGCTGCCGGAGGACGCGGCGGACACCCTGGCCAGGTGTCCCTGTCTGCCCGAGCTGGAAGAGTATCCGTGGACGGAGTGGGAGCTGCAGGACGTGGTGCATAAAGTGTCCAGATCTGACTGTTTCACCCCGGAGGCTGTCCACAGACTGTCCGTCCTGCTCCGGAGAGCTCTGGTGAGGGTGTCCCGGGAAGCGCAGCGGCTGAGTGAGCTTCACAGGCGGTGCACACGCCTGGAGGTGCAGAGCGCCGTGCGGCTGGTGCTCAGCTGGGGCTTGGCCGAGAGGTGCGTCTCCTCCGCCGTCAGAGCTGTGTCTCTGCACTGCATGAACTCCGGGGACACCGCTCGCCCGCGGGGCAAGTCCGCACGCTGCGGGCTCTTGCTCTCCGTGGGCCACTTCTTCAGGTGGATGGTGGAAACACGCGTGTCGGTGCGCGTGCACGAGTACGCCGCAGTCTACCTCGCGGCCTTCGTGGAAAGTTTGGCGGAAGAGGTGGCGAGACGGGCGCTACACGTGGCCATGTTGGCCGCTGAAGAGGTGCGGGGACGGTCCTACGGGGTCAGCTGCTGCCCGGTGACCGTGGAGCTGCTGGAGGGAACCGTGAGCAGCGACTCGGAGCTGTGGGGACTGCTGCAGCCCTATGAGCATCTCATCTGTGGGAAAAATGCCAGCGGTGAGTTCAGGACACTCAAGTCATTAAGATTTCCTGCATTGTACATGCAGGTATTGATAGAGTGAGCTGTTAATATTTATTTCAGTCTCAAACAAGAGAGTATGAATGATGTTTGGAGTAGCCTATGTTATTTAGGAGAATGAATACTAAGTAGTCATACTCCTAAATATTTTCCGTATTTTATAACATAATCACAAACTTCAATGAATGGATTTTATGTGACCAATCAATGCAAACTAGTATAAAGGAAATTACAATCCGTGAATTTGTAGGCCATTAAAATGGCCATTAAAATGATAACATGGTAAATATTAATGTTATAAATATTAAGGTTATAACATTTAACGTTGCTTGTTTTTATTCACTGCCTTGATTTAACGCCTCCATGTTTACCACTTTATTTATTTATTTTTTTTACCTTTATTTCAAACAAATATTAGCATACAAGAAACAAGCAAATGAAGTATACAATATAACATGAGTAATTTAAAAAAACAACCAGGGTGTACATATAGAAGTTGGCCTTCAAGCCTTTTCATTAGTGGAGTCTGTAATTGATTTAATATAGAGTTCCATGTCTTTAAGAAAATGAGAAAAACATTGCGTTTTATTGGCAAATTTCCGTTTTATGAATATAAAATTTAGGAAAAAGAATAAGCAAATTTATCATAAAAAACATTTAACATCCTTTCTGGGGAATCTATAGAAGCAAAATAAAATATTTCCCCAGCATAAGGAAAAATTTCTAAAAATATGACTATTAATGAACCTGCTAAACTCCAACCAAAACCTGTGTTTGGAGGAGCAGAACCAAAAGAGATGTGTCACAGTTTCTGGAAGGCCATCACAGAAACTGTCTCTTTTAAATTTTAGCATATAGTGCTTAGCAGGGTAAATTTTATGGAGAATTTTAGATGACACTTCCTTCGCCTTGTTCACAATCAAATATTTATGGGGGGGTCATCCAAACAGTTTTCCAGTGGATATTCGGGATATAACGGCTCCAATAAAATGCTATAAATGGACGAGAAACAATAATTTCTTGGAACAACCTGCGTATTCTCTTATTGCTCTTCCCTCTCCTGTGAAAAACAGATTTTCCACACAGATGACTCGGGTGGGTCAGGCACAGTGAGTGGAACACACAGAGTATAATTAGTGTTTTTAAATAAAGTGCCCGAGGGTACAGCATCAACCACCATGGAGAATTCCTGTGGACTAACTGGAAAAAATTATATATTAAGCAGAATTCATTGTAATTGAGAAATCGTCCCCTTCTTTATTAACCAGCTGAGCCACCAGTAGGATCCCTTTTTAACCCCAAGTCTCTAAGAGGGTGACCTTTTTAAAATAAAATTCTCTGTTTTTCAGATAAGGTATTTGTGAGGTTAGAAGTTATGTTTTTAAAGAGCTCCATGCTAAGAACAACCTGCTTATGGAAGATGAGAGTTTTAAGGAAGTTTCTCAACATTGTAAATACAGTTTAAAATGAAG
>JAHHUM010002706.1:0-53125 GCA_036173005.1 Crenichthys baileyi | reverse complement strand
TTCTCCTCACGTCCAATAGTTTGTCCTTTCTGCCTCTGTTCTTTCTCTTCCTCTTTCATCTAGAATGTTTTCTGTCATCACTTACAATCAGTCTCCTGCTTCCCTCCCACCACTGTGGTATGTAGAAATGTTTGAATAAAGAGGGGCAGATTGAAGGTTAATGTTGGTTACTTAACATATACCGTGTAAACTAAATAAAATCTTTCATACAGATCAACAGCGATGCCTTGATTTATGTTTTTTTATCAAAATTGTTGGCCAGTTAGTTGTTACCTCACGTTTTCTACCTAATAGCAACATTTAAATCTCAGTCGTTGGTGTCTGAAGCCATTTGTGTGCTGGGTCGGGTTAGATTCAACTTTCCAGTTTTAAGGAAGGATACTCTGATGCTAGGACTAGGAATCTGTTGGGTGTCACTCTGTATTTAGTCCAACGTGACCTCACAGGTACACACAGAGGGGCCAGGTGAACTGAGCTAATCAAGCTGTCACAATAGTCTCAAAAAGCTTCCTGTGTATATGGTGAAGTTGCTACGGTTATGCTTGTCCTGCAGAGGTCAATGAAAAGTTTTTTTTCAGTTTTTTTGCAGAACTAGTGGCCTTTATTTTTCCCAGAGCATTTGACAGTAGATAGAAAGGGAATGATAGAGATCTAAACTCTTAAGTCTTTTTTTTTTGCAGAGGTTTTGCAGAGGTGTTCACATTGTGAAATGAATGTGTCAAAAAAAACAACGTACAGTACAACCACATGCTGGACAAACCTTTACTTTGAAGCAAATATAGTGTTAAAAACAGATTTCGAGGATTTCCATTGAGCTTGAAGGTTCAGTGGGATAATTTTTTTCCCCCTTGGATTTTTGTTTGTAGTTATTTTAACAAAAGGATAAAAAGTGATATGAGGGAACAGTGCATATTTTCTTTGCTTGCTTACTGCCTTGCAGGCTGTTTATCATCCTAATGACTGAGACAAATTAGTAATCAAATTGGTGTTTCTGCTGTAGCTGTCTGGAGTGCTATAATTAACAGTGTGTAAAGACTGAGTGTTTGTGTGTGGATGAAGACAGTTAAAGGTTTGTATTGGCAAGCAGCCAGTGGTGGGAATTATAGTTCACCACAATAATTCCTATTTGTTTATTAATTATATGTTGGTGTCTGTTTACAAAACACTACCAGAAAAAAAATATTGTTATGGATCTGACAGTTTTGGAATGTAGAAAGTTCAAATAGATCTCCTAAAAGGTCATTTAATTGCATTTTTCATGAAAATACACATCTAGTTACGAGTAGACACAGAGCCGGCCCAATGCATAAGCAAACTAAGGTGCTAGCCAGGGTCCTCAGGCCAGCAGTGGCACCCAGGAGAGCTTGACTCTAGATCTCAAATAGTAAAAGTGTGTCAAGTTGTCAAGAATAAGCCTAACTTTAAATTTGGTCCTTTTATTTCCACACATTTTATTTGAATAAAATTTTTTATTGTAAAATTTTCTGAATTATTTACTATTTAAAAAAGCTGAAAATGCACTGGATTTATCAGGCAAAGGAAAACCCTCCATAATTAAATGCCAAGCAAATTAAATTTAGGGTCTCATAAAATCTTGGACAGCAAAGAATTCATTTTGTACATTAAACAAGACTTTTTATACAACAACATTTGCATAATTGTCCTAAAGAGCTTAGTTCACTAGTTCGAGGGGATCTTCAGTTTGGCTGTATTAGATGCATATTGCCCATCTTTAGTGTGTAAAGGCAGATTTAAGACTGAACCATAAAGCTCTATTTAACCCTACTGTTTTACCCTCTGCTTTACTTCCAACGGTAGATCATTTAAACACTGTAACCATAATCACAAGGATAAAAGAACGCCTTAACAACATCCCTGCCAAGCTGAATCTATCCTGAGTAACATGACGCAAATTTGACCCATTTGGAAAAGAAGCTCATGATCTCAGCACTAAGCTGAATTCCTGTACTTAGGGAGAAATTGTTTGTTACTTGCGCCTTAAAATACCTTTTTTCCATTGGTTTACTGCTTCCTTTTAAAGCTGTAAATCTCCCATCTCACCCAAAAAAGGTGTCATTTTAATCTCTTCTCACTGACAGGAGGGTGTGTTCTTAGAAATTCAAAGTGTCCTGCAGGTGACTTTCTATAGTATTAGATGCGAACTGCATATGAGCATTCCATTATCTTGATCTGTATTTATAATTCAAACTCAGAACATTTCTAAAGAAGAATAATTTTTAGGTGAAGCATTGAACTTTCTGATACCTGACCCCTTTACTCTTATGTAATATGAATCACATGTCTCAGTAAAGCATTAGCCGAATGTAGCTTCAGAGACTGTCGACCTCTTTTGGGGAGGTAAAGACAGGGAAAAATATGGCCCCCCCAAACCCAAAAGGTTAAAGGGTTTTGGGGCATACCGGTTTTGTTGTTCTCTCTAACTAAAACCAAACTAGTTGATAAGCCTGATTTAGACTTGAATGTCACACCTGAATGGTGCCAAAAATACAAAAAAAATGCATTTTTTAGCTAAAATTGTGTTGGTGTTTTGGGAGCTCCAGTAAACCAATCATGGCATATGTTGCTGCGGGTTTGATGTAAGAATTTTATGCTGTGGAAAACTGGCTTGACAACAGATGGCCCTGCTGTCTGTCTCCACATTAATAAGATACTGATGAGATGAGTCAGTTAGCACACCCATTTTCCCTGCTGTCTTTGCCTGTGTTTTCCATGTATACGTAGAAGCTGCATATCGGTTTGACGTCTCTTCTTTTGTTTAAAAACATACACCGACAGTATCTCACAAAAGTGAGCACACCCCTCACATTTTTGTAAATGTTTCATTATATCTTTTGACAGGACAACACTGAAGATATGACTATTTGATACAATGTAATGTAGTCACTGTACAGCTTGTATAACAGTGTAAATTTGCTGTCCCCTCAAAATAAATCAACACACAGTGATTATTGTCTAAACCATTGGCAACAAAAGTGAGGACACCTAGAAATCAAAATGTCCAAATTGCAACCATAGTGTCAATGTTTTGTGTGGCTACCATTATTTTCCAGCACCTCCTTAACTCTCATGGCCATGGAGCTCACTAGAGCTTCACAGGTTGCCACTGGAATCTTCTTCCTCTCTTTCATGACAACATCACAGAGCTGGTGGATGTTAGAGACCTTGCGCTCCTCCACCTTCCATTTCAGGATGCCATACAGATGCCTAGTAGCGTTTAGGTCTGGAGACATGCTTGGCCAGTCCAGGGCCTTTGCCCTTAGATTCTTTAGCAAGACACTGGTGGTCTTGGAGGTGTGTTTGGGGTCGTTATCATATTGGAACACTGTCCATCAGTACTGTTTCAGAAGGGAGGTTATAATGCTCTGCTTTAGTATGTCACATTATATTTTGGCATTCATAGCTCCCTCAATGAACTGTAGCTACAAAATATAACTTTTAATGGCACATCACATTTTAATAAACGTGGATGAGGCTGTTAATTAGATTTATATCACTATGATTGGGAGTACTTTCATTCAAACTAACCCCAAGTCTGATGGTACAGAAAGTCTCTCTGCTCAGCTGTTTTTCCATAGAACTATATCTGAAAGATGTAAATGTAGAAATATCAGAGGTTAGATGTGAGGTAGCTGGTGACTGCCTTAAATGTTTTATGGCGTCGCTATGTCCCTGTAAAATGCTGTTGCTGTTTCTTCTGTTGCTGTGTTTTAATGCAGAAGTGATTACACAGCTCCGCGGTGCATTTGGAAGTTTAGAAGCTGTGCCAGTGTGCTTGTTTGGAGAACAGGAGCTGCCAACCCTGTCAACAAGAAGACTTCTTACCAACTACCTAACACACATAGTTAACTTAGTGCAGAGTGAATTTATGATGTGTGTTGGGCTTTTGAGCATTGCATTGTCTATTTATTAAATTGTCTGCCTGAGAGATATCTGGATTGAGAGGAAATAGGGAATTTTATGGACGATGCTAAGCAAAGGCAGCTCATATAGAAACAGTTTATGAAGAACTCCTGTTTTTTGCTGCAGTAATAAATTCTGATTAAATCTTCATAGATATTTGGTTGATGTGGTTTTTATTTTTCCACCATTTTAAGTCCATGTTTTTCTGCACATTTTAGGGTCCCCTTTTAGGATATTTAGAGGGTTGGGGGATGAGGGGTTGGCTGAATATCCTGGATGGATGGATGGATGGATGGATGGATGGATGGATGGATGGATGGATGGATGGATGGATGGATGGATGGATGGATGGATAGATGGATGGATGGATGGATGTGCCTCAAATGTTACATGTGAAGAGTTGCTCCTCAGATCCTGAATATGCTCAGTTTTAAATTGACATTAATACAAGAGGACTGTTTACCTCTACAAAACACACCCAATGCCTCTTTGTTATACAGGACCATCACCCTTCTTTTTTTCAAGGAGCTTTCGCTATCCTCAGCGTTAAACTTCAAGATCAACCACTCCAAAATAAAATTGGCTGCCACTTCTTCTATGATGTGTGCAAGAAGGAGGCACACAGTGAATATGAGTTGGTGTCAGATTGTGTGTGTGTGTGTGTGTGTGTGTGTGTGTGGGGGGGGGGGGGGGGGGGGGGGGGGGGGGGGGTGCATCGTGATGTTGTTTGATGTAGATGTTTGATCCCACTTTAGTTGGCTTCTTAGTAGATATACACAGCCAGAGGCCGGCTCAGATCACACTGTTTTTCTCAAGTTGGGTGGTGTTTGCAGGAAGGTGGGGGGCAAGTTGTTGTTTTTGCTGTTCAACATGAGGACATGGCAAGTTCGGATAAGGTTCAGAGCAAGCCATCAGACACCTTATTCTTTTCAGCGAGGTAGAGTTTCTTTTTTTTAGTCACAAAAGGTTCTTTAATCAGAGCGAAAGAAAATAATTCTTTCCTTAAAGAAAAACCTCATCATTTCCTGTTCAGTGATCTTGTTTTCCTTGAAAAAAACACATCCTGAATTTCAGCTTTTGTGCTTTGTTTATTGTGCATTGTTACTAATGTGCATCAGAGAGCATTTGCACTCATCAAGAAGGTGCTACGTTATCAAAAAAGCAGAATGAAGCTGCATAAATTCTCTAAATTTGCAGAATCAGCCAGTCATTACCTGTAACTGCTGCTCGTGTGCCTCCTTTTGCAAACATCACTGAATGTGTGGCCTAAGGTGCTGTGACAACGTATTTTCCCCTCATGCATTTATTTTGTTTTTGCTTTAATGTCGCACTAAATGTTTTAGATCATCAAACAAGTTTTAATGTCAGTCATAGATAATGTGTGTAGATACAAAAAGCTGTTTTAATGATAATTCAAATTCTAAAAGGAAACTAAAAGATGGTAGTGGTAGTGTGATGGCCTGGGCTTGCTTTGCTGGTTCATTACATGGTTGATTGCTATAGCGGAAGGGTCCACCAGATAATGAGCTTTCATTTAAGCACTTTTGGGTTATGCAGTAACACGATCCGCAGCATACATCCAAGCAAACCTCTGAGTTGCAAGAAACAAATTTAAGGTTTTAGAGAGGCTTAGTCAAAGTCTGGAACTTCAACCTGATTGAGTCCTGTGGGATGACTTTAAACAGGTGTTCATGCTCAAATGCATTATTATGTTGTTCAATTCCAGCTGTCAAAAATGCTTGATAGCAGTTGTTGCCGCCAAGGGTGCCTCAGCATAGTTATTAGGTTTAAGAGACAAATATATTATTACATATGCCCAGGTTTGTGTGGATAGTTGTTGCCCCTTACTAAATGGATTATTTATCTGAAAACTGCATTTTGTATTAACTCAAGTTATTTTTCTGTGCTGAAACATTTAAACATGACAAAAATATTAAAACAAAAGAAATATGTAAAGGGGGAAATACATTTTTACAGCACTAAATGTGTTAGTTTTCACTGAAACACTAGCTTTCCTCTCCACACTGAATGGTTTGAATCTCATGGGAGTATGCATGTATGCACAAGTATTGGAACTACAGCATTTGTGCAACCTATATTTCTGCAAAATGTGCATTGCAGTGAAAATCTTGCGAGTGTGTTTCTGTTATGCGATCAACTGGAAGAGAGTTTTAAATTTGCTCCACAATGTGTCGGCTGTTGGAGATCGAACGGGTGACCTTTCTGATATTAAACAGGCCGGCTGTTACATGAAAACAAAGAGGAGTCAATGGGAGACAAGCATTGTAGCCCTGAGGCCTAGTTTTTTCTGTGTGAGTGAGTGTGAGAGAGTCCACAGCCACCTCTTTGGTATGCATGCCTGTGTTTGTGAGCCCAAAATATTTTGTTCCCTGGAAAAGTGAGAGAACGCTGCTTGGGATGGCTGTTTGTCACCTGAACACAGTCTCACATGGGTAGAGAGACCCCTGACAGCCCTATGTAAAGGTTAGAGCGCCACCTTTCTTTGCCAAAACCACCCCCTTATTAGAGATTGAAGTAAGGAGACAAGTTGTGTACAGTGACACTTATCAGCACTACACACACACACATAAAATCACAGACACACGCACACACACACACACAGCCTGGCTGGTTGTTTTGGAGACAAGATGGAACGATGCCGATTTAAACAAGTGATGACCTGTTTGCCACAAACTGTGATCCAGTAATTCTCCAGTATCAAAGCAGCTCATAGCCATCTCAAACCTTTTCACCCCTGTGTGACTGCCATGAAAAAGCAGCAATGATTCGAGCAGGGAAGTGTTTGTCAAAGGGATTTTTTAGAAGTCTGTCTGTGACTCTCACTCTCCCCGAGGAGAAGAGATGGGAAGAAAGAAAGATGGATGATGACTATGACAGCAAAACAACTTCCTTATTTAGACGAAGAGGAAGAGAGGCTCAAAGAGGGGAGATCCTTTGAGAGACAGATTAAGAAAGGAGCAGCACTGATTGTTAGGCTTTTCTGCAGTGCGCTTTAGGGACGATTGTGAGCTAAATTGTTGGTCCTAAATTACCCTGTAAGGCCTGTCCATCAGCTGCTGAAGTGGAGCACTGGAGGCTATAAACAGCCAACAGTTAAACAGTGAAAGTGTGATGTTGTTGAGGTGTTGTATTTTAAAGTGCACACAAATTAATTAAAATGAGCTATAAATGAAAGGAGAAGAAATTATTTTTTTTCTCCCTTTGTCTCACTGCTGCTCTGCTGGTTATTGATGTTTGATAATGAATACTTCTCAGACTTTCTCTGTTTCTCTTCTGAATTTATTTTTTTTCATTAGCTGCAAACTGACCTTTTGAATTTGTAGCCTAAATGTTCCACAACATAACCACAGTAAACTTTCACCTTTATCCTGTTTGGCATTTTACATTGTATGTATACACACACATTCTCTGATGGCTCAATTATATACATCCTGTATGCAATATAGGCCAATATGAGATTCTCACAGTATGATAACTGTGAGTGAAAATACCAAAGTATTTTCACAAAAATCTAAAGCAAAAATGTATCATGTACAATCTGTTTACTTTTATTTCTGTTTTATTTTTAATTGCACCTTTTAGTTTGCCAACTGTAATTTTAAAATAGTGTTAACTAAATACGAATGAAGACAGAAAAAATGATTACGTGTTGGGGGTAATATCCAGTTCAAGCAAGAATGCATGACAAGATTTTGAAATAACATACATAAAACAAGGTTTTAGGAATATATTATGGGGTAAACTAAAATGCCCCGTTTATTGATTTCACAGATAAAGATGTAACAAAGACAAACTGTTTTAAAGAGTTTGTAATATGCCTAGAATCTACCTCAGCCCAGATTTGACTATCACATATATTGTATGTTTGTACGTGTTTGAACTAGAGATAATCAGTTGCTTCCCAGTCTCAATTAGAGATTGTTAAAAAGCCCCTTACCTTGGCGCCAATAGAAAGTTCCACCTTTAGCATCTTTAGCAGCAGTTAGTCAGTCGCAGTATCCTCACAGAGTTTACAAATCATTTATGTCTTGTCTGTGACTTTTATGTGAATGTGGAACAATCATTAGTTAGTGTTTTGGTCTAATTTTACTGCAGCGTGACTCGTGGTGAAATTAAATTGTGGCGTCAATACAGTTTGCAGTTCTACTTATGAACAGCAGGCTTCACTGCACGGATAATTCAACACTTGCTCAAAAAGTGCTATTAGAAGAAGACTCATACAGGAAGTAAATTTTTAATATACAAACCTAACTGCACAGATTAAATTAGTCAGCTTTACTTTGGAGCAGTTTTTGAAGTAATGTAGCATTAACAATAAATTGACCTTCTGACCAGACTTGGCAAAAGAAGATGCTAGAGAGAGTCTTGCATACCTACAGTGGTGTTTGGTCAATCTTGCCTCATCCATTTAAGTTATCCACTGTCAACTACCTTCAATAGTTATAATGTAAAAGGAGCTTACAAAATGGCTTGCATATCAATGTTTAATTTTGTCTTTAAGCGCACTTAGTTAAAGTGAAGCTTTGTTTTCTCTTATTTTAAACGCATAAATCAATGTTGGATCACTTTCACTATGCATGGAGCCTCACAGGTTCTCTCCCAGACATTCAAATCTGAATAACCACAATAATCAGCAGACCAAAGTGTTTTTCACATAGTTCTTAAGTGCACTGGGAGGTAAACAGTTAAATAGCTCTGTCCAGGAGCTTTTTCAGAATAATATCAGAGATATTTCTTCAGCCTTTCAAACATTTTCTTTGCATATAGCCCTATTTTTCAGCATTGAACAACCTACTACTAATTTCACAGTAGCTTTGTCTCAAAATCAGCACTAAATCGTAACTAGAGCAGTGAAGTAACTTTAAGTGAGCAGTCAAAAATTAGAAATCAGTTAGACTGTTAGCATGTTGGAAAACCTTTTGAATATTTTACAGTTCATACTTCCAGTTTTTAGAAAAAAGTTTAGAATTTTTGAGATTTTCTTGTTTTTTCATTTTTGTGTTAATTGCTTCGTACTGCGTAGATTACAAACCAGTTTGTTAGGACTGAAGAAAAGGTAATCCATCACACATGCCAAAATGTGTGTTATTCAAAGTTATTATTGTGCAGCAACACAGTGTAAAGCTAAGCTGGAAAAAATTCTCCTGGTTGCATTCATCAGCTTTCACAAAAAAACATAAAGAACATTTCAACAGTTTAGATTTGCTAACACTGCTATGTTTGTTTCTTACTTTAATTATTTGTAGCTCTATGACTGTTTCTCTTCTCTGTCAGTTGATGTCTTTGGATGATTATGGAGTCGTGACTGAATGGGTGCAGGACGGATGGAGGGAAGATGAGGGAGTGGTTGAAGAGAGAAAAACGGGTGTGCCGTGATGTTCTGTTTCACCTCTGCGTTCTGGGGCGATGGAAAGGGTAAATTAAAAGCAGGGAATGGAAAAAAAACAGAAAGAGGTTGCATTTGCAGGGGTTAAAGAGCACAAAAATGACGCAATGCTTTTAAGAGGTGAGGAAAAACAGGGCAGATTTCTTAAATATGTAATAAAGGGATGGAGAGGAGGAGGGAGAGGATGAAGAAATAAAGAGTGACAGAGAGAGGTTGGGATAGGAGGGTAGGTTTGTAGACATACCGAGCATTGAATGAGAATGAGACAAGACGGAGCACACACACAAACACACACACGCAGAGTCATGATGCATCTGCTAGATGAGCCATACGATCAGGTGACCCAGGGCTGGTCCATTACCTTTTACCTGCTTCTCCTGTTCCCTTCTACTATGTGTCCTTTAATTTTATCACCTTATTCTCCCCCTTTTCTTGTAACATGACCTCATTCATTTCTTATTTCTTTCAGCTTAGCTTCCTTCCTTCATTGGGGTCTTCACTAATGAAACTCGCTACTGTTCTCACTGATAGAGCCACTGCAATACAGAAAGATCATAAATCAGTCTGTGTGTGTCCAGCCATTTGGTTTCATTGCTTAATCTGCCCAGATACAGTACCTCAACCACACACACACACACACACACACACACACGCAGGCCCAAGCATAGACTGCAGCCCAAAGACAGGAAGCAAATAAAACCCTGAATTTGCCTCGACCTCACAACGAGGCGGAACCCCCTACAGAGAAGTATCTGTGTGTGTTGAAACAGGTGTGTCATTATCCAGCCTGCTGCAATGCTAGACACCTGCTGTCGCTGTCTTTGTGTAAAGGACACCAGGCGATGGATTGGGTATCCCCTGTAGAGTGCCATACATGTGAGGGAAAATTTTCAACATGTTTGTTTGTGGATGTCCGGCACCTTCCTGCAGGGTTAACTAACTGCCATGAATAAGATGGGAGGGTGTTTCACAACTGTAGGGAACTATGAGTAAAAGACGCGAAGCGAAGGATAAATTTCACTAAGCATCAGCCAGTATGAGATTCTCACTGTAATGATGACTGTTAAATAAAAATATTGTTTTCAAGGCATGAAAATATAAACGATGATATCATCATTAATTTGAATATAAATATATCACTTAATTAGTTATAATACCTTCTGTGATTTTTACACTTAAGAAAAACATTTAGACACCTGCAAACACGAGACACATTCAGTTGTATTTTTCTAGTAGCTTTCTTTCAGATAGCGCATAGCAACAGGTGGGGGTGGGGTACAGCTTCATTTTGCATGATATTTTTTATTTTATGGTTGATGTTGGTTGCATTTAGTTGCCTAATTAAAATAATGCTTGAACTGATAAGTATGTACTTGAAATAGAAAATGATATGTGCCATTACAGTGCTTTAACTGAACCAATGAACCAAAAATAAAAATGATAACAGTGTGTTTTATTAAACATGATTAGGAAAAATTCACCTTTTTTGATGTGTGTGTCTGTTAATCATCAGGCATCACCTTACCATGTGAAGTCAGTTTGGCCTGTTCGTTACTCTTTACAGTGCAGCAATGCACTGATAATCAGCGGGCTGCAGCCAGCAGAGAAAACACAATCAGCTGCTATTTGTCTTTCAGTCTCATGCACACGTTTTTGCACACAAAGCCACAGGTTTGTTTATGTTTTTGTGGCGTAGCAAATAGGATGTGATTGGCTGTGTAATTAGCTGCGTGCGTTCAGGTTTTCGTCAGGTTTATGCTTCTGTTCAGACTGCAGGAATTAAATGCTCTCACACAGACAGACAGAGCTGCTTGGTAGAGATTGCCTTGTGACTGTGGTTTGTTGGGGTCGAGGAGATTGATTCAGTCATTGATCAATTGATTGGTTTACTTGTTTGCTTATGGAGTTGGGTGTCATTTGTAGAATTGTATGTAAATCCAGCTTTCCAGAATTTAAAGAATTCAAATGTTACACACTTTTGTAAACTATGATATTACAGTGTTTAGTACTTAACTGTTATTGCTGCAGAGTGATGAATCTCAGTTTAGTCTTTTGGTGATGTTACCACACTATGCATCATCAACTTTACAGTATTCTTCCTTCCTCTGTAGAAACCCCACCTCTACGTGTCTGATTCTGACATTAAAGAGCTGATGTTATGCTTTCCCACCGTTTTCAGGATTGCAGTTTGCAACAAAAAGTTCCCCAAAAGGCTGAGAGTGTTCAGGTCATTTTGCACACAGTGGCATTATCTAATTGGACCCTTGATAATTGATGAAGCTCCATCACTACTCATTGATATCATGTTACAGGCTGCAGGGTCGCATTTCCTCTCGGTGTCCTTGCTCTGTTCCGGCCACCCCCTCCTCTTTCTCTTCCTTACACCCCGCCCCCCTCTCTGCAGCTCTGTTCGTCTGACGTTACACACCGTCTTAGCTGCCCTTCGGTCAGAATAAGCAGAAAGCATATGCAGCAACTTTCTTTGTCAGCAGCAGATGGAAAATAGGATAGGATGGACAACAGAAATGATGGAAGCAGATATGTATCATTGAATATGGGTTGATTACAGATCTCAGTCACACTTAGTCAGCCTTTTGTGATATTGATGGGAATTCGATTTTTTTCTTAATTATTTTCCTTCATTTTGTTTAACTTTTTTTTTTTACATTTTTATTGTTGTATACATTTTTTAATTACCTTCTTTTAATTTTCTTTAGTTTTTATTTATATTCATTTTGGTTGTCAGAAATTTTACACGTCCATGCCAAACGATGTAGACAATCCAGAATCTGAGAAATGAGTAACTTATAATCCTATGTAGAGATTGACAGGAGCATGAAAGTGAGTGACAATATATGCGTTACTGCCAATATGAGTTTAGTAAAGTGCCTTTACAAGAGGAATGGAGCATGAAAGTGATGCTCTGTTAGATTTTGTAGTCCCAGAACCTGCTGCCAGTTAGATCCAGGTATTATTCCACATCAAATCCAACACTGTTTGCCTTTGGAGTGATTCAGGATGCCATCAGTCTCACAGTGCTGGATTCAGTCCTTCTTCAGGCTCTGCATTCCTAAAACAACAATCTGCGATTTCAGGTTTATTGGCTCCCAATTTGATTTGTCAACAACGATAAAAGCAAGTGGCTTTCAGGAACAGGACAGGCAGTTTGGGCCGTTTTTTGTAGTTAACTAACCACATGTTTTGGAGGGTCAGATGATTACTCTGCAGCAGTTGTTACTGGCCTGCGGGTCCAGATAAATCTAGGTGTGTTACAGTTTAGTGTCCATAAAATAGTGTGTACAGTAATAATTTAGATTATTATTTCTAGAGACCCAGAGCAAATGTCGCTTTTTCCATTTAAATCACAGCTTCATTCCAATGCTGCATCAGTTTTTTAAGATTAAAGGGATCCGTTCAAGGTTCAAGGTTCAAGGTTCATTTGTGATGACACAGTGTGGGGTTGGGGGGGCAGCATAAAGGTATGGCTGAGGCTGAGAATGCATTAGTTAGAATCTGAAATGATGTCCTCAAAGTAAACTGTATTATAATAAAATAATGAGTTCAGAGGTTCTGGTGTGGCTGAAGGCTGGTTCTGAGAGCTCTGGATATCTAGATACTGGGATGGCAGGACATCTGAGATTAGGACATCTAAGACGCTATGGGGTTAAAACTTGTTCAGTGGCAAATTCATCAAGTCTCAGAGTAACGGATCAGCAGCTGAACGTGTTGGAGAAGTAATCAGGAGACAAACAGCTTGTTTGTGTCACAAGACACTGATACAGCAGTGTAAAACTGAAAATGCATAGTGAATTGATGTTATCGCAAAACCATTGACCTTCATCTGCAATCTGTCATTCACATCTGGATGATTTCCAAGTAAAATTAAAACTGCCAAAGTAACTCCATTGTATCATTACTCTGCCATTCCTCAAGATGCTGGAGTGGCTGTTCATTTAAATATTAGACTGATTCATAAAAAAGCACAACTTATCATCAAACAGCCAGCATGGTTGCAGACAAAACAGATCTACATCAATTGCATTAATTGAACTTACAGAAGAGATCATAAATCGCAATGACAACAAACAGTATTCAGTTGGAGTGTTTGTTGATTTTAAAAAAGCTTTTATCACCTTTGATCATCATATATATTCCTTAACAAATGGACAAGAGTATGTACAAATACAAAACTATAAATCCACATTGTTAGATGTAACCTGTGGAGTTCCACAGGGATCAGTGCTGTGCCCAAAACTATTGATATTGTACATGAATAATATCTGTAAAGTTAAAATGTGTTGTATTTGAAGATGACACCATTTTTTTCTGTAAAGGGGAAAATCTTGTCACAACAGAAATAAATAAATGAAAACAATGGTTTGACTTAATTATAAATAAATAAATAATCATTGAACTTAAACAAAACTAAATATATGATTATTTGAACCCATAAAATACCGGTTGAATTACAGAATCATGGTAGATGGTGTTGAGATAGAGCTTATGAAATAAAATTTATGGGTGCACCACAAAATATGCTGGAACCCCAAATCCAGTCATCATCGTTGATGCTGTATACATCATTGGTTTTACCATATCTGAATTATTGTGTAGAAGTATGGGGTAACACATACAAACGCAACATACAACCATTATACAGACTACAAAAACAGAAAAAAATTAAAATAAATGAATACATTGTTGTAATGTGATCCAAACTGTCCTTGTTAGTCTTTGCTATTTCATTTTTTTTAAATCCATTTTTAATCAACATCTGTTTTTTTTCTGAGGATCAGCCACTCCACATCAATCCTCTTGAACCCCCGAGCTTGTGTTCTCAGCCATTTTTTTCTTATTTCCTTCCAACACCACAACAGATTGTTTTCTTCTTGTACCATTCTCCTTTCACACTGAAGCTTTTCCCCTGCATGAACTTGGCTGGCAGGGCAACCATGTCAACTTAGCTGCCACCAACGCTCTTATGTCTGAGCCTTGAATCGGCTTTTCCTTCTCCGATCCCATTACTGGGCTGGCCCTCAACCTGCAGAGTCGAAACGGTAGCACTCCCCCTTCTTTCTGTCCTTTATTCATCCGTTTGTCATGTTTTTCTCCAAACTGTTCTTGTGTGGATTTTTACAGTTTACACTTCGAGAGAGGTTTCAATATGAAGCCGGCATCTTTGAAAGCTTTTTGAATAAATAACTTTTAATAAGGTTTATGAATCATAATTAGAGATGCACCAATTAGAACTTACTGGCCAATTTCCGATCTATATTTTTTGTAAAACTTTGATCTGCCAGTACTAATTTCTCTTTAGAAAACATTTGAGATAAAAAGTACCACATTATATATATTCATGCTAGGCTTGATGCTGTCAGCATTTATTAATTATTTATATTAGGAACAGAGGGCACCTCATGCCACATGTGGGGGATACCAGCCACTGAAAAACAGATTTTTGCCATTATTTGAAATACAAAATGAGTTAAAGATGACATTATTAGTACTGGCTTTAGCATCCGATATAAGCGATTAGCTAGGTTAGCATTACAGAAACTGTAGTCTCCATGTGAAAATCCTATGAACTTTAGATCTTCACTTTAGCTTGCCAATAAGCTGAAAAGATCTCCAGATCCAGCATTACAGAGGGTAAAAGCGCAAATATATGAAACAGAGCAACTTTACTTGATTTGGCCTTCCTGTTATCTGCTGAAATCCTCTCTCAAAAACTGAATTACCTACAGACATGTATATACAGGACATAGAAAATACAGCTTTCTGTTAAATAACAGAAATAATTTATAATAATTTAGAATTTTATTTACTCACTAACAATACCTACAACAGAGAGTGTTATCAACAGCATTGGTTAAATCTACTTAGTGTGGTGGTTTGACAGACTGGAACAAAACTTTTATTTTGCAGTTTGTGACAATGTCAATCGCTGGACAGGGTCAATCCAGCTGAAGAATTCCCTAATCTGTTAACCAGCTGCTTTGCTTTTCATGTTTGATTTCTTTAGACCTAAAACTCACTGAAGACACACTGATTTTGACATACGCCAATCTTATAATTTAGTTAAAGGTCTTTTTGTTAAAACTTTTTACAGCATTTTTATTATCATGAAAGTTAATTTATTAATATCATATTTTGCTCATCATTCTATTTTAGTTTATTTTTCTGTTTAATCTTTGTACTCAGCTCCATATCTTCCCTTTCCATCCAATCAGAACTACTGTCTTGCACTTCCCTCACTTGTGGTTGGCTGTAGGTTTATTATCAACCAGGGTGTCAGACTGATTTAGCTGTCAGTGCTAATCTGACAACAAGCAAGTTCTTAGTCTAGTGATAAAGGGATGCTGGTGTGGATGTTACTCTATCAACTTGCTACTCTTAATGGAAAAAATTTGAGAAAACAGCAGCTGTAGGGCCACATTTGCTAGACAGAAGAAATATTTTTAACAGATTAAGCAGGCAGCAGGGATAAATACACCACACCCACCTACATTTTAATCAGCCTTTTAATCTGAATAAAGACTGTTTGTTGCTGTGAGTATATTTCCAATTTAGCATCATTAGCTTTTTACACTATATTCAGTGTCCAGGGTAGGGTTCACCTGGACTGCTCCAGATCTTGGCATAAGTCTGTCACCCTTTGGGGGAGTGGGAAAAAAAAAAGCGGGGGGGGATAAAGCCAGATTAGGTTGCAGAGTGGCAGAGGTTGGCTGGAGGTGAGATCAGTGTAACGGATCTGCCAGCAGGAAGAAAGGCAAGCAGACTGCCTGGATTCCCTGTCGTCAGTAACCTTAGACACGCAGAGTTAAGAAGCAACTCTGTGGAGAGTATTTACTTTCCTTTTTTCCAATTTTAGAGCACCACAATGAATAATTAATTATATATGTGAATGTAATTTGATTATTATGAGGACATTTTAGCAGGGCCCTTTTCCTTTCTAAGAAACTTCCTGGTTGAGCACAAACAGGACAAAAAGATACGATTTTCACAAATTTCTTAAGCAAAAATCTCTCAATGGATTGATCAAAGGATGCCTGCTCTGTGTATTCCAACTTAATTCCCTGGCTCCAAAAGGTTTTATCTCACTTCCCCTCTTTAGTACATCCCAGGTTTTATCCTTTAAAGGCAGAGATAGATTGACCAACTTATTCAGGAGTGAGAAAATGAGCATTTGATTGAACTCTTTGAGAGTTTTTTTCAGGTAAGACTGGAAGTGGCATCAGCAGCACTCAATATCATTTGTGATATTGACTCATTGAGTTCAGAAACTCAGTGTGTGCGTGCATGTGTGTGTGCATGTGTGTGTGTGTGTGTGAGTGTGTCTATGTCTTTGTGTAAGAGAGAAATAGCTACACCAAGAAAGTGAAAGAAAATGTGTTCCTGAGATGAAGGATGACAGGGGAAAGGAACGTTTGATCATGTGCGTTTTTGTGAAACAGAGATGAAAGTAAATCCGCATGGAGAAATTTGGGTTTTTGACATCGAGTCAAAATGCAAGTGACTGATGTTGAGTACTTCCCTACATCTTAACCCTCATCATCTCTTAGTGACTTTTTATCAATCTAGCTCTCCCGCTGGCTTGTTGCCAATTTTTTTAAGTATCTCTAAGCAATAAGAAAAGTAAAAGGTCCACAGTTATAGGGTCATTAGCTCCAAAGAGCAAATAAAATACATTTAAAATACAACAATACATAAATACAAATACATAAATACAAATACATAAAATACAACAGAACCACAGATTTTATTTTATTAGGTGTAATTAATCAGAACTGTATGTATTAATTCCCTTGGAGTTTCCGCTTAAATAGCTATGGTTTGAAAATGATGAAAAAACATAAAACACTTTCCAAAGTAATTTAGGAATAGCTGAACTAAACTGTAACACTTTAAAATCACACCATGATCTTGGCAGAAAAGCCATATACAGTTAATACACATTTTGAGCAGGATTATCATCCTACACGTGATTAACATCAAACCATCTGGACACAACTGAGTAATTACTCATTGACGATCTGAAACATTCATTTACATTAACGAGCAAGAGGGTTTAAATTGCAGTTGGATGCTTTTTTTGTGTTTATGAATGGCTATTAATTTTTAGTCTGTATTGCTTTGTCTCTAGCAATTTTGATGTGTTTTGCTCTTGCTTTTATTTTTTGTGTGTATTTTGATTATTTCCTTGTCATGTTCTTGAGGTCTTGCCGTTTTCAGTGCATTTCTGAGTCCACCTAGGTGTTGTCATGCTTTTGTGTTTAGTTTCTTAGTTTATTTTTGTCCCCTGTCCTTTTGTGCCGTTGGATCTCTGTTACTTCCATTTACTTATGTTTCTTTGTTGCTCTCTTACTGTCCTCTGTTTCCATGCCTGTTTTTGCCACATTTGTTCACATTTGATTGCCTTAGGTTTGGATAACTTATTTATGGTGCTTATGTGCAACTCTTGGTTGTCTATAAAGTGCATTACATTAACACAGGTTGACCATTTGTAACCCTTTGCCAAAATAAGCAAACAACCTTGTATCACTGAAATATTAAACCCATTTCACAAAAACTTTACTCTTCTGCAGTAATGTTACAGTAATAATGTTTAGGAAACATAACATTGAGTTTTGGAGAACAAACCTCATTAAGTGCATGCTGCAAGAACCTGATTGTGGAACTGGTTTGCTCAGTGACTCCTCAGCAGTGCATGTGAAGTGTTCTGATCATGGCGTGGATGGTATGGACTGGTCGTCCCTTGAAGTGATTGCACATAGATATATGCACAAATGCATCAAACCACTACAACAATATCACACAAATGCTCAGCCAACACAGCCAAGGGGAACAGCCAACAGTTAGAACAGTTTTCAAAAGCATCGTGCTTACATTTCATTTGCACTCATCAGAGCTCCAACATACAAAACAAATCCTGATCGCGCGACTCAAGAGCTGGTCACCTCCAGGTTGCATGCTAAATGCATGGAAATTTACTTAAAAAGAAATTAGCATTCTATTATCTTCAGAACTTGTAACGTAGATGTGACATAGCTGCTTCCTCAAGCTGTGTCTCATTGAGGTGCATGCTACATCCAGTGCTCAGGCATGTAATGAGAAACATTAGATGCCAATTTAGCCTTTCATCCATTCATTATAGCTGCTTTATGTGCACATGTGACAGAGAGAGGCTCTCATTCAAGTAAATCACTTCATGTGTCATGTGGTTGCAGCATTTGTGCAAGGTCAAGGCCCCGCACACACTCACACATGCAGCCGGGTCGGCGGTTGCCACCATAGCTTGTCCGATTAGACTTTATTGGTTCCACAGTAATCCCTGTTCACTAGCATCATCAAGCTTTAAGGTGTGTGTGAGGGTCATTGGCGTCTGGCACAGCTCCTTAGCTCACTTGCAGCCAGTGGAAGAACTGGTCATGAGACCAGGATAACAGCTAAATATAGAGACACACACTGTAGATGCGACCTGTTTGTTAGTGCTGTGTCTGCGTCAAGCCAGAGCTTACCAAAGACAGATTAGAATTCTTGTCAAGGTTTCCGTTCTTTTTATTTAAGTATCCCGCCTTGTTCGTCTTTTATTCCAAATTAAAAAGTAGCTCTTGAAGGAAAAGAGTGACTGACATTTTTCTGCAAGTGTCACAGGATCAGACAGACTCCCTCTTTTGTCTGAAACACATGGTAATTAACATTTTGAAACTTTGTTTTCTGCTGTTGCCATTCTTTTAACATGAATGGTATATTTGCTTACAGGATCTTGACAATATTTTGTTCTACAAGAAGAGACCAATCAAACTTTTAATGGTTGATACCATTTTCCAGTTTTAATTGTGAGCAGCAAAGGCAAAGCCCTTGAAAGAGCCATTATTGAACACGTGTTTATTGCTGCAATATTTACATACATACAACTAAGGACACACAACTAACATGTAAGCTCTTGAATAGCAACATTTGGCTGTTCTTTCTGCTGTTTATTTTAAGGCTTCATTATGTTCAACATGTGGTAATGATGGTAAATGTTGCAATTACAATATGACTTGCAATAAATAAACGAATCAGTGAACTGTATTTATTTCTTTCCGCTTTGGCTTTAGACCCTAGTTAGTGAGTAGTTTATTCAGCAACTAAAGAAAGTCATTATTTCCATCTCAACAACAAGGTTTTATTGAAAAAGTGGCTTCTGGTAAATTCTTGTTGTTTTGTCAATTAAGCAATATAGGATTTTTTTAATGACTTTACCACCACCAGATAAAACACAGAATCACTGGGCCATGATTACTCTCTATAGGAATAAGAGAACACAAAGATACCATTAACTACCATTGCTTTTCAGTACAAGTATTGGATCAGTAATACATAAATTGATGGAAATTGCAAATGAGTATTGAAGCAGCCATTTAAACATTCCCTGTGTATCTGTATTTGGCATCAATTCATGTTAAACCTGTTAATGTAATCGTTTCTGCTGCTAATGAAGCATTAAAATTCTCAGTCAAGCTTTTCGAGATAAAAAAGACTAAAAGCCATGAGGTAATGATGTGCATTGATCTGTATTCTTTTCTGTATCCCTGGTGAGTTTTTGTTGTCAGACCTGCCTAAGTAATCAAACAGCACATAATTGGCTTTTTGTGGGGGGGGGGGGAGATGTTCACTTTAATTAAGGACATCTCCTCCATATTGGCTCCGAAAAGGAAGATTGAGTTTTGAAGTATAAATTGTGTAGCTTTCCCTTCTCATTAGCTGTTAACAACTTATTAAAGATACCATACTCCCCCTGGTGAAAGCTACACTTTATTTGTTGAAGAATAAGGCCTTGCAGAGGGTCACACTAGAAACTTCATAGGGTGAGAACCTGATATGTTACGACTGTGTTAACAACGCCAGGATTAAAAGTGAACATCCTTGGAATATGGCTTTGAAACAATGCAGAAATTACTGATAGAGCTGCTCCAAACATTCCAGATTTAATGAAATGAAAGGACTTTGTGTTGCTTAGTACCCTCAATCTTTGACCGTAACTTTCTGAATTGTCATTTATTAACCACTATCTGTCAAAGTGACCTACAAGAAAGTGTGACTTAAAAGAGTGAGATGCTTAACGGAGTCCTCGGCTTGGCACTCTGCCTTATATTTTCCATGTCCCTTCAATGTTCGAGGCTTGAAGGTGATTACGATTCTCCCTCCGGCTCCCCTCATAACCATCTTTCAGCTATATGGTCTGTCCTCTTGTCACTTAACCTTCACATGTTCCTTCCCCTCTCCATTTCCTGTATTATGGCATCTCTGTAAGACAGTGTGGCAGCTGTTTGGATTATTTGAAATTCCAAAATAAATGTTAATTCACAAAGTAGGACAAATTCAGGCAACCCTTCCTTGCTTAGTCTTTATTCTTTGACCACCCAAATCTGTTCTTGCATATAAGGGTGACTGGAGATTGGTCTATCCTAATTGAGCAGAGACAGGCCTCACTAGAACCGTGCTGTCCTGATGTTTTAAATGTCTTCAAGCCAGTATGTGAACCTCATCATTTGGCTAATGGAGACTGAGGTGTAGATGTAGTGTGAGGTTTGATGACAAATTTGTTATTCAGATGTTAAGATCTTCTCTAAAAAGTCCTTTTGGATAGCAAACCTACCAACTAAACCTACTGACTAAAATATACTGTAACAGTGTTTTTCTTTCACAATGACACTCATCTTTAATTATTTTTTGGTAACCATAAATCTTCTGGTTTATAAGGTTTTTTCAAGATGGTAGCATCAAACCCCAACTGGGAAATATTTCATGTTACAGACATACCAACCTAAGAAATAGATTTGCACGTCTTACTAAGACTTAAACATACTCCTTCTTACTTCTACAATCCTGAAAGCTGCACCACAGAGTTGAGGAAGCGTGTGCTTGTATAGTGTTGCTTCTGATCAGGTTTGCTTGTGCCTCAGTGTATTCCTAAAGGGAAGTTTGGACTGTCCAGACCAATGTCACATGACTGGGCTTGTGACTGACCTTACGTAACGTTACAAAAGCCCCCACTGTCAAGCTGCCAGGAAAGCAGCAGCCAGGGCTTTGATTTCTTTTTGTGGATCAATAACGTGTCACATCATTATTACAGCTCTGGTGTAGCTCAATTGTTTTTTTTTTTTTGCAACAGTCCAATACCTGCATACATCACTGTGGCTGTCCTAAGTTATGACAAAACAGTAAAGTGTCCTTACCCAGATAGACCTAGCCTGTGTATCTGCTTCTACCACTTTCCAACTAGGTAAATTTAATTGTAAATTACCTGTTATGCTTTTTTTAAAATTGAGAATCAAAGGTTATGTTAACAAAATTATTTTTTGTTTTCCAAGACGACTGAGAAAAAAAAGCTGCTTAAAAGCTGGTTTCTCCCCTAATGAGGTGATTTGAGCTTGTGTAACTGCACAACTGCAGTGTTGTTACTAAGGCAGAGATTAACCACAAAAGGAAGTCACTGCGCTTGATTTTTTTCCCTTTAAACTCAATTCTGCCATTGTAGCTATTAGGCTTTAATGTCGTTTTTAAAGCACATATTACTATAGGTCCCACAGGTGGAAAAGGGGTAAAAGATCTAAAACAGAGATTTTATATCTACGTTTGTTGTGTTTTAGAAACGCCTGTGTGTTTAATTGGGATCAAAACAGTCATTGATTGTGTTCACCTAGTTTATTTTTCTGCCTCTGGCAATATTGAGCTATCAAACTGATGCACAAATGCTGAATTCAATTGCTTTTTCATGTGCCATGTTGACAATTTGGTCTTCAAGCTGTTGCTTCGGAACATGTACTCAATGGCCAATTTATGTGGTAGCGCTTGCTGTTACATGGTTGGATCCCATTTTTCGTTTCCTAACTGTCTAAATTCTTCAAGGCATAGATTTAATAAGTTGTTGAAAATATTCCTCAGAGATTTTGCTGCACTTGGACATTATAGAATCACTGTTGCTGTGGATTTTCCTGCAGTACATCTATGATCTGCTTCTCCTGTTCCACCATATGACTATAGTGCTTATACTTATTTTTCACCCTACCGCCAACTTGATAGTTTTCTAGAGTTGCTTCCTTGTTAAACATATTTTTGCATAGGCAAACTAAAGCCATGTTGGTGCATTTTAAAAATCCTAATAAATAAAACTATGTTATTACACATTTTACAGTTGGTGATACATTCCACACATTCAAACACATATAGCGTTTTGACTTCACAACTCGTATGTTTTGTGCACAACAATTTTTGTTGTACATTTTTGAAACTGAAATATGTTACTGCAGTTAGCAAATGACGAACTTACCACCAGCCACAGCTTTTGGGCTTTGAAAGTACTAAATGCATTTCACTTTAAGATTTTAGAGGCCAACAGTGGCAATTCTGAACATAGGTTTTCTAACAATATATAGAGTCTTGCAATTATATATCCCAAAAATTCCGTTAAAAATATAGTTTTACAATGATCTCTCAACTCTAAGCTAAATTGTAAAATAATCCAGGATTAAACACCTACTCTTCCTAAAAAGTTTTTTTTTTTTTTTTGTTTTAAGTCAAAACAGTCAGCTTAGATAGATAGAATGTTTTTTTTGTTTTGTTTTTCAGAGATGTTTGATTGAGATGAAATATAAATAGATATCTCTCAAACTTGCTGAACAGGTTTTATCGACAGCATATAATCTTTTCAGTGAAAGTATATTCCTTGGCGTGACATTAAAATTAGGTAAGATAAGTGTTTAAAAATAAACTATAGGAGGTTGGTTGTTCCTCCTTAAGGGCCTTTACTCTCTGTCACGGTTCTTTTGATGTAAAAATTTAACAGGAACTGCAGAGAAATGGAACTGCTCAGTGTCCTGATTCTTCCTCCTGGCGCCTGTGGGTCATTCTGTGAAGCTGTCAGTGGCTTCATCAGAACTCTGTAGCACACAGCATGGTAAACATGCTGCAGCCAAAACTGTTGGCCACATTTAGCCCACTTCTGCAGCAGTGAAGATGTAAAACAATGTCACGTGTTGTAGACATAGTTTATGGTTTCCAAATATTTTACAGACACAAACCTGAGAAATCTATTGTGCTTTTTTTTATTCGTCCTCCTTTACTCTGATACCCCTAAATAAAATCCAGTGCAACAGACTCCCTTTAGCAGTCAGTTAATTTGTATGTAGAGTAGGAGTGCACAATGCATTGAGAATGTATCGTCATCTCATTCACATCACAAAGTAATTGTATACTAATATATTCCAAGTGTTTTAAACTTGCGTTTCGATTGCTAGTGTAATGTTTAGCCATTTAGACAGAGGCTGGGTCCAAATTCAGGTGCTGCATGCTTCGAAGGACTGGTCTACGTGGGCTGGGTCCTTCGATGGCCGTGAAAACCGCAAAGGCCCAAACTGATCGTCTGTGAATTTGGACGGTTTAGCCGTGTTCCCGGCCTTACCTCAGTGTAACTTCTGTTGAAGTTAATCTCCACTGAAAAGAACTGCACATGGTTTTTATTTACCCCTTTACATATTCCTGATGGTTTATTCAAAATATACTTGTTTTACTATCTTTTCATTCTATTCTCATTCTTAATCAGCCATTTACAATAATCAAAATACCTTTCATGTTCAAAATACCTTTTATGTTCAAACTCCACTGAAAAGAACTGCACATGGTTTTTATTTATCCCTTAACATATTCCTGATGGTTTATTCAAAATATACTTGTTTTACTATCTTTTCATTCTATTCTCATTCTTAATCAGCCATTTAAAATAATCAAAATACCTTTTATGTTCAAAAACATAGACACAACAAATGCCATTTAACATGGAAACATGGAATGGTTTAGATCAACGCATTTTTAAATCAAAGAAAGTTAAGCTGAAGTCACAGATTTTTGGATGCACAGCTGAAACCCTCCCTGTAGATATAGGATTCTTGGCCACCTACACTAAGACACTATCACTAGCCAACCATCACTAATCTTGGGGTTAAAGTGTACAAGGAGCTTAACTTTGATTAAAAGATCAGGGCAGTCATCAGATCGTGCTTTTATCATGCTAGGCAGTTGGCAGAAAGAAAAGCATTTTTATTTCAAAAGCACTTTGAGATTGTAATTCATGCCTTCGTCAACATCTGCCTTGATTAATGCAGTGCACTTTATGTAAGGGTTCTATTGTCCACCTCCAGTGTCTTCTAACTTACTCAGGTAAATATGAGCAAATTTTAGCTGCTCTCGAATGGCTGCCAGTACATTGTAGGATTAATTTTAAAATCATTTTATTTGTTTTTAAAGCCCTCCATGGTCTTGCCCCATCCTAAATCTCTGAGCTGCTCCACCCTTATAGTCTATTCTCTCAGGTCACCTGATCAGCTGCTCTGAAGTGGTCCAAAGACCAAACGTAAGCTTAGCTGGGGCCATGCCTCTTCAGTTTTAGCTCCTAAGATGTGGAATAACATATCACTGCCAATTAGACAGGCCTCTTCTCTCTTTGTTTTTAAAACATTTCTCAAAACCTTAAATCTCTCTTTTTACTGTGTTTTGTGGTCTTACCTGTTTGGTATGTTGTCATCATTGGTCTCTGTTTTATTTTTCTTAGATAATTAATTTTGGTGTCTTTTTTATATGTATAGCACTTTGGTCCTGAATGGTAAACACCATTCAGGTGTTTCATAAATAAAGTTAGATTGGATTGGATTAAATTGGAGTGGAGCAAATTGGTGTGTTAGAAATGCCCAGCTTTATGTCCAAATCTAAATCCAATGAAAATTGATGATCACTGATGCTCCCTTTTCAATCTGACTGAGCTTGAGATATTTAGCAAAGAATGAGCAACATTTGCAGTCTGCCAAGCTGGTAGAGACATACCCCAACACAATTGTTGTCACAATCGTAGTGAAGGGTGGTTCTACGAAGTTTTGACCCTGGGGGATAGAAATGCATAAGATAACTTCCAGATTTTGTTTTGTGAAAAACTTTCTTAATTATTCAAAGTTAGGCACTATTTTGGGTTTATCAACTTAAAATCCCTTTATTTAATTTATTTCTGTAGCATGGCAAAATGTGAAAAGGTTCACTTTGCTACATACTATATACTGTATACCTGTTAACCTATCACAGTGAGATTACAGTAATCCTGCCTTTGAGTGTGTGTGACAGTGAACAGGACACAGGATAGCGGAGCATTAGCAGTATAGGACAGAGGAATTTTGCGTTGGTATGTGAACGGGCCTCCTATTACTAAACATGACATTTATTCCTGTTTTCAGGTTAAACATTCACTCTATGCATCAGTGTGCTAGTGGATGTGTGTGCCATGCCCAAGGATGTTTTTATTGATTGACTAGTTGTAATGGACAGAGGAGGGGAACAAAAAAGGGATGATGAAAGAGGTCCAGCAGCTGAGTGAAAAAAAAGGAATCAATCAGCCGGTCCTTTGAGTTTATAAGGAGAAAAGACTGAGATGGAGGGATGATGGAAAAATGGAGAAGGTCATGGGAGAAAGCTGGACGGTTGTATAAATATGGAAGAAAGTTGAACATGGTGGGGGATTGATGAGTACAGAGTCACGAGGAAGAAAGGAGGAAGAAAAGAACACACTGAAGGGCAGAAAATGGAAATAAGATGGAAGATACGCAGAGGAAACTAAAAGAACAAACGAGAGAGAAGATAACACAGAAACATGCTGAACAGCCAACAAGTGGTCGTAGGGGTGAGTTCAAAACCACCTGACTAGCATACAAATACAGCAAGGTGAAGACACACCTGCATCAGCAACTGGAAGGAGAGGAAGCTGCAGGAGGGTCTTATAGAGGACATCATTTCCTCCTGCGTCTCCCTCTTTTACCTACCTTATCCACAGCGGCCATCTTTTTTCTCCTCTGACCTAAATGTTTCTTTTTCTCGATCCCTTTTTGTCTTCATTCCTGCACCCAGATTCCCTTTGTATTTCATTTCAAGCGTCCAGTATAATTCTTTCCTAGCTTTAATATATCTGTTTCTTGCATCTCTCTCCCTCTCCATCCATCTTTTTATCCACTCCACTCTTTGATCAAGTCCTCTGTGGTCTACTGTGCGACTCTACTCCCTCTAATTTATGAAACCATAAATGATATCAGCTTGCGTTATCCGTTCCTTGACCTAAATAAACTTAACACACTCATACACACTGCAAGGCGGCATGTTAAGTAATATGAAGGCACGTAGTAAAGCACTGTGAGCAGCAAATATTTTTACAACGTGATAATTAAGATAGAAAAAGAAAAGAGAAACTGGTCGATTGTGGTTTTTCTTGTTCATGGGAATTGGGAAGTTTCTTTTTTTGTCTACACGTGCATTTTACTGTGTAACTCGAAATTGTGAAATATATTAGGGAGAAAATAAGTTATTAGGGACTAACATGAGTTACGTTAATTGAAAACAGCAAGGGTATTTAAAGTGCCCCTCAAATTGGTTTGTGAAAGAAAACATCAACCCATTAAAACTCAACCAGGACTAGGAGTTACTTTATGCATTCCATTCGAGCTTAGAATGCAAGTATGTGTTTCCATTTTATTTTATGATATATAGAAATACAGGTTATGTAAAACAAAATAGCTGGTTCTACTCCAAATGCCAAAAAAGGCCACCTTTTTGTATGAGTGGCAGTTTAATTCGTTAGTCCTGTCTGCTCACCAAAGAACAGACAATAAACGTTTTTTTGTGTGGGCGTTTTAAAGCCTGTAACGCATACTTCCCCATCAAACTTACAATAGCACATAGTTGCTCTAGTTGCTCTCAGATGTGCAGTTACATGTTCAGGATGTAAACAAACTTTGCTGCGTCATTCTGATAATGAAAAACTGGTTGGTCGTTAGTGTTCCCCGCCTCTAATGTTCCCTCCTCTCTTCAGATCTTTACTCCAAATCTCTTGCTGCATCCTCCTACCCTAGGAGGCTGCAGTTGGTTTCCCTCGCAGCAAGTCACGTACACCCGCTTCCTGTTTGTCTTTAAGGCTGTTCTCACAGTGACGTGGTAAAAGGTTTCTGTCTGAGACCACGTGTTGCAGAGCATGTGGCTGCTTTATCTGCCTTTAACAGAGCTTTATAAATTATGTAGAGTGGTTTGGGTTTGCCACGTGTTTGCATATGTTCCTAGGAGAATCTCACTCAAATTTTTAACCAAATTCTAATTTGAAAATTTATGTAAAACAAACTACCAAAACCTGGGAATTTTATGGAAAGCTAAAAACTCTACTATCACCACTGTCATATACACATGACATATTGCGTAATAATGGCTCTAAGGGAGCTACTGATGCCATGAGGGGAGGTTTTTTAGGTGAGACTTGATGATTCATAAGTATCATAAGGATCTTTAGGGTCTAACTTGGTTTCCTTCAGGAGATGTGTGGATGCTATGGGAGTTTTAGGGATTCCTCAGTGCATTCAATAGTGTTTGAAGTCATGCTTCACTTGCATCATTGGGTTAAAAGGGTTTTCAGGAAACAATTTTGTGCAGATGCTTTTATTGGCCAAATGTAGGACTTTTAGTTGTTCTTCAGTACCGATAATGTTCTATTGGTTTATGTGACCTAAGAGAGCTTCCAGGATCATTGGCCCTTTCATGGATAATAAAGGAGGTGTCGAAGGAGTTCTTGAACTTCTAAAGCCTTAGTTTGGTAGGATAACTTGCAGAGATTCTAAGGAGATCTATAGAATCTAATTTGTTATCAAGTCCTTAACTTTGATCACAAATGTGGGATCTTAGGGCCTCTTAAGGGATGAAGAGTGTTGTTTGTGATTTGAGGAAAATTCACTTTTTAAGATTTTCTTTTTGATGTACACGTTCAATAGTTCTTATGGAGTTTTGGATCTCCTTGATGAGGTTCTAGAGCCTAATGATGGGACTTGTAAGGTCATTGTAACCTTCAGGCATTCTAGGAGGATCCATAATTTTTTTAACTGACCAGACTCTTGAGGTTTGTGTGCAGCATTTAGTATAAGTGTTAAAACATTATTTCAAGGTAGTTGAAGGGTTCTTGGAGGACCATTTGATCATGTGATTTAAGGGGTCCTCCAGGGTCATTGGAACTTTAAGAATTTCTAAAGTGGAGTTTCCCACATATAAATTTTAATTTTTATAGTAAGGTTTTAGGATTCTTAATTTGCCCTATGTGGGTTGAAAAATTCTTGCAATGGTGTTTGCTTCTTGATGAGGTTTTGCCAATTTTGAGGGGCTTTTAAGGTCATTGTTTCAAGAAATCTTAAGAGGACCCAAAAGCTTGTGACTGTCCAATGGTTTTGATTTTATTGCATACTGACTTGGAGTACGTGAGCATCCACTTGTATTGGAACAAAAAAAAAAAACAATGTGGAACTGTCACAGATTTAAAATCTTTCCATTTTAAACCAAGACCTTGCTGCCTTCATATTCTTTTGGCGTTATCTCTAGTAGCAACCATTCATGTTCAACTGTTTCTGCTTGATAATGTCTTAAAAACATAAAGCAAAGCCCTGTACAAAGTTCACTTGAGCAGCTTTTACAGACTAAATTGAACATAGAAACAGGAGGAAGATCAACAATCTATGTCCACGACTGAAAACAAACTCAGAAAACATTGCAGCCTACTTCGCAGATAAACATCCCCCTCAGCCAACAAAAGAAAACTAATCACCTGAAGACCTCTTGGGTAACTTTGCTCTGGGCCACAGACAGATGTTGCAGAATAAATGCATAATGTAACCTCCGCAGTAAATGTCGGTGTATGTGTCGTGTTTTCTGGCTGTCTCTGTTGGTTTCAGTTTTGAACCTCCTCTAAACGTGGACGTCTCATTATATCTAATAAGGGGCTGTTGAGTGATGAAAAGCTGTTGGTGAGAGCTTCTTCTGACTCAGACAGTGAGCAGTGTAATAATATACAGTATTGGCCACATGATGGGAGGCTTGTAACCAAAGTGCCTCACAGTGCTTCGCCTGCATACATATTTTAGAAAGTGTAGCCCAAGGAGAACTAACTAAACCTGTAGTTCTAACAATGTGACAGCTTCACAAAGAAAAGCAACTGCAGCAGTATCAAAGGTGGGGCAGGATTGCCTCACATGTTTGGTAACCTGTTTCAAAAAGTTATTGGGGAGATATAATTTTCTTTGTTATGACACTAAACTGTAGATGATCATACTTGTTCAGATCTTACAGGAGATCTATCCAGCTGTGATCAGGAGCTCCAGTTTTGTTACAGGTTCATGTTTTACAGAGTGAATGGCTTTTTAGTGTTTGTGTGTGTTTGAGTGTGTGACTGATGTGTCTCAGAATTTTGTGGGAATTTTGTATAAATTTCAGTACTTAAGCAATGCGAACTTTCCCTCTTTGTTTCAATTTTCAGTATGGGGAGGAGGAGGTGTGTTCGGACCGCTTGGACACAGACTTCCCTGACATCGACCTCTCCCAGCTGGACACCAGCGACTTCGACAGCGTCAACTGCCTCAGTGAGCTGCAGTGGTGCACCGATCATCCAGTGGATGTGTCACCAGCCTCCATTCGCTACAGTACGGCAGATGAGCTCTTCGAGGTGAGCTTTTACCATCAAAGAAAATTTAATGTAATCTGTAGTTGACTAATGGGCTTTAGTGTAACCTGCCATTATTATAGTATGCTTTCATTTAATGTTTTAGAGATTAAGTTGTTGTGCTTTGTTTTGAGGTTCAGCATGCTGCTGATGGAATCTACTCCAGATTGCAGTCTATAAAGGACAGACCTACAGCAGAACTGACTTTTTGTTTGTTTTTATCCCCGTTTATGTTGTTTTTGTGTGTGGATATTTGCAAAGAGTCAAATTATTATGACAGATTACCAGATGATCTGCCACCCAAAGGCTGCCAAGTATTTTTCCAATAGATTATTTGCCCCAATTGAAATGAACTGTACAATTTCTCCATTTAATTTCACTTAGCTAAATGAGGGCATTTTGGAAAGCACAGCTACAATCCTGCAATAGTATCCTTCCACCACTATTCTTAACTTCTCAGGCCTGTTCAGGTAAAAAACACTTATATTATGCATGTCCAAACTACTAATAGATACATTTATAAAGTCTTATTTCTAAAATATACAACAGGCAAAATGATTGTAGAACACATCATTGTTTCTCAGTAAATATATTTTTAATGGCTGTATTGACATAAAATTCATACCAGATGTGGTTACCAATCCAGGTAATCCACAAATGTAAATAAAAAAAACTATTTAGTCCAAAAGGTTAGATCTAATGAAGTTAATGGCACAAGGAATAAATATTAAAAACGGTTACTAAAAGATATAAAAACTTAATAGAAAAGCCCCCTTAAAGACATCTACTATATGGACAAACTAGATCCATCCATTGCTCAGGTTTCCACATTCTCCACACAAACTGTCCTCGGATATAGAAGGTTCCGGTAACCTATTCTATAGACTGATCTTCAATGCTTTGCATAGATATTCAAATGTATTCAAGTCGGTTGACTGTGCTATTCTATCAGCTTTATTTTCTTTCCTTGAAGCCGACTTAGAGTCGCTTTTCCGTGTTTTTGGGATCATTGTCTTGAATAAAATTCCACCCTAATTTCATCTTTAGATTCTTATTCAATTCAATTCAATTCAATTCAGTTTTATCTATATAGCGCCAATTCACAACACATTTTGTCTCAAGGCACTTCACAAAAGTCAGGTACATACATTCCAACTGCATTGAACAGTGCAGTCAGAGTTAGCTATTTATTCAAACTGGATAAAAAGTTTTTCTGTCTAAGGAAACCCAGCAGATTGCATCCAGTCAGTGACTTGCAGCATTCCCTCCTCCCGGATGAGCATGTAGAGAGTGGACAGACACTGGCGTTGACTTTGCAACAATCCCTCATACTGAGCATGCATGTAGCGACAGTGGAGAGGAAAAACTCCCTTTTAACAGGAAGAAAACCTCCAGCAAAAACCAGGCTAGTGTGAGCGGCCATTGCCACGACGGACTGGGGGTAGAGAGAAACAGAGCAGAGGACACCAAAGAGAACAAAGAAGCACTGACCCAGGAATATTTTTCTATGGGAAGGAAAAGTAAATGTTAATGGATGTAGCTCCTTTGGGTCGTTCACTAAAAAGAAAGAACAGATAAACTCTGAGCCAGTTTTCAAGGTTAGAGTCTGAAAGAGAGCACATATTATTAGTCACAGTAAAGCTCAGTCAGTAGCTATGTCTAGGAGAGAGAAAGGGTTAAACACTAAAAGACAGGGCCATGTGGATCATCGGTAGAGGGTGAGCATTAAGTTGTTGCCAGCAGAAGCTGTCACAGGTAGGTGTCACAGGAAGGTGTCACAGGTAGACACAGAGTCAGGCCAGGTGTAGCTTCTAGGAAGAGAAAAGAGAGAAAACAAAGTTAAAAGCTGAAATAACAGCAAATAATGCAAAATTGGAGAGTAGTGTGAGAATGTAGCGAGTGTCCCAGCACATGTTTCTATTCATCCTTCCTTCAGTTACATGAAGTCTACCAGGACCAATTGCTGAAAGACGGCCACAAACCATGTTGCTCACACCTCCAAACTTCACTGTTGAATATTGTCCATTGAATATAGCCTGTTCAGACAACTTCCTTCCAGAATTTCATTTGCTTCAATGTGCTTTTTCATCAGGAGTGAGTGTTCATAGAGGTCATTGTGGTTGAGTACAGAAAACTCTGCTAGTTTTATGTCCCTTGGAAACTTTCTGTGAGGAGTCCTTGGCTCATAGACAACTCTTATGAATATTCTTTTGACTTCTCTGTCAGAAATCTTGTCAGGATCACCTGGTCCTGACTGTTTTATGGTGCAATGATGTTTTTGATTATGATCCAAAAGGTACTCTCAGGAACATTCAGAAGTTTAGAAACCTATATGTTTTACTACAGTTTGATTTAGAGAACATTTTCTTTTCTTTTACCCACTATGAGATGATTCTTATGAAATGCCATGGTAATAAGAAAGCTTTTTTATGGGCCACAATGTTAGTACCAAATCAGTTATTAATTTACATTGAAAGGGTTGGGATTTCTTTCTAAATACTGAGAGTTTTCAGTGATTTTCTTGGCTTTCTCTACCTTTGTGCAGCTTCTTTTCTTCATGTGTTCGATGCCTCTTACCTGATTCATTCCATCTCGTGTGAATTTTAGGTTAATATTTTTATAAGAAATATAATTACTAAGAAAATTGACATGGTTTATTATTCTATTTTCTGCTGCAGCTGTTATTTAATGAACTCAAATACTTTATTTCACAGTGCATACTGTATGTTGTTGACCTCAGAGACACCTTTTGCAGCAGCCAGAGCCTTTTTGTTTGTTGACTCGATCAGGACCTCAACCTCTAAACTGATCCTCATTCTGAAATTCAGACATGCAGCAGGCCTCAGAGGGCACTGCCAAGAAACAGTCCCATTTACACAGTGTGTAACATAATAATGGAGGTAGGCCATCCGTTTGCACTGGCCCAGAGTTTCTTCAATGGGCCAGCCACAGCTTTCAGGCTTCAGTTTCTGGGACCCTCTACTGCAGGAATTCGGAGAATACCCATCTTGATTTTTCTGCATTTGAAAGTCAATACTTCATTATTGACCCAACGAGGTGTTGTGTTCCTATTACAAAGGATAAATTGAGTGCACTTTGCAAATAAATAGAACAACTAAGAGATAATATAGCATTTGGGTACAGACGTGGGCCAGCTCTGCTTGGTGCAAATTGCTTTGATCCTGTGATTTACCACAGTGTTGCTTAAATGAAACAGGCGAGGCATTATGGGAATGCAGATGACATAAACAGTTACTGTGTCTGTCTTTGCTGCACCCTAGGAGTCCCCTCAGTTTTTATCACCACTTTGATCCGTATTAGCCGACGCCGACCGAGTGCCTGTTCAGTGCTGACATAACAGAGTTAATGACACAGTTTGGCCTTTTTTAATAACAGACTCACAAGTCAACATTAGGCTTTATAATTTTATTTTCCTCTTCTCATATTCTGTGTTGCATCCTCTTTTGTTAAAAAATGGTCATTTGATGACCTTCCATTTCATCTTCACCTTCTGGATGTTTTTAAGTTTCATTATTAGCTTCCAGGTTTTAGTCTATTTTATTATTCTGAGACTCTTTATATGTGCAGTTCTGTTAATTTATTCCTCCGTCATTGTTTTCCTTTTATATGATGGTTATATTTTGTTTCTACATTTTATCTCATTTTCCTCATTCAGTGGTTTTTGTTGTTTTTGCTCTTTACATTTTTACTGTTCTACCCCCAGTTTTCTGTACCTCTGTACTTACACATCCCCTTTCCTCCTCAGCAACATCACATTTTGGCATTATAGTACTATTGATCAGACTAATATAGCAGTGCCAACAGTCGGGCATCATATAATTATTTCCACTGAATACAGTGATAAGGACACAAATGAAGCTTCTGTCATTATCTTTTATGCCTCTGCTTCCTGTCAATAGAAACTTTTTTTATTCCAGCATATTGGAATTTATTCCCATGTTGGAAGTTATTGATTGCATTTCTGTGATTGGACTCAATCTAACCTTGGCAACTAAAACAAAAGGAAGGTCTTTAAAGGTTAGGCCAATTATAACTTTTTATTTCCTTTCTTATTGTAGTAAAATAGATGCATGCATATACTTATTAATTATAGGAGACATAAATAGGATGTTTTCTGGATTGTTCTTTGCACAAACCTACAATTTTTGGAGATGTGTGAAAAGCATTTAAATAAATTAAGCTTTAATGGTGAAGCATAATCTCTCGCAACAAAAATGGAAATGAAAGGAAAACAAACTCACCAGTGCAACATATATTGCTGTTAATACATTATGCCAACATGACAGTGCCTTATCCTCAACTAGAATATTTCACAAGGTAAGAGCAGACAGAGAGAGGTTGATCTTGTGTCTGGTGAACCATTTCTGTAAACCAAAAGCAGGGTATTTTCAGTTCTCTGTTAGTCCACCAGCTTTTTGTTTCTTGATGCCAAGGTTCCAAGGGCCCTTTGAAGAAAAACAGGCCCACAACATCACACATCCTGGATTTTACTTAATAGTCGGTATGAGATGCTTTTCTATACATTTCATCCTTATCTGACCACAGTGCAAAGTCCCTTTAACGTTTAGCAAAAATCAACGTATTTATGTTTGTGATGGCAGGACAGGCTTTTTTTCTAGTAGGCATACCAAATGACTAATTGTCATTTAGATAGCATCTAATGTTTATTATGGAGACTTGGTTACCCAAAGCTTAGACTCTGCTGATGTTCTCTAAAGTTTTCTTTGAAGATTTGTTTTACCTTCCTAACCATTCTTCTCTGTGTGTGTGGTGTAAACGTAAACTTGTGTTCTCGCCCAGTCTTGTTTGACACAGTTCCTGTTGTTTTTAACGTGTTAATTGTTGCTCTGGCTGTAGAAATGAGTAAGTTTAAGCAAATAGCTATTTTCTGGTAGTCATTTCATGAATTATGGAGATCCTCAAATGTCTGCCTTACTTGGATACCATGTTCTCTTGTCTTTCTGATTTTGTAGAGTTGGCCATGTGTCACAACATATTTATACCACAGGGCATAGATGAATATTTAGATGTTTGTTGACATCTAATCAACTTTAGGTAAAGTATAAATTGCAAACAGTCTTCAGTTAAATTTATTTTAGGGATTGTTGTTCTAAATCTTTCTGTGTAAGACTATTCTACTGCAGTGAAAGATTAATTTATAATATGTTTTTTGCACATCTTTAAAAATGAATACATGTGTTATTGCTTATATGAATAAACTAAGCAAAAAGACAACAAAACAACATAATTGTAATCATGTATATTAGTTTCCAAGACTATTGTTGTCTGATTCATGGATTTGTTACTATATTTTAAAGTCTGTTTTCCTATTCTAAATATTGAAAATCGGCTTCCAGCACACTGGAAGAGTGGCAGCCAGCCTGCGACAGTGAATAACTTTTAAGATAAATACTATAAAATCGAGGGGCAGATGAAACTGGATGGTTAAGGAGAGAGATTAATGAAAGTTAGTGGGTTCCTGTAGGCCATCCTTGCTATCAACTCTCCCCCAGACACAGCTCTCAGCAAGGTGGCAGCTCCTCGATGGTAAACAGCCCCTTTGTGGAGGGAACAGGAGGAATTGCTGGGATTTAAAAAGCAAAGAAAGATTTCAGACAAAAAATCTTTTCTGCAAATTCCACTATTTTTTCAGGTGTTGTCATGCTTTTAATAAAAATCCTGTTTTAGCAGAACTGTGTCTTTCTAAAGATGAAATCAGAGGTCAGGCTGATGTTATCCTGGACCAATATCAGAAAAAAAAGCTGTGAAACCAAGCTGAATAGAGTGAGTGGTGAAGGCTGATTGTAGAGACTGAAATTTAGTCAACAGTTTAACAGTTTACCTCTGATCTAAAGCACTTTCCGGCAAAAATATTTTGTGATATTAAAACAGTATTTTATTTTAAATATAAAAGCTAAAAGGTGTATTAAGCATTAGAATGACGTTTTTGTTGAGGTCAAATGAAACCTAATTTATCCACTGCTTGTTGTTGGCCTAATACATATATGTCTTTTGTTTCTAATGAGATTTGAGCTTTTGTGGCAGATTAAAGATCACAGGTAAACAAAAGATGATTCACTTGATGATTGCCTGACTTAAAAGAATTTGGTGGTAAAGGACTTTCCTTTACCACTTGGAAAAATTGTCCAACTTGGCAAGAAATCTGTGATAAAAAGTGCTAACATTGTCTTTTATTAGTCTTACTGTTATATAACTGTCATTTGAAGTGACTCTACAAAGCCAGAGGAGATGCAGGCTAAACAGCTTAGTCAGGGTGACTCCACAGAGTGATTCTGTAAGAAAACAAGACACCGCATGCCTCTTTTTCCAAGCGGAAAAGCAAACTGCTCAATTGAGATTCAGATCTGGTTCGTCATCTAAACCTAATTACTTCCAAGTTGGCCCATGATGTTCTACAGTGACAACATAATGCAAATTCTTCCATAATATTTTTTTGCAATCATGTTCTCAAACAACCACATAATCAACAACTACCTACATTGTTACACAAAAGCTGTTATGGTCTTATAAAATATAAAAGTGATGTGCTTATAAACATAAATTTGGAGGGTACTATGTGCTCTGCGTTCATTATAAATGGTGATAATGCCCCTTTTTAATCCTCTAAGTCTAACAAATACATTTTAAAGTAATAGTCTTTGTTTTATTTACATAAGCATTCATTTTGATGATATATTTCTCTCACCAAGACTTTCTGCTGAATTTAGACCAAACAGTGTGCAACATGAGACACTGTTTGTGCATCACCGTCATTTTCTTAGAGATCTAAATGGTTCAGAGACAGTGCTTTAATGTTCCTGAACTTTAATCTGGAAACCTAACCTACTCCAAAGCAGCATCAACCAAAAGTGCACGATGTTGGTTGATACTTTCAAGAAAGTGGGAATATTCACTTTTTAATATTAATAAAAAAATTAAAAACATTATCTCACTGGTCAGGACTAAACAAGGGATATTTTCCAATGTCTGTCACTGACTGATTGTGGCATCTTCCCAAATATCCAAGGAATATTTTCAAAAATTAATTCCTCTCTTTTTCAATCGCTTTGTCGTATTTTCTTTTCTCACCTTTTTCTTCTCTGTGTTCAACTCCCTGCAGATAGAAGAGGAGAATGCGGCTCTGCTGGCCGCTCTCACAGACAGTTTGGATGGCATGGTGGATGCCGAGGTGGGCGGGCTTTCTGTTTTTCCCCCTCTGGAGGAGGACCCCAGTCAAGAGGAGGAGGACGAGCGCAGTCTTCCTCTGAGCACCGAGGACTTCAGTCAGCCCCTGGGGGCTGAGACAGAGGACCTATCTCTTGTAAGAACATCTATCAACCTACAGTCATCTTCATTTGCTGTTGGATACATTTTGGGATAATATTATGAACGAGAACATCAGATATGAGCATGCACTTTTATCTTCCTTGCCAGTCCTGTAACCTCAGTTTATAACACAGCAACTCTGAGCGCCTGTTTGAGAAGATTAACACTACCCTCTTGGTTGTGTTTATGAAGGTCTAAAAAATTATAAGTCCCTTTGCAGCTCAAAAAGCGACATCTGTCAACATGGATCCTTTAATTCAGGCTTCAAACGGGATTCATCCCCTTCTCACCCATGCTGCAAAGTGCCTCTCCTTTCCCATGCTCTCCCACATTCTTTCTCACCCGCATTCTAATCTTCATCGCGCGTCTCAGCTTGATGTTTCCCTCAAGTTGGCCTGCAATGTTCAAAGTCTGCCTTAACCTCGGAAAAACAGAGCAGCGCAGAGACACAAAGTAGCCTTTCATGCGGTCCTGTTTGGTGAGTGTGGGTTGCTGTAGTTCCTAGGCCTACCTGCCTTTTCAAGGAGTGATTTTAAATGTGTCCAGTCGCATCTCATTAAATAACAATATTATTAAAAGAAAAACTTATTTAGCTATTTCAGTTCAAAATTATATTATATTGCTTGATTACACACAGAGTGGTATATTTCAATAATTTATTATTGTTAATTTTTATGATTATGGCTTTGAGAGATATCAGAGACAACAATAATTATGAGATGAAGGCTGCTATTAAAGCAATCTGGGCTTCTTTAATTCATGCTAAAGGAGCCCAGACCATGTACTGAGTCCATGTAGCCTACTTTACAATGCATGGGCATACTTTTCATAAGGTTGACATTTCTGTTTCAATTGTTTTTTTGTATTAGTGTGTTATAAGTTGTGTTATAAGACACTCAAAGTTATAAGATTTGGGGGTTTAACAGTAAAGACTACTTGTCGAAGCATAAGAAGGGTTAGGGGAAGATAGAGTGTGATTCATTTCAATATATTAATTTCAAGACTTCTTTCACTTTTACTCATCTTTAACCTTTTTTTTTAATCTTTGCAAGAACTTTAATAGAAATGTTCACATGGAATAATTAGGAATTGCCCTGGACAATCAGAACATTTCTGGATCAGGGAATAAATATACCCCCTAGTAAGCACACTAATATAAATACTTGTGATCGTGCTGCACATCTGATTGCTTGTTTTCAAGTCACTCTTTTCCCACTGCGTTGCTGCATGCCTCCCTGCATCATTGCCTGAACCACATTTTCAGGAACAAGCCTTGTTTTCCTCTCCGCGCTCTGTCTCCTCCCTATTATCAGCCTCTGTCTGCACCTGAGAACGCCCACCCCACCCCCCCGTGCCTAACACCCCACTTCTATCATACAGGAACAACAAATTGTTGTATCCATTTACAGGGAATATTTTGGCCTATTTCCTTTTGTGTTGGCTCAGCTGTCAGAAGAATGAAGCCCTGTACCCTGTTCTGAAGCCTAATTGAAGCAGGAAGCTATTTCACTGCCACAAACAACTTATGATTATCGTTGTAATATGGCCTTATTGCACTTGTCGAGTTGTATCCACTCTGCTTCCTTAATTTGACTTAAATTTCACAGCATAAGGGTCCGCTTCCAGGGTTCTCTGATTAAGTGCCAGCCAACAAAGATGCCATTGTTTAGCAGTCACGAGATAAGTTGGATGGCTGAATACCTGCAACGTAAATATTCACCAAGCTGCTCTGCCATCCCATACTTAATTACACTCTGAGCTGAGCCATAAAACAAGTCTTTCAATAGAGATTTGTAAAGCTTTAAATTAAATGTTGGATACTTTTCAACATTTGGTGGAGCAACAGGAAAGAATAGCTATCCTCTTTAGATTGAATGGGTTCATTTAGACCAGGATAATTAAATCCAACTGAAGCAAAACTGAACTGTCTGTTGGATGTATGTCAGTTTGGGCTTTACATTATTTTCCTTTTCTAAGCACTTTAAGCCACAATGTTTAGTTACAGAAAAAATGACTTCGAAACACAAGTTGGACAACTTGTATAGCTAAATGTTTTTACTAATTAGCCTCCATCCATCTTAAAGCACGCTTAAAGGATGGTGAACCAATAATTACAAATAATCCCTAGCCCCATGGGGAACATCAGGTGAAAGTTCAACAGGGCCATAGCAGATAATATATGAACAAAATTATTCATGGCAGCAGCATTGTTGGAAAATCTGACTGAAAACAGAGAAAGAAACAGGATCAACTCATTAACCACCAAGGCTCCAGCCTGCCATGAACTGGAAACTGTTTTAACACAATCGTTACTGTCCACAATTAACCCAGTTTCATGCCTCTGTGGACATTAAGGGTTCCAACCAAGACAGCCTCTTCTGCTCCAAAAGTAAAATAATCAAGCTCAACTGAACTTTGTAGCTGCCCAAATCGTCCAGCAGAATGCCTCCTGGAGAAAAGTGTTATGGTCAGACCAAACGAAGATTTGTTTGGCCAGAGTGACAAGTTTATTTGGAAGTGTTCAGGCTTTCAAAAAAAAACACTGTGCCAACTATAAAGCATGGTAGTGGTGTTATAATGCTGTGGCACTGGTTTGCTGCCTGTACAAATGCTACATTTTACAGTGCCAGGAAGAACAGTGAAATATAAATCACAAATATTGAAATAGGTAGAATGATGTAATTATATTGCCTTTCTTTCAAAAGACTCCACCCTCTTCCAAACAATATGAGCTCTCCTGTCCTAATGTAAATAGTTAATGATCTATCACAACCCAAAAGGCTCCCTTTAAAGGCTTCGATAGTTGCAGGGAAAGGAAAGAATAATATTTTCCTTTTTTCCCCTTGGACACGCAGTTTTTTTGTTTAAAATTGAAGGCAGAAAAAAGATATGTTGATATGGCGCACATCTACATTGTGAGGTGTGTGTATATATAATCTGTTTCCTAATAGAGCTTTGGTATAGCTCTTTGTAGTTTGGTTTTATTTGTATAGAGGTCTATGTCACATACCCTGGAGGAGTTTACTGTGTACATTTCCAGTGATGCAAAGACAGCTCTGTATCTTTTGTTATCAGTGGTTTTTAAAAAGTAAAATTTAAAATCAACGGGGTTTTACAAAAGCGTGATTGGTATTTTTTTGGGTTGTCTTTTTTTAAAAGTAAAAACCCCTAAATAATTCATGGCTGTTATAAATGTATGTAAACCTCTGAGTGTCAGTTGAAGATATCCCCAAAAGGTCCAGCCTAGCAACAATAGCAATTGCTTTATAGGCTTTCTACGCTCGCAAAGCAATGGCATCCAGGACACATCATGACAGAGAAGTGATTGTGCTTCAACAGTCTGTTAAATGCCATGAAGGTATTATTTTTGTCTTAATAAAATGTCAGCTGTACTGAGAGGTCACCCTTCCAGATAGGATTTTCTTTGCTGTTCTGTTGCAAAGTACAGTTTCCCTTGTTTATCCTTGTAATCCCTGAGTTATCAGTGGATGTGCGTCCAAACAAGCGTACTAGCAGGCAGGTTACTGAGTTAGCCATGTTTCCAGACTTATGGAGCAACAAAAAGACAACAAGGGTCAAACAAGAACCTTTGGGCCATATTGCACGTTTTCTCCCTTTTTAGCTGAAATGTCGATGTAAACACTATGATCGCACTTTCTGCACAACCTTGTCTTTGAAAGGCCATTTACCAAAACTTATCCTGCACCAAACCATCAACATTAACCTCCTTATGCACGCAAAATACAGATTGGAAAAAATCTTTTCTGACTCTATGGATTACACTTTTTATCAGCTTGGTTTTGCTTCTTATTTCTGGTAACAGACAACATGTTCAGTTTCCTTTCCCAAACGTTTTCCAGAGCTGCTTCTACTGATTCTGAATCTGTTTCCCACAGGCGTATTTTTGGATGTACCTGCAGACAGGAAGTTTGTGACGACCCAGTTAAGGCCTATTGCTTCTAGGAATTTTATTGCCTGAAATGTTATCATATCAGGGAGATAGGTGAACAGCACACTTTTCGTACTCTACTTTGAAATACTCATGAAAGTTTTGTAATCATGTTCCTCAACTATTGAAATAAGTTTGTGGTGAGCCTCTTCAGTCTGCATATCTCAAAATTCCCTCATGTAAATCCAACTGTGACGTTCAGCGTCCCTGAAGAAAAGCAGAATATTTCTCTGTACTAAATATAAATCATATCATCCTAAATCCAGACTCTGTTTCCACTGAGTGCACTATCAGTGGCAAATATAGCAACCTGGCATTCACATCCACTCAAACAGAAAAGCCTGGTGTAATAACATTAGGCCTTTTACTCAACTGAAGCTGCCAGATGTGTGTGTCTTTGTGTGAGTGTAATTCATCCCCTCTTTCCATCAGTTGAGTGGTTTATTGTCACGTTTGCTGTCACTCATGTCTGGCGCTGCCCTCTACTGTTAAGCGTTGGTGCTGCAGATGGCCTCACTAAGCTTTGCAATCTTTCTGAGCCTGTCTCACGCCTCAGTGTGCTTTTAATGTTGTCAGATGAATTATTCTGAATTAAGATGATTCTGAAACGTACACATGTGGTTTTATAATTACAGTTAAAAGTTTTTTATGGAGTTGCAAAATGATTGATAAAAAAGAAAAAAAATAAAAAAAAAAAAAATTTTTGCCCTTTTTTAAATAACCCCTTTTTACCTTGAAACAATGCAAAATTTAAAGCTTACAATATTCGGAAAAAGTTTATTTATGTTTGTAATTAAATTCAAAAAGTAAAACTCATATTTTATATAATTGGTTTTACACAGGGTGAAGTATCTCAAGCATTTCTCTGAAAATTTGAATATTATAGAAGATATAGATTATATACCTCACCGGGCCCAAATTTTGTTATGAAACACCCTTTTCCAAACCCTGCTTTTTAAAACAAAATTTTTCTAACCCACCAATCCCCTGGCAGCAATAAATGCATTTAGGCATTTTAACAGGGTCAAGACATCGGGTTTCAGTTTCAAACCGAGCATTAAATGTGGAAAAAAGGGTGTTTTAAAGTGATTTTGAACGTGGCACGGTTGTTGGTGCCAATGGGCTGGCTGGTTTTTTCAAAAAAACTGCTGTCTGCTGGGTTTTTTAAACCACTACCATATTGGGGTTTACAGAAAATGGTCTGAAAAAGAGAAAATATCCTTGAGGGGGTTCTGTGGGCCAAATGCCTTTTTGATGCCAGGGGTAGAGGAGAATGGCCAGACGGGTTTTCGAGCGGGCTAGAAAGGAAACCCGAAAACTAAAATAACCATTTCGTTAAAAACCAAGGAAATCCCGTAGAACACTCTGAACGCCAAAAAGAAAATCAAACCCCTTGAGGGGGATGGGCACGGGCACGGGAAGAACCAACACTGGGTGCTACCCCTGTCAGCAAAGAACGGGAAAATTTAGGCACATTTTCCCCACGGGGCCCCCAAAAATTTGGGACAATAAAAATTTTGGAAAAAAATTTTTGCCGGTCTGTGTTTCCCCTTTCTGTTTGGCGACTTCGGTGGTAGGGTCAAAAATTTGCGAAACCCAACCAAAAAGAAGGGGACCCACCCCTTCCCTTTTTCCAACGGTTCGGCCCTGGTGGGGGTGTAAGGGTGGGGGGGGAAAATTTTTTTTGGCAAAATTTGGGGCCCCTTAGTACCAATTGGGGCTTTGGGGTCAATCCACAGCCTACCTGAGTAATGTTGCTGACCATGTACTTCCTTTATGACCACAATTTTTACCCATTTTCCCTGGGGTTACTTCCCCCAGCAGGATAAGGGCCCCCATTCAAAAAGCACAAATCATCTAAAGGCTTTTTTTCTTGCCCCATGAAAATGATTCACTGTACTCAAATGGCCCCCACAGTCACCAGATCTCATCCAATAGAGCCCCTTTGGGATTGGGGGAAAACAGGAAAATTCGCATCTTTGGATGTGCAGCCGACAAATCTGCAAAATCTGTGTTTTGCTATCATTTCAAAATGGAACCAAACTCTCTGAGGAAAGTTTCCATTTCCTTATTGAATCCAAAGCCACCAAGGGGGGGCAAACCCCGGGGACTAGCAATGGGGGGGGCCCAATAAAAAAGGCCGGGGATGTAGAAACTATATGAGTTCTGGAAAGTTTTTTGGGTGACACTCATGGGGAAACTGCTGCCCTTACAGTTGTCCAAAAAAACTTTCCCCAAAAAGGAAAAAAACCCAAAATTGTTATTGGTAAAGAAGCTGGCTTTTTGTTCTGTATCTAACTTTTTAATGGAAAGTTGAGTGGAAGGAGAAAGTGTGGTGGAAAAGGATGCACAAGCAACAGAGATAATTGCAGTTCAGAGAGGATTATAAAATAAAGCTAATTTCAGAGTTGAATGAGATTAACCAGCACCAACACTGCAGATAAGCTGAAGGCTGCTATTAAAGCAACTTGGACTTCAACACCTCAGCAGGGCCACAGGCTGATCACCACCATGCCTTGATGCAGTGATTAAAACAAACGAGCCCCAACAAGTATTGAGTTCATACATCACAGTATATTGACATACTTTTCAGTCAGTCAACTTTTCAATAATACACATTATTGGTGTTTCCTTGAAAATACTAAATTTTGGGGGCATTTCATTAGCTGTAAGACATAATCATTACATTAACACAATATATGAGTTACACTTTTGAACTGAATTATTGGATAAAAAACTAACTTTTTAATGACATATCTTAGATTTACTAAGAAGTACCTGAAATGCCAGATTTAGTCTCAGTATGTGGTTTGTGAAGATCACCATTTCAGTAATTACTTGGCTTTCTCAAGTTCTTATATTTGGTGACTTGGAATGAATTACAATAAATGAACTGAATATGAAATCCTGTGTCCCAGCTGGACTTAAATCAACCTTATTTTAAGCCATAATCATTCAATGTTGAAATTCCTCAATGACTCCTTGAGTAATCATAGCAATGATTAGATGAAAGAAAAAAATGTACTACATGTTCATGTTGCTCAAGTGAAAAAAACTCTAGTAAAACTATTACAAGCATCAAACATCTGATCAGAGTTGGTGTTTGGACAAACAGACAAACCATTTACTGATCAAATGTGTGCATTCCTATCCATCCACCTATTTAAACTGGGAGTTTACAGGTTTCCCTCCAAAAAGCCTAAAAAGGGAGGCATACAAAAAGAAATCCACATTAATGACGCTTCTTTCCCTGTTTTTTAATCTGAGGCTGGCTACCCAACAGAGGACCTAATTTTAGCTGTTTTTATCCACTTGTATTTTATTTTCAGTAACATAACATCAATATAGAAATACTTCATTAAAACAGAAAACCAAAAACAAGCAAGTTGGAAAACAAAACCTGCTTCTTTTATGTCAAATTAAAACATAATACATTATTCAGGATTCAGTCTGAATTCAAATGGGAGCAGATTGGTGTTTTCCTGAAGCAAATCACAAAACTACAGGGTTACAGATTTGATGGGTACTCTAGTTATATTATACATTATTGGCTTAAATGGTCACATACATGTAAGAAGCTTTATATTATTAAAAACCATACTAGTATATTAGTAGAAAAAGTTGTGTGTGAGCTCATCATCATTTTTCTGGTGTTGGTTTTCTGCCAGGTTACATTCCATACACTCTTTTTATGTGTGTGTTTCACTTTGCGTTTGTCTCTCATCACCTGTGTTTGCAATTCCACCTCCATTTTTCCTGTCTGTGTGTGTTCCACCATGGAACAAGGCCTTTATTGATGATGCCAGCGCAGTTCTGGAAGGCATCCAGAGCAGAGTAGCGTAGAAGAGTGGGGTATACTGTTAGGAAGGCCCCAATGCTGTCAAAGAGCTTGCAGCAATTCACACAGACTCAAACCTTCAGTCTACTCTTCACTTTCCTCAATGGGACTCTCAGAGGAGCATCATCACACAATCTAAGCCATGTTGGCTCTCAGACAAAGGGCCACAGTGGCCCCATTGGCGGTGCAGACAATCGTCCCATTTCAGTCAATTGACCCAGATAGTATTCTTTGGTTACAGCCAGTGCTGTTGAGTGGTGATGTTATATTCATTAAAGCATTATAGTACTATAACAGCGATGAAACTTGTTTAAACTTTGACTCATGGCTCGGCAGTTTTATAGCATAAGCTGCTCATATAAATACGTCAACCTTTGGTGCACTTTTTCCTTTAAACTCAACCTTTTTAAAAGCAGTTTTACCTATAATATTTCATATTACTTTATCATAAGGATGTTACCATAAAAAGTCTGTAAATATATACTAACAGCTCTCCTTCGATCAGTCAGTTGTTTGTGATAGCCCAACATAATGTAATTCATTATTGTGAAGTTGACCCAGAGTGAATGCTCTGACTGGTATTTGTCCACTAGCTTTACAGATCTAAAGGCTCAACATTTTCTCTGTGGCTCTTTACAAAATGGCTCATTAACAGTGGATGGAGAGCATCTGTAAACATCAGTTTGCATCAATTGTATTTAGATCTAAACGTTGACTGGGCTATTCCAAAAATGCATATACTTTGATTTAAACCATTCTGTTACAGCTGTATGGAGGTCTAGTTTCATTGTCCTACTGGAAGGTGAACCCTGACCCAGTCTCAAGACTTTTGCAGCCCCTAACAGGTTTTCTTCCAGGATCTTCCTGTATTTAGCTCCATCCTTCTTCCCATCAACTTAGACCAGGTCCCCTGTCTCTGTTGAAGGCCATGGAGATGGCGTATTAAGGCTAATGTGTGGTTCTAGCTTTCTGCTACATATGGTCTATTGTATGAAGGACAAAAAGTCAAATTTGTCTCATCTGACCAGAACACCTTCATCCACACGTCTGCTGTGCCCCAATCTTGGACTGTGAAAAACTCCAAACAGAATTTCTTACTGTGGCTTTCTTTCAACAGTGGCTTTCTTCTTGCAACTGAATAAACTTTACTTTTTTTTACTTTTGATGTTTCTAACCAGTTAAAACGAGAAATCTCTTTGTCTGAGTTGGTGGAATTCTTTAAGTTGTAAAGGAAAAGAGCCAAAAAAAAAGTCATTTATATCTTAGCTATATGTTAGCTTTAAGAAGGAACGCTATTCCACAATTCCTGAGAGCCACAGAATCAAAATTGATGCTTGATTGTGTTGCCCTCCGATGGACTGGCGACCTGTCCAGGGTGGACCCCGCCTCTCGCCCATAGACTGCTGGAGATAGGTACCAGCTCCCCCGCGACCCACTATGGAATAAGCGGTAGAAAATGACTGACTGACTGACTGACTGACTGTTTTGAAACAGTTGTATAAATTGCCACAACCATCTCCCAAGTGACTCAAAACATCAATATGGCTCAATGGCCCACCGTCTTCAAAACGGGTTCGTTTGAATCCTCATACCTATCATTTCTGTATTTTCTGCATCATCTTTTGGAGCAAAGGCTGTAAAGCTTAGAGGGGGATTTTCTTTCTAAGCTGATTTATATCAGCTGATAGGCCTGCCATGAAGCTACGCTCAGGATTGAACGGATGAGTACACAGATGGAAAAAAAAGTAATGAAAGGATAGTTGGAGAATGAGGAGCGGTTGTGTTAATATCCATTTGAAAGGTAATACCCAGGGACAGTTTAAGGAGAGGTTCCTATGCTTTATGCCTTAACTTGGGCTTTGTGTTTGATCTGGAACAACAAGAGGATGGGAGAAGGGAGGAAGGGGCGGTTAAAAAAGAGCAGAGCTGATGTGACAGTTTGGAAGTTAAGATGAAAATAAATGTTAAGGTTCGCACAGATTGATTTTGAAAGGAGTCGCAAAAAAAACGAAAAGATAAAACAACATTGTATCTAAATCAAACAAGAAAAAGTCGAACATGTAGAGTGTGAAGGAGGGATGATGGAAAAAAATAGGAGTTTGAGGGTGAAGGAGAAAAGAAGGAGCTGTAGTGACGCTGTGTTATTATGAAGAGAAAATTACTGGATCTGGCTCTTTAATAGGAAAAGTGAATATGCCATGTAGCTGTCAGCTTTAGTAGTGTGATAAATGTACAGTACCATGACCTTTTCTACATATTCCTCTATACAAACATCCATCTGTGGAGCATTAACAGCTGACAAAATATAGATTAGAAAGCCGGGTGAATGGTCAAAATAACTGAATGTTGTATGCTTTCATGTAAATGTGAATACTTCTTTCCCTTCCTGTTCTGTTTAGTATTATGACTTGTATGTTATCACATATTACTTCACTACATTCGCATCCTCATGATTTTGCCCTAATTTGTTATCTTTTTATGATCCAGCCATACATACAGGTGCATTTCAATAAGTTAGAATATCTAGAAAAAGTTTTTTTATTTTAGTAGTTTAATTCAAAAATTGTATTACCTAGATTCCCTACATACAAAGAGTGATAAATTAAAGCAGAATGTAAAAAGCTTCTCAGAAATTGAAATATTACACAATACCATTAGAGAGAAAAGGTATTTTTAATTCAAAAATGTGATTTATCATATTGTTCTGGCAATCATGGGGGTGACAGTTGTCCAGCACACAGTCACTGACACGCTTCGCAAGGAGGTCAAGCCACAAAATGTCAATGCTAAGGAAGCCTGCTGTATCCAAGCATATTAATAGACAGTTTAGAGGAAGGAAAAACTGTGGTAGAATAATGTGCACAAGCAACACGAAATACTTGCAGCCTTAAGAGGATTCTGAAGGAAAACCTATTTAAGAGTTGGTAGCAGATTCATAAGGTATGAAGTGCCACTCCAGAACCAAAAGCACCTGGTTCAAGGAGAAAAACAACTAGACTGTTGCTCACTAGGGCTTCACACTATCATGAAAAAATTGTCGATACTGTTGCTTAATATCATGATGCCAATATCGAATAGGATTTTTTCACATTTTCCTGACTTTTTTTCTTAAATCATCAAAATGTCCCAAACACTGTTTGCAAGCTTTACCATCTAAATTATACATCTGATGTTGACATCTAGAGGAATCAAAGTCTATCCAACAGACCAAATATATTATTGGCATCTACAATGTGCTTGCATTACACTGAAAAAATAGTATGCTACAAATGTTGCTTCTATATAGCTGCTGAATATGAGTTGATATGTTGTGCAGCTCTACCTATAACCCAGTCATCAGAGATACCATAAATATGTGCTTAAATTAGTTATATTTTTGTGTGTTATGAATCTTTATAACATCTGAGTTTGATCCTATGAACTGGATTACTGAAGTCATTAAACTGTTTTATGCTTTCTAATTTACTGAGATACACATGTAGTCTCCCCTCCTTGAACCGCCACCTTAACGTGGTGGAGGGGTTTGAGTGTTCAAATGATCCTAGAGGCTATGTTGTCTGGGGGCTTAAATGCCTCTGGTAGGGTCTCCCATGGCAAACAGGCTCTAGGTGATGGGTCAGACAAAGAGCGGTTCAAGAATCCTTCATGAGGACAAATATATCGAGGCACGTGTGGTCGCCCGGTACGGCGGAGCCGGGGTCCCACCCTGGAGCCAGGCCTGGGGTCGGGACTCGTCGGAGAGCGCCTGGTGGCTGGGTTGCTCCTTGCGGGACCCGGCCGGGCCAAGCCCGAACGAGAGACGCGAGGCCATACCCCAGTGGGCCCACCACCTGCAGGGGGAACCGTGAGGGACTGGTGCAAAGAGGATTGGGTGGCGGACGAAAGTGGAGACCTCAGCGGCCCGATCCCCGGATGCTTAGGCTGGCTCTAGGGACGTGGAATGTTACCTCGCTAGGGGGGAAGGAGCCTGAGCTTGTGCAGGAGGTTGAGAGATATCGACTAGAAATAGTCGGGCTCGCCTCCACGCACAGCGTGGGCTCTGGAACCCATCTCCTTGAGAGGGGCTGGACTCTCTTCTACTCTGTAGTGGCCCACAGGGAGAGGCGGCGGGCTGGGGTGGGTTTGCTTGTTGCCCCCCAGCTAAGCCGTCTCGTGTTGGAGTTTACCCCGGTGGATGAGAGGGTCGCATCCCTGCGCCTTCGGGTCGGGGATAGGTCTCTGACTGTTGTTTCGGCCTACGGGCCGAGCGGTAGTGCAGAGTACCCGGCCTTCTTGGTGTCCCTGTCGGGGGTGCTGGATAGTGCCCCTCCCGGGGACTCCATTATTCTGCTGGGGGACTTCAACGCCCACGTGGGAAACGACAGTGACACCTGGAGAGGCGTGATCGGGAGGAATGGCCTCCCTGATCTGAATCCGAGTGGTGTTTTGTTATTGGACTGTGCTAGTCACGGATTGTCCATAATGAACACCATGTTCAAGCATAAGGGTGTCCATCAGTGCACTTGGCACCAGGACACCCTAGGCAGGAGGTCAATGATCGACTTTGTTGTCGTATCATCAGACCTTCGGCCGCATGTTTTGGACACTCGGGTGAAGAGAGGCGCTGAGCTGTCCACTGATCACCACCTGGTGGTGAGTTGGATCCGCTGGAGGAGGAGAAAGCCGGACAGACTTGGCAGGCCCAAGCGCATAGTGAGGCTCTGCTGGTAACGCGTGGCGGAGCCCTCGGCCTGGGATGTATTCAACTCCCACCTCCAGGAGAGCTTTGACCAGATTCCGGGGGATGTTGGAGACATAGAGTCCGAGTGGACCACGTTCTCCGCATCTATTGTTGATGCTGCTGCCCGTAGCTGCGGCCGTAAGGTCTGCGGTGCCTGTCGCGGCGGCAATCCCAGAACCCGGTGGTGGACACCGGCAGTAAGGGATGCTGTCAAGCTGAAGAAGGAGTCCTATTGGCTGTGGTTGGCTTGTGGGACGCCTGAGGCGGCTGACGGGTACCGTGAGGCCAAGCGTGCTGCGGCCCGGGCTGTGGCAGAGGCAAAAACCCGGGCCTGGGAGGAGTTCGGTGAGGCCATGGAGAAGGACTACCGGTCGGCCTCGAAGCGATTCTGGCAAACCGTCCGGCGCCTCAGGAGGGGGAAGCAGTGCTTCGGCAACACTGTTTATAGTGGGGGTGGGAGGCTGCTGACCTCGACTGGGGACATTATCGGGCGGTGGAAGGAGTACTTAGAGGATCTCCTCAATCCTGCCATCACGCATTCCCTGGTGGAAACAGAGACTGGGGACTCGGGGTTGGACTCTTTCATCACCCAGGCTGAAGTCACCGAGGTGGTTAAAAAGCTCCGCGGTGGCAAGGCTTCGGAGGTGGATGAGATCCGCCCTGAGTACCTCAAATCTCTGGATGTTGTGGGGCTGTGCCTCTGGACTGGCAGACCGGGGTGGTGGTCCCCCTTCATAAGAAGGGGGACCGGAGGGTGTGTTCCAACTACAGGGGGATCACACTCCTCAGCCTCCCTGGTGAGGCCTACGCCAGGGTATTGGAGAGGAGAGTCCGGCCGATAGTCGAACCTCTGCTTCAGGAGGAGCAGTGTGGTTTTCGTCCCGGCCATGGAACACTGGACCAGCTCTATACCCTCTGCAGGGTGCTCGAGGGCTCATGGGAGTTTGCCCAACCGGTTCACAGTGTTTTGTGGACCTGGAGAAGGCATTCGACTATGTCCCCCGTGATGCCTCGTGGGGGGTGCTCCAGGAGTATGGAATCGGGGGCCCTTTATTAGGGGCCATCCGGTCCCTGTACGAGCGGACCAGGAGTTTGGTCCGCCTTGCCGGCACTAAGTCAGACCTGTTCCCGGTGCGTGTTGGACTCCGGCAGGGCTGCCCTTTGTCACCGGTCCTGTTCATAACTTTTATGGACAGGATTGCTAGACACAGCCAAGGGCCGGAGGGGGTCTGGTTTGGGGACCGGTGGATTTCGTCTCTTCTTTTTGCAGATGACGTGGTCCTGCTGGCCCCCTCTAGCCAAGACCTACAGCATGTGCTGGGGCGGTTCGCAGCCGAGTGTGAAGCGGCTGGGATGAAGATCAGCTCCTCCAAGTCAGAGGCCATGGTACTCAACCGGAAAAGGGTGGCTTGTCCTCTTCAGGTTGGAGGGGAGTTCCTGCCTCAAGTGGAGGAGTTCAAGTATCTCGGGGTCTTGTTCACGAGTGAGGGAAGAATGGACAGGAGATTGACAGATGGATCGGTGCGGCTGCCGCAGTAATGGGGGCGCTGTGCCGGTCCGTTGTGGTGAAGAGAGAGCTGAGCCGAAAAGCGAAGCTCTCAATTTACCAGTCGGTCTACGTTCCTACCCTCACCTATGGCCATGAACTTTGGGTCATGACCGAAAGAACGAGATCCCGGATACAAGCGGCTGAAATGAGCTTCCTCCGTAGGGTGGCCGGGCACTCCCTTAGAGATAGGGTGAGGAGCTTGGCCATTCAGGAGGGGCTCGGAGTAGAGCCGCTGCTCCTCCACATCGAGAGGAGCCAGTTGAGGTGGCTCGGGCATCTATACCGGATGCCTCCTGGACGCCTTCCTCGGGAGGTGTTCCAGGCACGTCCCACCGGGAGGAGGCCCAGGGGATGGCCCAGGACACGCTGGAGGGACTATGTCTCTCGGCTGGCCTGGGAACGCCTTGGGCTCCCCCCGGAGGAGCTGGAGAACCGCGACCCGGTTCCGGATAAGCGGAAGACGACGAGTACGACGAGTATGAGCACATGTAGTCTAAACCATTACCAAGAGAATGTGATGATATCTTCTTGTGTGTGTTGTTTTCTTTTTGTGCAGTTAAAGAAGCTCCTGCTGACTCCTCCCAATGTCCCAACTGGCATCGATGTGCACAAAGATGGCGTCCAAAGCCATCGCTACAGCAACAGAAGTCTGCGACTACGGCCAGTCAGACCTCTGTTGAAGGTGAGGTGCAAATTACTGTGAATAAGTGTAAGGGCAATATGATCTCACACATGTGAAAACTCTCCTATCATTAACACGTTTTAGTAAAAATACTCCCCTTCTATGTGACTGAAGTAGAACTAGAGCAAAAACCAACAGCGACACATCTCAGTATTCGCTGCTTGACGCCTCATTCCCTGTGTCCTCTGAAAGCTGGTGAGATAACAAAATTGGATTTTTCCAATCACTTCCTCTTAGGGTGGTAAGTTGAGGCAGAGGTAATTTACAGCTGTATGTAGTGTTTGCAGTCAGCATCACTGCAGCTGCAGGAGTTGTGTTTTTACACATGTCTGAATTAATTTGCCACCTCGTCTCCGATGCAAGAAAATTATTTTGCACTTTCATTATAAATCTGTATCGGAATTTTGTATAGTGTGATTACGTTTGCTTTCCTTTCATGTTTGCAGCTAAAAAAGTTGCTCAAGTAGGTTTAGAGATGCATAACTAGTTTTACTTTGCGTCAAGCTTTTAGATGCAGCTGAACATCACTTCCCAAGAGAGAAAATCACTTGTAAGCATATAAACATTTTAAAAATGCTGTTAGCAATAAAAGTTGGTCATCCATGCCAGTCAACAAAAACTAACGAAACAAATTTCAGGTTGAAGCTTGAGTAGCATGCAGAAATAGATTTTCCTGTAAAATCTCTTTGATGCTGCAGACTGGTTTTTGTTTGGGCAGCTCAGGAAATTAAACTAACTTTTCTCCACTTCTTTATGAGTTAGTCAGTTAGGATGAAGACATAGCAAATTTCTTGTTCATTTTTTAAAGCAAAATCTCCACAATGAAATGTAAAGTCAAACAAAGAAAAAAAATGGTTGTTAGTGATGCTGTTTTAGACATTTAGTCTAATTTAGTGCTTCAATGAGTTTGCATTCCATTTGGCTCAGTAATCAAAACTGATCTGAGAATGACGTCACTCCCAATTTCACCATGTTCCAATTTAACTCAACTATTTAAAACCCCACACTGATAACATGATTTTTAAACCATCTTTTTTCTTCAAACATTAAGGAAAACACCCACAGTAAATTTTCATGTTAAGTTGTGACAAAATATTCCGCTAGCTATATTTTTAGATTGTGTGGTTATATTGTATTTAAAGGTATTGAGTCCAAAGCGACTATCCTCTC
>JAHHUM010002705.1:187204-278458 GCA_036173005.1 Crenichthys baileyi | reverse complement strand
TGAACAGTTAAGCCCAAAATAAATTATAATAAAAAAACCAAAAAACCCAAAAAAAAAAGGATATTTCAAAGAAATATTTTTTTTTTTCAAACCACAAAAAAAAAAAAAACTAATCTTGGAAAAAAAGAAAAAATTCCCCATTTAGGAAAAGGGACAGTGACAGAAAATAAAAGGGGACAAAAAAATGTAACGAGAGTAAAAGAAGAGAGAGAAAAGGAAAATCACCTACAACAACAGAAGAATATCAAAAACCAAAATAAAAAGCAATACTTAAAATAAAAAAAAATTAAAAAAAAAACCAGTTAAATTAAAAAAACGCCCTTTCAGTGGGGACCCGGAAAAACAGAAAGTAAAAACAGCAAAAATTTTCTTCTTTCCGGCCCCCGGGAACAATCGGGGCAAAAAATTGATCTGAAAGAAAATCCCTCAGTAGGGTCACAGGGGGACACACACTCTCTCTCTCACTCTCACTCTCACACACTTTTTACAAAAGGCCAAAGGGCCCCGGGAAATCAAAAAAGAGCTAAATCTTTGAAAAAAACCCAAAACCCCACGGGCATTAAAAAATCAAGGACGTAATAAATATCAGCAAAATCACCATTAAAGCAAAATTTGGGGAAAAATTCCCCAAATGCCTGGGAAAACATTTAAAGGAGCCCCAAAAAAAAACCAAAATAACCTTTCAACTGCTAAAAAAACCCAAATTCATTACTTTAATTTTTTGAAAAAAAAATCAAGGGGGGGGTAGGGTAAAATTACTTTCACCAAAAATTTTCTGATTTAATCGTCTCATTTTTCCCAGGGTTTTTTAAAAAGCTGTAAAAATTTTTTTAAAACCCCCTCGGGCAAAAAGGGACAAAAAACAGGGGGGAGGTGAAAAAAAAAAAGCTGGGATCACCCATTAACGCCGGGACTCGGAAAATTTGTGGGGGGCCAAATTAGGGGCAGGGGTTTGGGGGCCCAGCGGGGTCAATGAAAGAATGAGTTTAAAAATGCAGAAAAAAAAAGGGCGCTGTTTTGCGCTCCAAATAAACCAAAAACCGGTTTAAACACCCCAACCCGAAGTAAAATCTTTCACCAGGGGGGAAAACCAAAAAATATAAAAAAAACCGAATGGCAAAAAATTTGGAAAACTGAAACAAAAGGGGAAAAATACGTAAAATGTTGTTTTTATACAGCTGCACCCCTGAACACAAAAACCCAACCCTCTGGGGGCCATGTTCAAAGGGTTTTAAAACTCTGAAAAAAACCAAAAAAAGGGAACAGGGGAGGCTGTAGTGAAATTAAAGGCGGGCCCCTTTTGAAAAAAAATTCCCAAAAAACTGATCCCAAAATGTTTCCCAAAACAAAGGGCCCCAATAAAAGCAAAAAGGGTCCCCTTTACAAGGGCCAAAAATTTCCCAAAGGGGGACAAATAAACTGTTTTAAAAATAAAACCCCTCTGTGCCTCGGGTCCCTGGGGCCCTTTTAAAATTTATTTTTGGGTTAAATTTTGACATTTAAACATTCCCCTTTTGGGATGGGTTAAAAACGGTTCACATTTTCCCCCTCAGCCCTTCACGTTTTAAAATTTCCAAACCTTTATTTATTTTTTTAGACGGACCCAAGCCCCATCATGTGGGGGAAAAGCACTTAAAGGGGGGGCAGGTATTTTTTACATTTATTTTCTTTTTTTCTCCAATCTCGGGACTAAATTAAAAGGTTGATCCCCCAACCCAAAAGGCCTTTTTCGATTGCAGTTCGTTGATCACAGTTTTTGTGTTTTTTGCGTATTTATGGCTTCTGCTCATTAATGGCTCATTTTTCCCTTCCTTCTCAAAACCCAGGCAGGGTTTTTTGGGCCAAAAGGGGGGAGGGAAAAAAAACCAAAAAAAATTTGGCTGAAAAATTTTTCCGGAAAAAGAAATTTTAAAATTTCTATGGAAACCTTTCTTTTTTAAAAAGAAATCCCTTTTTGGGTTGAGTGGGAATGAAAGGGCGGGGAAGGGAATAAAGGGATTTTTTTTGCAAAAAATTTTTGTTGCACCCGCACCCGTGTTTCAACCCATCAGTGTGGTTATTTTTTAGAACTGACTCACTGGCAGACATGATGCCAACGGGTTTTGGGGAAAACCCCACCCTTTTTTTATTTTTTCAGTTTTCCCCCTTCGCCGTTTCTTTTGGGGTTTGCTTTGCTTTGGGGCCCACATTTCTCCCTTGTGCGTTTTTGGGTCAGAGGGGGGAAAGTGGGGGGAAAGGGAGGAGGAGGAAAGGGGAAAGGAATTTCCATCGAGTCTCCACGCCCGTGCTTGTCATCTTGAGCTTGCGTCGTTTTGCGAGCGGAGCGTTGTCGACGCTTTTCAGAAAAAAGCCCTCTCTCTTGCACCGGTTAAAAGCCTGGTGTAGCAAGTTGATAACAGAAGAAAAAATGTTTTTTTATATTGCTTTGCAAAAGTACTCATAAGCTTTAAACCTTTTTCACATTTTGCCATATGTGTTTTATAGGGACGTTATTAGCACACAGCTCAGGGAAATATACAGTATTCAACAAACAGCCAAGAGCTACAAATAGTTTCCATCCATGGTTTTCAAACTGTGGTACAATTACCATAGGTTGTTCTAGGAATACTTTTACCAAGTAATTTTGGTATCACCTATTTACAAAGCAAATAACTGATAACTGTGATGTAGAGCTAAAATGCACAGAGCCAAGAAGATGAGCTGATCAAGCATGTTGATCTTTACTTTAAAAAGTAAACTATTCAGAACACAGTGGAAAATCTTTAGAAAATGCCCAGCATGAACTAAAGAAGATAATAGTGAACCAAACAAGTGCTGATAACTTCTTATGCTGTGTTCTGTTTACCTCTGAAGTCAGAATACAAACATCAAATCCAACTAAATCATGTTTTAATTCCAAGTTGGGAAACCAGCTGTATTCTCACATTTTTGTGATTGATGATCAGGCTAGCTCAGGTTAGCAATATAAGCTAACAACATAGTTTTCTGCCTTTTATTCTTTCAAGCATCATAGGGACATGCTCACGTATACAGCGAGGAAAATAAGTATTTGAATACCCTGCGACTTTGCAAGTTCTACCAGGTTTGCACAAGCTGCAGCAGGGACTTTGGCCCATTCCTCCACACAGATCTTCTCCAGATCACCTAGGTTTCTGGGCTGTCGCTGAGAAACACGGAGTTTGAGCTCCCTCCAAAGATTTTCTAAAGGGTTTAGCTCTAGAGACTGGCTAGGTCATTCCAGAACCTTGATATGCTTCTTACGGAGCAATTCCTTGGCTTCGGCTACGTGTGCTTCGGGTTATTGTCGTGTTGGAAGACCCAGCCACGACCCATCTTCAATGCTCTAACTGAGGGAAGGAGGTATGTTTCCCAAAATCTCGCAAAACATGGCCCCGGTCATCCTCTCCTTAATGCAGTGCAGTCGTCTTGTCCCATGTGCAGAAAAACACCCCAAAGCATGATGCTTCCACCCCCATGCTTCACAGTAGGGATGGTGTTTTTGGGATGGTACTCATCATTCTTCGTCCTCCAAACACAGCGAGTGGAATTAAGACCAAAAAGTTCTATTTTGGTCTCATCTGACCACAGAACTTTCTCCCATGACTCCTCTGGATCATCCAAATGGTCATGGGCAAACTTAAGACGGGCCTGGACGTGTGCTGATTTAAGCAGGGGAACCTTCCCTGCCATGCATGACTTTAAACTATGACGTCTTAGTGTATTACCCACAGTAACCTAGGAAACAGTGGTGCCAGCTCTCTTCAGGTCATTGACCAGCTCCTCCCGTGTAGTTCTGGACTGATTCCTCACCTTTCTTAGGATCATTGATACGCCACGAGGTGAGATCTTGCATGGAGCCCCAGTCCGAGGGAGATTGACAGTCATGTTTAGCTTCTTCAATTTTCTAATAATTGCTCCAACAGTTGATCTTTTTCAACAAGCTGCTTGGGAATGGCTCTGAGCCTTTTCCAGCCTTGTGGAGGTCTACAATTTTGTCTCTGGTGTCTTTGGACAGCTCTTTGGTCTTAGCCATGTTAGTACTTAGAGTCTTACTGATTGTGTGGGGTCGACAGGTGTCTTTATGCTCAGTGGGAGAACTTGCAAAGTCGCAGGGTGTTCAAATACTTATTTTCCTCACTGTATGTGTTGTACTGTGCTACGTCTGTAAAAAACATTTATTGAGATACAACCATCAGAACTGCAACTAAACTGTTTCTTACTGCAGCTATCACTGGTTTTTATGGCTGTGGCAGCTATACTGTGGTTGGATCTGCTTCTCTGTTTTTTTCTATGCTGGATCTTGGAAATTCCAACTTCTGACTAAAAAGGTAATAGTTAAACTGTATTTGTAGTAAAAGCTGGTTCTACAAAGTTCTGACTCAGGGGGTTTAATGTAAATGCACACCCTACTTTTAGGAATTTTATTCGTAAAACTGTTATGTGAAAGGGCTTAGGTAGTTAGGTATATATTTTTTAAGGCACCAAATTTGTTCCATTTAAAGGGAAATGCAATAAACAAAGCTGTTACCTTGTATGTAGCATTGACATAGGTGCGAACAGTGGGCCCACTGGACTCTAACACATCAGGAGTGCACAGAGGAGTGGTGGACATGGATGCTTCGCCTTGCAGCCAGCTGTTCTCCTTCAGATCGGACAGTTTCAGACGTCTCTCTGGATCTACAGTCAGTAGTCCTAAAGACCAACACAATAAAAGATTTAATTTCTCTAGTAGCTAAACATCCATCACCAGCATGAAATGTGTCGCTAACTACACAAACCTTTAACAAGCTCTTTGGCGTCCTCTGATACACCCTTCCATGCCTCCCCATCCAACGAAAAATCCCCCTCTTTTATTTTCTGCATGATGTCTGTAGCATACGACGAGGTCATCCCACGCTGCTCACTCTGAAACGGCACCTGGCCTGACAGCATGGTGTACTGTAGGACGCACACAGAGAGTCATTAGTGCTGCTGTTAGCCCGACACATGGGACATATCCAGACGATGCAGGTTTAATTACCAAGATGACCCCTAGACTCCAGAGGTCACAGGACTTGTCGTATCCCGCACTCTCAAAAAGCTCTGGAGCAGCGTACTGCAGCGTGAAGCAAGGCGTCTGCAGAGGGGCGCTGCCTGCAGGGCACAGGCGGGCGAACCCAAAGTCTATGACTTTCAGCACAGAGTCCTCGCCCTCATCAGTAAACAGCACGTTCTGAAAGGAAAAAGAAACCAGGTCAACCTAGGCAGCATACTGCTAGGTGGGCATGTATACTAAACTAGAATATTTCAAATATAAAAAAACAAAAAGCACACCTCAGGTTTAAGGTCTCTGTGTACCACTCCAGCCTCGTGCATGAAGCTGACAGCTGAGACCAGGCTCTGGAGCAGCTGACTGGCCTCTGCCTCACCAAACAGCTTCTTCTTCTTGATCCTATCAAGTAACTCCCCGCCTTGCAGAAGCTCCATCACTACATAAGTGTGATACTGACAGAGTGGGAGATATACCATAGACAAGAAAAAAAAAACATATTTTGATATAGCATACGAGTGAATATCACAAAGTACAAAACAGCAGTTCTAGAGGACCTCAACATCTTTCCCTAATTAATGATGTTATGAATTCTGCAACACAATGATCCAAAGCACATTGGCAAATCCACCTCTGAATAGTTCAAATAAACAAAGCTTTCAGGATGCCAAGCCAAAGTCTGGATTGAACAGTCCAAGGTGTCTGAATTAAAACAATGCTGCAAAGAAAATTGGGTCAAAATCCGTTTAAACAGATGCAGAACACTCACTGCAAATTATTGCAAAGGCCTTTCTGCGGAGAGTGGAACAACCCATTTTTTTGGTTTTGGGGGCAATTACATTTTGGTTTCCTTTCTCCCTTAATAAATGAAGTCATCATTTTCTATTTACTCAGGTTATCTTAGTCATTGATTACAATTAGTTTGATCATCTGAAACATTTATGTGTGACAAAATACCAAAAACAGAAGAAATCTGCAAGAGGCTAACCCATTTCCATGGCACTGTCCCTCTGAGGTACACTGAATGCAGCATGATGTGATGCTCAGGGTATAAAAGAGGAAGCTCAGTTAGTTTTGCCCTTACTGTGATAAACTTTTATCCTGCAAAGTTTCTAGACTCCTCAGCTCTTTGAAGACCCTTTTTACAGTATAATAAGAAATGTTCACTGCTTTTATTTCTACAGTTTTCAAGGTTTAAATATTAAGCCTGTAAAAACAGAAACATACGGGAAGAGGATGGGTGGGTGGCTGTCGTTTCTTTTGTCTCTAAATCGTTCAAGCCCCCTTGTGGGGGAATGAAGACACCACAGTTTGAAAGGAAGTGAATGCAATGTTTGTGGCGTTTGGAAAAACAAACAAAAAAAATAAACATAGAAAACTGAGGTGTTTTGTTAGTTTTAGTTCTGGAAAAACATGCCAGACAAAAACTCTACACCGCGGTGTGTTATAGATTAAGCACCATATGAGTGTGTATTCATTCTAACGAATTAATAATTAATTACCTGGGAATTCAATGAGGTGTTTATTTATCTTCTATTATATTGGTCCTCTTGCTGGGGTTGTTTATTCACTTGGAGGGAATGGAGGGAAGTGAAACTAAAAAGTCTTTGGTCCAATTTTGTAAAAATCTTTCCAGTCAGTGACCATAAGAAACATGACATTACTATGTCACTTCTCTGCAGTGTCATCCAAGCACCTATAACTAACAAAACCCATTAGTTCCCTCATTAATGTTTTCCCTGCACCAAATACCAGAGACGTTCTATTGACTCCTCCTGAGTCTGCTTTCCCCTAAATGGGGGCGTGAACACAATGACTTCAATGGGACTTTTACACAATAAGATAAGTTATGGGGTCTGGAAACACAATTTTTCCCTTTTTCTAAACTTATCCAAATCTCTAAGGTTCCTAAACTCCACACTGTGTAGGAACCCTGAACTGAAATGATTTATTGTTTTTAAACCAAGGGGATCTTAAAGAAAGTGTCAGGCCATGTTTTATCTGTTTCAGTATTTTTAATGCAGGTGTCCCTTCAGGGTTTAGTATGTTGATTTGCTGTCAACATGAGGTTCCTGCGTTTCTCCCTCTGTACCTGATCAGTGTAGACGTCATGCAGCTTGACGATGTTGGGGTGAGCTTCACACTGCCTCAGGGCAGCAATCTCCCTCTGAGTATTAGCCTCCATTCTAACAAATAGGACAAACAAACAACAAGTATTAAAAAGGTTTTTCATGTGAGTTATACATTTATAACATTAAACAGATAACAGCGAGGAAGAGCTGAACACATCTTTAAATAGCAGTATGTCCACTGACCTGCGGCTGACGATCTTAACAGCGTACTCGTGGCCATTCTGCTTGTGTCTGCATTTCCTGCACACGGAGAAACTCCCCTCACCAAGTGGAGGTCCATGAAGGTCCAGCTCATAGTGCTGGAAGAACTGGGATTCCTGAACAAATAATAGAGACTTCAGTAAAAAAGGATATATTTTTGGTATCTGGTTTTCACTATGTAAGAAAGTATGTTACTGCGTGTTATTAGAGGTTAAGCTACATATTCATAGATTTATTTCCATTACAGCTCACATGTGACTGCTGAGAAGTCTTTTGCATGTTTCCACTGGTAATTTGAGGATTCATTGTTGGTTTTTAGGTTTTAAGTCCCCCCTTCCATCAGCCTAATCTATAGCTGCCTCCACAGTTTATTTTTCAGATTAAAGTCAGGACTCTGGCTGGACCGCTCCAAAACCGTAAACAGTCCTTCCAGTCAGAAGAAACATGTTGGTCAAATTAAAGTTTACAATAAACATAAATCTGCCAGTGGTATAAACAATCCTAGGCTTAAATAAATGAATGAATTTAACGAATAAAATGTGACAGATCAATATCTTAATGTTAGAACTTCATCTTCCATTTTATATGTAAACTGTAAACAGATGGAAGATCTCTTTGAGTACCACATATGCCAGATTACAGCTCTGCATGTAGATTTCTACTAAAGTCAGTTATCTAAAGTCATTTTAAACATTCATACAGAACATGTGCTTGCTGTGAGATAACACTATTTGGCTTTCTGCTTGACCAAGTTTTTAATTACATACCAGCATCTTTGCAAGCCAACTGTTCTCATAGCTTTTGTGGAACAAGCTAAGCTTTATCTATAAATATATCCCTCATACTTGGGACAGTTTGCTAATCTTTTCCTTTTATACATGAAGGCAAGAAATCAACCAGCCTAACTGACAGATACCAGCGTGGTAAATACCGAAACGAGAACAAATGTTTTTCACTGCAACTGATTTTTGGATAAAAAAAATCTTGTCTGATCAGGCAAAGCCAACTTTGATTATTGAACTGTCCTCTCTTCTTATGTTCTCCTTCTGCCGCCTTTAATGAAGCCCTTTTAGGATTACCTCCTCAACAGAACGCAACAGCTACTTCTGCTTAAAGTATTTTCAAATGTAAACACAACTCTGTGTCTGAGCCTTCACCCATACCTTTAACATTGCACTTTGCTGGACAGAAGCAGAAGCTGGGCGCTCAGCTCCAATCTGACTTTCGACAAAGTCTCCCATGACTGCGTTCTTATTGAACAAAACGGAAGGAGCAATAAAGGAGTAGCCCTAAAACAGAGAAGAAGAGTTGGGTGTTAGAGACAATACAACACATGAATGCATATCTTAGAGTGATTGCTGTATACAACTTAGACTGTACAGTGTTTCCCCTGTGACTAGCCTGCTCTCTGTATCATTTGCAGTGGAGTTCCAGCCTCACAGGCAGACGCATACGATAGTGGGAGCACAGGTTGCCGCTATGTCATTATATTTGTGCCACCAACCTGAGTGTGCAGCGAGACTGATGTGAGCGCATATATCTATGTGAACAAACCATTTGTGATGTGTGTGTTTAAACCTCCCACACGCCTGCTCAGTACAGACAGGTCTGTTTGAATGGAAAACAACCAATCACAGCCAGCAAATCAAAACACTGCAGCAAGCTGCAGAAATACAAAACCAAGCACGAGGTTTTTGGTTTCTACCAGAGGATCACCAATACTATATTCAGAATAAATGTTTTGTTATTTTACTGTTGGTTTTCAGAGATTGACCCAGATAAAACACATAAAACAGGCATTCCGGCATCTGAAGACTATTTTTCTCTCATAATTCCACCATTTCCATCTATTTTTTCAATATTTAACCAAAAATGGCCTGTAAACATTTACTAACACCCTTTACTTTCACTCAGGAGAAACACTTTGGTTAAACACCTACAGAACTCTGTGTTAAAAAAATATTTGGAAAAACAAAAGATGAGCAAAAACCAAACATTTATGTGTTGGGACCCCATCCATGGTTACAAAATGAAAGGCCAGTATGAACTTTTCTAGAAATTTCAAAATAAATCGCATTAACCTACTTCCAGCACAGCCAGGGAAAAGTGGTAACAGCGGACTTCCTGTGACGTCACTGTCCAAATAAAATCACCGCTTTTGCAACAAGCTGACCTCTTCCACGCAGGTCCCCAGAGGAACTGGACGGAGGGACATTGCGCGCTAATGTCTCTTTGCAGGCAAACAGATATAACTCTTCAAACTGGATCCAAGGGTGTCATACGGTCACGCGATCATATGCACTAAGTTAAGTAGGAATGAATTGCTGTTTGTGTATCCGGTATCCATTCATGAACGGGGTAATTAAGGTACGAGCGTTGCTTGACTTTCTCTCTGAGGTCTACAGAAGCAAACTGTGTTCCAGAGAGTTCCCAGCAGAGACCCTGTCTCTACGACGCCGAGTGGAGCAGTTTTTCTCGGTCTGAAGGAAGGACAACGGGACCGCATCACCGTAGTTACAGCAGTAACGTGCAGTTTGGCCGGCCGACAGAACGAGCCGCCCCACCCCACAGCTACAGAGGTTAGCTGCAAGTTGACCCTTTGTTCACTGTGGATGCTTTCTCCAACTTCGTCGCCCTGGACAACTTTTCCTCAGCACGGTTCAAGTAAGAGGTTGTGTTTTGGGCAGAGAGAAGCAGTTTAGAGTTAAATAATCTAAAAAATTTTAGTTTTATGACATTTGGTTTTGTTGTGTTGAAACTCAGCCTCTTACTGCTAGCAGATTAGCTGTTCAGTACATGTGCTCAGTTTGTGTGTTCTTTGTTAAGACAAACTTAACACAGACAAACTTTATTTAAAGGGTGATATTAAACACAGATCGGCCATAACACGCCGTCTGCGCTTATGCATTTTAACCCTTTTATTAATAGTATTTTAAAGGTATGGTGTTTGATTCTGACGATAAGCTATACGCTTCTTTTGTTAGCTCCAACCGCTAACAGCTAAGAACACGTGCTTGCCTGCTAAAGATCATTTACCCAAAAAGGTTGTTAGTTTTCAATCTAGGAAATTATATTTCCCTAAATATTATTTTACTAAACTTGAAAACTAAGTAAACACCATAAAGCCCAATTTCTCAAAGATTTGGTTCTTATTCAAAATAATATTTCTTTAAATATTATTTTAATAAATTAAAGGCAGCTAATTAAACACCATTGAGAAGGTTGGTTTTATTCAGCAAATCATTCTTTAAAATATTATTTTATTTAAATAATGTTTTATCTGATCTTGCATTGTGAATGGTTGTCTAAAGGTATACCAATTATTGCTTAAGTTAGTTCCAAGACTAATTTAAGTTCACTTCAAGATTCTTCAAGATAATCCTTGGTTCTCAAACATAAACATTGCATGGTAATGTTGCATCAATCTTTCGGTCATGGTTTTTAATCATCTTTAATCAACTTGTTTATATTGTACATAACCCATTAGTCTTCATTCTGCTTGGTAGTTTAGCTGGATTGTTTTCGCATTTTAAAGAGTTTGTTGATTGAAATATGTTTGACTTAAGTTGACTTATTTTTGTTAATAAATTCTTGTATTTTAAGAAATTGTGTGAATTAATTCTTTGTGTGTGCAGAGTGTTGCTGTTCAATAATGTCAGAGCTTGGCTCATCCCTTTCAATTTTGTCCTAATACCACCGCCTTATTGGGCTGGTATTCAGAGGACAACGCCTTAACAGACCGAAATATTATTTAATTAAATATTAAAGTATTAATATTAAATATTAAATAATATATTCATATGCATAATTACAACACATGCTTAAAACTGTTTCCCCTTCACTATGAAGCCCAGTGAAGGTTTTGAATCTCCTCATATGGACTGAAAATATAAATAACACAGAATCTCCTAGACCGCATAACGATATGAATATTCACAATCTCATTATAGATAAAGATAGAGATGGAGAGAAACAGACAGATGAAGATAGAAAGGTTTTGACAGAAAGATAGATATAAATACATAAAGATACATAAAGAATAAAGAGAGGATTAATGTTAGTAGTAGTAAATTTCATAGGAATGTTCTGTGGAATATGTAGAAATTGATTTAAGCAATCAAATGTCATGTTGCTGTTGTAAAAAAAACACGTAAAAATCATGTCTCCTTTAAGTGTTTGTGTCCTGGGGGTTGCTCCCACCCCCCGCACCACCACGAAGACAACTGCTGAATCTAACGTTTGAGGATAGGACTCACCTGGAACAGGCGGTCTGTGCTGGGAGGCGTACTTGCTGGGGAGTAGACAGGGTCCATTCCAGTGAACTCTTCGGCAAAGTTGCCCACATCAAGCTCGTTTTTCAGCTCTGGTTTAAATGGACTTTGTACCTTCTTCTGTGCCAAGTCACCCCAGTTCAGTCCCTTTGAGGAGCAGAAAGTTACACAGAGTTCATTATTAATGTCAAAATTCCCAGACCTTCCAGCTAATTTCTCAAGTATACATACAAATGTTCACAATGAATTCACAGCATATATACAGCAGTCAGGCTTTTACTACAAGCGCGGCAAAAAACTACAAACAGGATGGATGGATGAATGGATTAGAAGAAAATGAAGGAATATAGGAAAGAAGGAGATATGATAGGAAATGGAGAAAGGAACATAAGTTGTATAATTAAAGGAACGTAGGAAGAAGAGATGGTAGACAAAATAAAGAAAAAGGGAGGGAGGGTAGGAGGAAGGAAGGAAGACTGCATAGGAACTCTGTTCATAAATAAAAGGTTTCACAGGGAAAGAGATAAATGGATGTAACTGGCAGTTAGGCTGTTAAGAACCTTGAAGAAGGGATGAGCTTTGATGTCCTCAGCTCCTCGGGGTCCAGAGCCGAGTCTCTTGTGTGGATCTTTCACCAATAACTTCCTCAGCAGGTCCTTAGCAACAGGTCCAATCATAGAGGGAAATGGTGGATCGCAGCGCAGGATACGCCTGAGAGGAAAAGGTAAGAGGTTTTAAAATGACACCTTCATAGACCATACTCTGTCGTCCTGTGAAACAGGAGACTATAGTATACCAGCATACATTCCCTTTTCCAACCTGTTTTACACATATCGGTTTGCTACAGAAACAATTCAGATGACTTCAGAATGAAACAAGTCAAGTCAAGTTTATTTATATAGCGCTTTTCAGCAACAAGGCACTCAAGGCGCTGTACATAAGGAAAAACATTACAATGATACAGAAAATCAAACAACAGAGGTAATTAAAAAAAATAAAGAGAATTGAATGATGGATAAAAAAAATGAAAGGAAAATTGGACTGAAAACTTAACTAATAATGTTTAGATAACACATTCAAAGGCCACTCTAAACACATACGTTTTTAATCTTGATTTAAAGCAACTTAAGGTTTCAGCGCTTTTACAGTTTTCTGGGAGTTTATTCCTGATTAGTGGAGCATAAGAACTAAAACGAAGTGATTCAATTTGTGAAAGTTCATTTAATGGCAATGAAAGAACCAGCACTTACTTTGACACTTCACTCTGAGAGTTCCTTTCTCCCTCCAAGGTAAAAGGAGAAGCTCCTGTCAGCAGCTCAAACATCAGGATCCCCAGGCTCCACCAATCTACTGACTGCAGAACAGCAGAGGGAGAAAGCAAGCTTAAAGAAAAGTATGAAAAGGTCCAGACTGGGAACGAACATAGACTGCTGCAGGAAGGACTCAATGCATACTTTCCAGTTCATCTGCTTTAATAACAGACAGAGAAAAGGAAAAGCTTCTTTAAAACCAACACAACATTGAAAATGTGCTCATATCATGCAACCCCTGGCAAAAATATACAGTCGCTACTCTTAGGTGATGTTCAGTGAGATGTTTTCAGTTGGATCAAAAATAAGCAAATCACAGGTATGACACAAAACTATTTTCATTACCAGTTCAACCTTCTAGCTTTTTAAAACATAACTCAGTAAATGTTGCACAGTTTGCTGGGAGTGAGGAATTTTACTGAATCAAATCTCAGATAATTATTTGTTTTTGACCATGGTAGTTCAAAGGAATACTATCTACAAGAACACCTATAGTCTGAAAGGATTGAGTATGTTTTATGACAATTTTATGACTGAACAGCCTGAACACAGCAGGACCTGCTTGACTGCACGCAGTTTACCTTGCCATGGCCAGTCTTCCCCCTGATGATTTCAGGAGCCATGTATTCAATGGTGCCACAGAAAGAGTAGGTCCTTTCTTTCTGCAACAACATGAAGCCAAAGAAAGAATTACTGCACACAAGCACAACACAATAAGGCTACAATGTAATTCTGATTTTTTGCTGCGTGGTCATTCAGACTACTAATTACATGTGACCACCATCAGACTTCAGTCTGAACGGTTCACGACCCCAAACTGACCCTCATGCCCAGAAGGAGAATGTAGACGTTACACACCAGTTCATCGTTTACGGAAGCAATAACGGATTTTGGCGTCTGGGTTGTTATTGCATTGCTGAGCAATGGGAGTTGACAATATTATGACCTCATCATAAGTAATAAAAAAGAGCACAACTATTAACAATGGCCTTTAGTGGAGCAGTGACTGCTACCTATGTAGATAAGTCTGTGTGGATGCCTAGTTGGAGACGGGACAATGACATGAAAGTCGGCTGTAACGCAACATGGTCGTTAAGATTGTAGACACTTTGAATCCGATTCAGTACCACATATGAAAGTGGCACAATTTAGATTTTTTTAGAGGTAAAAAAAAAAAAAATTTAGCCATTCAGACCGCTATGAAAAAGTCTGATATGGATCACAGATTGGCAAAAAATAAAAAAAGACATGGGATTTGGGTCACATTTGCCAGCTGTGTGAACTAAATTGGCACTATAGTCTCGCATTACATACATCTTCTTCCAGAAACTCTTTGCTGAGTCCAAAGTCTGTCAACATCACATGGCCTTCGCTGTCTAGAAGAATATTTTCCAATTTGATGTCTCGGTACACGATCCCAAGCTGCAAAAAGCACCACAGAGAAACATGTCATGAAAACACATTTATATTAAGTGAGCAAAACTAACATACAGAAAAAAACACAGTTTAATAAACAGGGGAAACAAGACTCCTAAATGCATAGAAACAGCGTTCCATTGCCAGTCCATGAACAGCCAGGCTTTTATACCAAACAAAGCAGTAATCCGTTTTTTTTCAACTTGTTTCCGGCTTTATCTAAAATTAGCAGGAACGACAACATTATTTGATCCTTGAAATCATCATTAGCTCAGTGCGTCTATGGGACAAAGGCTGATTATCAGTATCAAGGTATTAAAATGTTTAAAAGTCTTAAAAAAGACAAAAAGAAAAACACTAATATTTTCCATCCCATCATTTCATTAAAGTCTTTTCAAAAAGATGCCAGAGAAGTTACCGCAGTGACCGGGGTTTTCTTTAGAGAGACAGTAGTGCAGCCATGTCTCTGTAGGGTTAGGTGATTTGAACTTTTTTGTATTACAATATTTAGTGGTATTTTTTGTGATAATGATAAAAGTGGCAATAAAAAGTATTTCCAACTTCTCTGTAGTCGTTTCTAGACAACTGTGTGACTGTGACTGCAGTTACAGCCGCACAAACAGATACTGCTCCTAAAAAAGATACCCTGTTAGAAATAGGCTTCTTCAGACATCACTTACATAAGAAGGATGATTTCTATCCCTAAACTGTATAGTGACTGTATTCAATTATGTTTTCAAAGTTATTCATATTTGTTGATGGAGAAAATAGTAAAAGTAACAATCCTGACAACACCGTCAGTTTTAGGGGTTTTCAGACATTATTATTAGGTGGACTTTATTGTTGTCATTATAAATTTAAATTCTTATCACGATAACGATAAATGATGCGATAAATGCTTATCGCTGTGTCCCTCCCCCACATGCTGCTCCCTAGCTGAATGAAGAAAGGCTAAAGAGTTTTCCCGATTGTAAGACAAACTCAATTGTGCCAAAATTTCCGGTTGAGAAAAACAGACAGTTATGCTTTTGCAACTAAAGGAAAAGGGCTGATCTCCACCCTCTGGTTTTTTTCCATTCTTTGACAGTGTAACAAGATTTTGATACTTGCTGAAAAGTTAGCGCACTGGCTTTGAAAAAAAAGAGCATTAGTATGAAATGGATACTGAAATTGTCGAACGTGCACCTAAGGTTGCCGAGAGGGAGCAGCGACATGAAAGTAGCACAGGGCCAGAGATATAGACGGCAGCATAACGTCTTCCTGCAGCCAAGACAGCTAGAAGGAGTAATAGAACAGTAGTAATTTGGAGATTTGACAGAAAGCGTGAAAAGCACATTAATACTATTGTCAGGACCCATGAGGGGATAGAGCAGTAAATGCATGAGCCTAAACAACAGGGACAGACCTCGACACTGTGCTGAGTCATTTGTTGTAATTTATCTAATTATTTGATGCGATTACCATTCTGTAGGTGCCAAGCACAGAAATGTTTCCGTTTCCTGTTGTGGCTTTATGCTTTGGCTGACTTCACTATAACTTTAATCAACCATCTCCATTTACGCACGCTAATGTAAACAAAGAGCATGGGGTCTCCAAGAGGAGCAGTCAAAGTCGTGGCATTTACAGCATGCTCCTAAACTCTGTTCTTACTGCAAATCTAGTAGTAGTGGGGTGAAAATGATTATTCTTCTTAGTCATTTATCGGCCGGATAAGATGCCTAAATGAAGTGACTGTAAACAATCTAATGCATAACATAGCTGCACTGTATGTGGAGAGGTGCCATGTTGGTGTCAAGAGATGGAACAAATCCTGCTTAGTTTCAGTTTATTCACACTATTCTTTAAAACAATGCAAAATGTTTAGATATATTTCCAAAAATCAAACAGACCAAGAAAAAAACACTGTTTTGATAGATGTAAACGTGAAAAAAACCCACAAACCCACAACAATATTGTCCCTGCATTTGATTAGCATGCAGTAGGTCTTCCCTCTTAACCCATACCAATTTCCCACTTTAGCACAGTTTGCCAACCCTGGTTTTCCTTCATGTAGTAGGGAGACAAATGACAGACAGGTCTATTTTTTTATCTTTTGCTATTTTTAACAGTTTAACAATTTAACATTAAATCATAAGGATGGACTTTACCTCCTTGAAGACCGACTTTAAAAAATAAGTCACTCAAACCTTAATGCTATGCTGCAAAAACCAGCAGACTAGGCAGTAGTAAAAAGTTGAAGACTGCTTTTAAAAAGAAATCACGCAACAATCTGACTGCCGCCCTTCCGCCAACAGTTAACAATCAGTGTTAAGAAAGATGATGACTAAATTCAACAGTGTAGCTGCTTTCCCCGGATATGAGCGAAATTAACAGCTACGGTAGTTGCGTAACATTATTAGGTAACCACTTCCTCAAGCCAGGGTGTATTTCACACACGAACACAAGAGGAGACATCACTCCTGGAGTAAACTATGTTGATTCAAATCAACAGCTGCATTTGTACAAACAGTGAAGACAAGCAAAGTTCAATCAAATCTTTCATGTTGTGAATTTAATAAAAGCATACAGGTAAATCAAAGTTAAGCCCAAAAACAGATGTCAAAAAAGATACCAAACAAAAAATGAGGGATAGAGAAAAAGGTAAACAAGGAACCATCTTTAGAATGTGGAAAGAAAATCCCTAAAATATTTCCAAGAATGGCTCCATTCAGGACTTCAAGGATGAAATATGGATTAAAAGAATATATGCCGTTCAAAGATGTGTAAAGCCCACGACTCACCTTGTGCAGGTGCTCCAGAGCAAGAATAATTTCCCCGATATAAATCCGCACAGCTTCCTCTGAAAAGTGATCTCGCTGGTAGAGATGAGTAAACATTTCCCCGCCGCTCACATAGTCTGTACTCACACACAAGAACAAATACAGAGGGGGCTTTAAAAGACATAATAAATAAAATAAATAAACACTGCAAAACAAAATGCAGACAAAACAGAACATACAGTTTCAGACAAAGATGAAGCAGATATCTGTTCAATGTGTCATGACTGGGAAGATGGGAGCTCTTCATCAGGAGTGTCTCGGGACTCACCTAGGATGAGGTGCAGCTTGCTCTGAGTTTGAAAGGCATAGTGAAGCGTGACCAGAAAGGGAGACTGGCGGATGTGCTCCAGCACCTGCCTCTCAGTGCGAGTGTGTTCTGTTGTCTTTGCTTTCTGAACGATCGCTGCTTTCTTTAAAACCTGCGAGACGAGTAAAAGAAGCACACGACCTTTAGATATACTGAGCCGAACACAGCTCGGTCAGACTTTCTTTTGTTACATTTCTTTAGGAGGAACATTCCAAGTACACTTCCTTTTAAAAATATTTACACCTCTTGATCTTTTCTTTCACATTACAATCACAATCTATTGTACTTTATTAGGATGTTATGAGTCAGGCAACACATGCAAAATAGCTGAAGCTCAGTCAGATTGGATTAAAAGTATCTGTGAAAATTAATTTAGAAGTGTTGTCGTAGGATTTATTACTGGGCTTTGACTGAGCCATTGTGACACATGAATAGGCTTCAATTTCCATTGTAGCTCCTGCTGTATGATTTAGGTTGTTGTTGTGCTGGAAGGTGAACCTCACCCTCAGTCTCAGGTCTTTTGCAACCTCTAACAGGTTTTCAGTCATGATCTGTCTGCTTATCAACTCTGAGCAGGTTTCTTGTTCCTGCTGAAGAAGCGCTTGCTCACAGCATGATTCTGTCAACATCATGTTTCAAAATGGGCATGATGTGCTCAAGCCAGGGCCATTGCAAAGTGTTTTACAGTCACACACGTGTTGCATGTGGACAAAAAAGTTTTTCCCGTGTTGGTCTCCTCTATGCAGAGCACCTTCTTTTGCTTGTGAAGAACTGCAAACTGGACTTCTTATGACTTTCGTCAAACCACACCGGACCTTTCAGGGTTTTTTAATATCTAAAAACATTTTATCTTACACTTCACTTTTAAGTGTCTTTTTTGTTGGTCTATCACATAAAATTCCAATAAAATACATTGAAGATTGTAACATGAAAAAATGAGGGAAAGATTCATGAGGTATTAATTATTTTGCAAGGTATTAAATGAAAGATCAACACAAATTATTTATACAACGCTGGATATTAGGCAAAGTTACCATGTGTCCAATTTTACCTTCATAGCATACAGCTGGCCCTCATCATGGCCGGTGTTCTTCCTAACCAAAAACACCTTTCCATAAGCTACAAAAACACACAGTTCATAGTTATTTAAATTACAACTCATAAAAACAAACATAATGGTGAATCTTAAACGGTTTACTCTAACAGGGTTTTACTAAGCAAGGTATAACAAAGCATTTCACAATGCTCTTCCTATTCACACACACACACACACAAGTGGAGGCAAAGCTGTCTTAAAGGATGGCTCTTCGTCATTCTGTGTAAAAGGGTCAATTTTGCCATTCACGTAAAACCAACGGTCTTCCTTAAGCTACAGCTGCCTCAGTAACAGTGAGGTCCATTCAGCCCTTTGCCAAGTTGTACCTACATACTGCCACTTCGTCCTCCTAAACAAAGCATTTTCACCCCATGTGCCTGTAATCGTTGCATATCCGATTCTTCTTCTTAGTATTTTTATAAATTCTGGAGATAAATAGTCACATTTAATAGTATGTTATTTTCTGGAGATTGCATCTTGCACTGTGATTCCAATCATTGAGATTCTGACTTCTGTCTGGATCCATTAGCACCTATCGCCCCAGATTAAAGGAATAAAAAGAAGGAGTGATCTCCTCCTGGTAGACAATAGTTGCTGGATCCACATAATCGCATAATTCCCTTACAATCGAATACAATTATAGAAAATAACTTCAACAGTTTTCAAAGCCTATAAAACTTGTTCCAGATCCAGGTATGAACAGACACATGGATGGTCCCAAAAATTTAAACCCTCTGGAACCAAACATATGCAAAATCCTTTCAGTACAACATAATTATCAAAGCTTTGTTTTTGGTTTTTAATCGACAGCCTCTGAAATCAGTAATGGATCTAACCTGCAGAATCTGGTCCGACAACTTAATAATAAGATATTTCTGCTGCCATCTTGACGAAGTGCACCTTCCATTTAGAAAATTAACTATCTTAGCTCCCCATATTTTAGATAACTTTAAATTAATTTTAACAGCCTATAATGTTCCACAAAATCTTCTACCCAAACAACTTCACCGGTAGGACTAGATTGAGTTTGCTTTGAGAAAACATCTCATGTCTTTCTTCAAATTTGACAACTTTATCTGTTTCATATACAGTCAAGGCAAAAAGTATGTTTGGCCCATGATTGACAAAAATGTTATCTAATTAAAATGAAGCACATCTTTAGTGCTTCCACCGGAGTCAAGAGTTTCTCCACAACATCACTTCAGCTCATTACACACATCTCTCTGAAGATCCCACCACATTTAACCAAACTGAGGTCTGGACTTTGACCGATACCTTGATATTTGATTACTTTCTATCATTTTGTTGTAGTTTTGCTGCTGTGTTTGGGATCATTATCCTGCTACATGACCCAGTTTGGACCAAGCTTCAGCTGTTGGACAGATGGAGTCACATAAAACTCAGCATAGGCTGAGCGTCTCTAGGGTGCCCTGTGGCTGCAAAACAACCCTTAGCATGCACCAGTGTCCTTAACTGTTGATATGAGGTGTTTATGCTGTATGTCTTATCTAGTGTTTAACAAACATCGCCATTTAGGTCTCATTTGTGCAACAGATATCACTTTAGAGGCTTACCTCCGGTGCCCAAAACCTTGAGCAGCTCAAAGTTCTCCATGCCAACCCTTTCAGTGTGACCTGTGAGGTTGGCTAGAATGGGAAAGAAAAAATAAACTGTTTATATCTGATGTTGTTTATTCAGAAATATCTTATCACCTGTGTTGATTTTAAATATGCAGTTTATTTAATATATTGTTCACTGATGTGTCTTCGTTGTAAGAACGAATCTGTGATTAGCGCTGCATATTTCTCCAAAATATAAGTACATTTGACTTACCATTGGTGATCTGATGCTTGACAGTACAGGCCTGCTCGTTAGATTGCCCGTCGGAGTCATCACTACTGTCAGATGTGTCCCCAGACATGGCTTTAAGGCGGAAAAGCCTGAATAGACTGGTTTAATGAAGGTAGACGCAAACTGTCTGACTGCGCTACAGACTGAGCAAGTACAGAGATCTATTGTGGACGCATCGAGAGGAACGCAGGGATTATCGAAATGACAGGACAGCTGTGTTTTCGAGGCAATGCTGTTGGGTTAACGTTAATCCCCATGCATTTGACATCCTGGTGTTTCGCATTGTTTTTTACTCATGTGATTGGCCGAAATCAATCGAAAAACAAGGACGTGTTGCTTCTGCGGTTCTTAATGGTTTGTAACAGCTGCAAAATCTCCACCGACATTTAGAGGAAACAATAGTGCTGCTTTCAATTTCCGTCATTGAATATGTCAGTGCTACTTTAGCACTGCGTGTAATTTAACGCACTGTTAGCATTAGCTGTGCCACAGCAGTCATTATTCAGAATGCAGCTAATAGTTACTTTGTAATAACGCAAACCTTACTTTTCAATCTGATCTGGCTGGTTAGAGTGTTACCATCTCCAGCATTTTTAGTTACCATAATAGCTACAAGAACTGTTTCCTACCCAGATGCTGTAGTAGCTGTACAGATGTAAAACAGCATTAGCAGCTAGCTGTCCGTCAAACTTTGAACGATTAGCTAAGCGCTAAGTGTTTGCTAGCCTCTTTAACTGGCCTCTTCAGGTACGAGCAGTCAACCAGAGTCGGAAAACCCCGCTGCAGTAGCTCCTTGTCTTCGTTCTGTTCCCAACAATCACATACATGATTTCTCCATCTGGAGAAAAAGTACGTCTTACTTTATTCTTCTGGCCACAGTAAACTGCTAACACCAGGATGCTTTCGAGACAACCGGGGCCAATCACGTGACCAATAATGGTGGGCGGAGCCGTTTTACTACGGAGTTGTGCGTTGAAAGGGTCAACTAATGGCAGCGGACTCAACAAATCCTTAGCCCCATAGCTTAATGACCCAAGTCATAACACTGAGGCTATTATGCTATCAGGCTAACGAAATATATGACGTCTTTCCTTACCTTTACCATACTTATTTTCATACGTATTAGCAATACACGCTGTAATTGTCATGGAAGAACCTTTGTTTACGTGAGTTAATTGGCGCCACAGCCATGACTCTGGAAGGTTATAGAAACTATCCAGTATTTGCATTTCTTTTCACTAAAAAAGTACTACTCAGAATACACCGTTGGTTAATGAAGTATGGATTTCTAGAAGATTTGCAAAATAGTTTTGTACCTACTTTGACAGATTTTAAAGAGATGTCTTGCTATTACCATAAATAGCCCTCTTAGTCCTCCAATGATCGTTTACATGCTCATATTATAGACATGACTATATTTAAAGAGCCTTTGCTTCCCACTGACAAAATATCACCTTGAGACTAAAAAGTACAAAATATGTGGACAGAATTCCCCCATTCTACATTTCTGTACATACTGTAAGGCATCCTTTAAAAACAAACTGTTCTGAATCTTTTCACTCACGACAAAAAAAGCCACAAATGCCCGTTGATTTACATTCAGATAATCTGTATTTTACCTTACAGCTAATTTCTAATAGCACATGCCTTTCCTGGGACGATTTCCTTTACACCATGAGGGACAACTGTTGCATGTGGTTTATTACAAAATTAGGACCAGACTGTGAACAATAACCATACCCTGATATCTGCAGTCCACAATAGAAAACTTCAGAGAAATGCCCCTAGTGCGACAATGCAAAGACAAAACATATGATCCCGACTCTGAAACAGTAGCACAAATACACAGTGACATTTCAGATTTTGAAGTATCCAGAGCCACATTTGGCAACCTGTTTAGCTGTAAAATAAACATCAATTCTTCAGAGACCTAAGTCAAGACAGCTGAACCGCTGGGAAAACAGACACCCACATCTGCAAAGTAAAACCAATAAGAACAGTTTGGATAAACTTCAAGAACTACTTTGCTTGCTGTAATTTACTGTTAAACTATTAGCAGACTGTGCCAAAACTCTAAATGTCAAACATTTTAAATGCACTAGAGTGAAATACAGAATTTATCAATATCTGTTTTTAATAGGGGAATCTTCATGATGCACCAGCCAGCGTACAAAATCGGACAATTTTCCATTAGTCTGCAGGTCAAATATTTGGAGATAAATATCTCAAAGTTCCATCAAAACAGAAAATAATTCCCCTTTTAGTCTGTAACACATTAGCAAATAGCAAGCTTTCTGAAGCCCCTTTGAGTCAAGCATAAATCTAATAAAGGGGACAGATGTTTTGAATAAATGGGGATAATTGATAAATTTGAGTAAATCCTTAATTTCCTGTTGGATTTAGAACCATTTCCTCTAAGAAGGTACCTGCTGCATTTTTCCTTTTTACAGTTAACATTTGTCACCTTTAAATGTTCAAATAATACAAGGTTTAAAAAAACAAAAAAGAAAAAAAAACAAATCAGGTTGTGCTATGGTCCTCAAAATAAAAAGTGGAATCTGAACATCATCTCTAGGTAATCCACTCCTCAAATAACCCAGTGTTCTCCATTAGGCTCAGATTTTAGTCACGTCTGCACAGTGATGTCAGTACAGCTAAAGATCAAGATGTCTACACTATTACAAATGGTTAATGAATCTTTGTCCAGATTACATGCCAGTAGTTGATACTTGAATGCATTTTTAAGCATGTGATTGAATGAAGATTTGCACCTTGAATGAGAAATAGGGCAGATATCTGCAAGCTTGACAAAAGAGGAAACAGGAAAATAAATCTAATAAACCAGATGACAACACACTGTTGTATGTCCATTCAATAAGAAATGTTTTAAACTAACATTTGTAGCATGAACCAGCATGAGCGTTAGGGTAGATTTCCCCATTAAACACTGAGGGAAATGTTCAACTGGACCGTGATGTTTATTGATGTTTTACAGCACCTTTACAATTTGCTTTTGTAGTTTATGTTGCCTGGAGAGCTGAAGTTTTCCAGAGGATACATTTTTCTCCTTCCCAACACAATGTCAAAGTGGTGAACAAGAATAATAATAAAAAACAAATACAGACAAAAGTCCCAGTCAGGCAGAGGACAATATAATCTTGATTTTAAAGGCAAGAAAGATCAGATGGATCATTTTAGAAGAATCTGAGCGTGTTTCCAATGGTGTCCTGGAACTTCTTTACATACATGGATCTTCTTTTATATCAGCGGATGGCTATCAGTCCAACATCGATGAGTTTCTGTATCTTCTGAGCAATAACTGGATTCTTTAAGTGGCTGTGAATAAAACAGAAAACAATCGGGTCAAACGTTTCTTGAGGTATACGGGTCATGCAGTTTTAAAACAGGGTGGTGGGGTGGGGTCACAACTTACTCGCTAAGGGCCTGCGGATCCTTCTGCATCTGTTCAAGAATCATGCGCATGGCTGGGTCGGACATAATCTGCTGGACCTCAGGATCAGCCATGGCTCTTTTCTTCACCTCCTCTGGGCTGTCGTTCCTCATGGTTTGGCTGACCATGCAGCGCTGCATACCTTCTGTGGCTTCCTAAAGGTCAAGAGAGCCGGTGACGATTAAAGAGAATCACAAGGATTTACTATGAACACACATTACTAACTGATTTATTTTACTCTGCAAATAGTCTGATTTCCGACGCATCCTGTAGTGATTATTGTGTTGTGAACAGATACGTTCATATACGGACCCCATCACTGCTGCTTTCTTGTTTGTCACTGCTCTGGTGATCTCTATCATGTTACTAAAACTTGACCAGACTGAACACTAACATTTATGTTCTTTAATTGCCATAAAAGTTGCTTCCTGACAGACAGATGGCTTGCTCAGAAAAACCCAACAATGTCCAAAATTTGTACAGCCATCATTTTACCAAAATGATCAGACGCACACTTAAATTTTTTCCTCCACCTGATCCAAACAATTTCAAGGAAATGTTCCCTTTAGGTTAAACTCAATTTTTTTTTTGCCCAAATGACTTAAGGCAGTGTAACTGCAGAAGAAAAGTGGTTTCGAACTATTTTGGGCCGAGAAGCGCCATCTTAAATGTGAAGTAACTATCCTCAGGCGAAATAAAACAGACCAACCTCTTAATTAGACATGTAGATTACACTAGTGGAAATGAACCTTCAGACATATTGAACCTAATGTTTGACAGGCCAATACAAGGGTTATGTCCAGAGGTTCTCATCCACAACAGTAACTCAGCACAATTAATGCAGGTTTGGCTTTGTAACAGCCACTAAAAGATCAAATGTGGTAACTGTGGACTTTAAATGGTATGCCATGACCTGCTGACAAACAAAACCCCATACACACATTCATACAGCTGAACTTCTGAGTGAAGCACCTGGAATATGAAATATGACTAAATACACTCATTTTAACATTATAAAAACAAACACACTGTAATGCTTCTTATGTGCCTGTCAAGTCTAAAATGCAGCTTTTCAGGTTTTGGCAGATTTTTTTAGGCATTACAAGGTCTGACCTCAGTGTGAACTACCTAATGTTGGTTTTAGACAAAAAGCGGCAAAAGCTGAGGTCACTGCGGGAGTTGGGGATGAACCCGGCCATGGAGTTCGTTGGAATACAGCGCAAAAGAGTTTTCTAAATAACAAGTGGATAATAGATTTGTTTAATGCAAAGGCGAAGAGCTAAAAGCTACGATAAAGCATCTGTCTTGTGCTAATACCAACAGAACCATCCTTGGTTTCCTGATGAGAGAAGAAACAACATACTTTAGAGTCATAGTTCAAGCAACTTGGAGCTTATGAGGAGCTCCAGTTTGATGGATCTACTGTTTCTACTGGCTGATTATGTGTCGAAGAGCACATACTTGGAGAAGGTTCGCAGCTATATTTTTGGAGCCGTGAATCTCCTGTAGGCTACTGCAGAATGAACTCCAAAATGTGTCACAGTCCTATAATCCTTCAGTACGGGAGTAGTAACGTTAAGGATATAATTATTCTGTGGCACCAAACATTGTGTGTTTACACACAGCCGATCACGCCAGAGCAGCAAAGTACCAACCTGCTCACTTTTATGGTGGTGCTCACCCTTGCCATTGATCAGTTATTCGAGCACCTGGGTATTTTTTCAGCCTTTATAGAAGCAGTAAGGGTAGACTTTGTTTTTCCACACGCAACATTTTTGTTTAGCTTTTATATTATTTACACTGCATATTATAACTTCTTTACCCACAAATTCTTACATTTTCTTGACCTCAGTCATTCTCAGCTTTTATGGAGCATATCAAATACCTTTGAGGATGAATCCAGCTCTAATGCCTTCTGGTATGCATCCATAGCTTTGGAAAAGTCTTTCATGGCCTCCAATGCAGCGCCTTTGCGTGTGTAGCCTTTAACTGTAAACAAATCCAATTTATTAGTTAGAAAAAAATCCCAGTAACACTTTTTGTTTCTTTTTAGCTTTTCACAGAAAACACTTACTGAAAGTGGGCTCAAGATTGATGCACTCTTCACAATCCTGACAGCGGGAGGTAAAAAAAAAAAAAACAAAAACAGAAGGAAAATTTCAAATGCAAGCTAAGAAGAAGTAGCCAAACCACGTTCAGATGTGCTTTCAGAGTAATGGTGTACCTTCAGGGCGAGCTGGAACTCCAGCAGCTTTGTGTAGCAGGCAGCTCTGTTACTGTACAGTTTGGCATCATGGGGGTTTCTCTTAATGGCCTCAGTGTAATGTTTCATGGCTAATGGATAGTCTCCTGATGGAAGGAAAATAAATAGCATCATCTTTATGAAACACTTCAACTCAATTGAGAAAAAATGTATACACCATTTTAACAAACCTTTCTGGAAGGCATCATTGCCCTTGTTCTTCTCGTCAAGCGCCATCTCAGGGTTGATATAGGCTAGTTTTTCCTGCTCCTTTAAAAACTTCTCTGCCTGCAGGAAATCAAGTTAGCATTGAGGTGTAAGTGAACCTCGAGGCAGTGATTAGTGAATATCGTTTGCTTTTCTTTTAAAAGAAAAGGTGTTTGAGAATTTGTTAAAAGACATGATTTGTTTCACAGCATTTAACAATCCACTGCACCTGTTGACATTTCTTCAACACATCTGGAGTCCGGTGCTCTGTCAAACTCTTGTTGAAGTATTGGATAGCTTCCTTATATTTGTCCTGCTTAAAGTACGAGTTGCCGATCCGAGCCAGGGCCCTGCAGACAGAAGGAAGGTGGAGGTGCACTCATAAATAAGACATCTCAGAGAACTACAGATACATCTCGAACAATTAGAAAATCATGACAAAGTTCGATTTTTTTGTCACTCGTTGCAGAAAGCGAAACTTGTACAGATTAGACAGAGTGAAATATTTCCAAGTCTTTATTCCTTGTAACCTTAATAACTATGACTTATAAATAATAAAAACCCAAATCAGTATCTCAGAAAATTAAAATATTGTAAAAACGTTAAATAATTGAAACTCATGGTGTCACAAACTAATCAGCTAATTAACTTAAAACACCTGCAGAGGTTTCGCGGTCCTCTAAATGGTTTCTCAGTCTAGGTCATAGGTTACATAACCATAGGGAAGACCGCTGACTTGACAGATGTCCTGAAGACACTCACGGACACCCTCCACAAGGAGGGAAAGCCACAAAAGGTCATTGCTAAAGAAACTGGTTGTTTACAGAGTGCTGTATCCAAGCATATTCATAGAAAGTTGAGTGGAAGGAATAACCACAGCCTTAAAAGAATTATCGAGCAAGATTCATTCAAGTATTTGGAGGAGCTTCACAAGGAGTGGACTGAAGCTGGAGTCAGAGCAACAAAACCACTATGCACAGACAAATCCTGCACATGGACTAAAGCATCTTACTTTATCTACCCTGCCTAGAGAGACCATTAGAGGCTCAGGAAACCTTTGCGGGTATTTTGAGTTCATTAGCTGGTGTGACACCTTCAGTTCTAAATAGCGGTGTTCCAATCGATCAGCCGCCGATCATTACCTGCCGATTTCCGTGAATAAGTATGTGATCGGTGTATGCCGATCAATGTCTTTTGTTGCCAATCACAAAACCCGATGGCGCCAGCAAATCCTGAACAACTATGTCTACCACTTTTTACACTGTGAGAGTGATGTAAAGCTTGTGTCCTGCGACAAGCAAAGAAAAAATACCTCGCAGAGGAAGCACATCAAAATGCTTCAACGCAAGGAATTTAATTTGACATTTACAGAACAAGCACATAGCGGAGTATAGTGAGTTTTCGTGGCTCACTGTGGAGAATGAAAGGAGACACCTGGAGCAGTCGCACGGAAGGTGGCGCGTGACAGAAGGCCAATCAAATAACCTGAAAAATGATTGAATTTATTGGGTTAGATGAGCAGCCTTTATCAGTCCTGCGAGCGGGACGCAAATATTCCACAGAGGTAGGCCTGCATTATATAGCCTGTTGAGAGCCTTAACGTTTTCAATCTGTTAAAGATTGTTTTACTGATAGCAGGTTTTTCAGCTGTCCTGTTTTTAAGAAAAGAAAAACATGTTTTTGTCCAAAATAAGGCGATTTTATCCTTCCTTTTTTCCAGATGATGTAGCCAGTAGCACTTTTAACTAAACTGAAATTTACAACAATCCCTGTGATTGATTGGGTGATCGGCACCATAAAACCTGATGGGAGCATCCCTTGTTCTAAATATTTAACTTTTTCAAAATATATTAATGTTCTGAGGTGCTTTCATTATCTGTAAGTCATAACCATCAAACCCACAAGAAATAAAGGCTTGAAATATTTATCTCTATATGTCTGATGTCTATATCTCTGAAATTAGTGAGACAAAAAATACAAAATTTATTTACAATATAAAATGTCTTAAATGTAACAAAATGTGTGAATGTTAGGAATCTATACTTGCAAAGCATTGTAACTTAGTACTGATCATATATTTCTGTTAGACATCGGTCCAGTTGTTTACCATCTATCCACCTTTAATGGACCAAGACGCACTTCATCTAGTAGAGATAAATGAAGAACTTACTTTGCTATTTGTCTGTAATCTTCTCTGTTTTCTCGGCCGACATCAATGGCCTTCTCACACAGCTCTCTACACTTTTCAAAGTCTCCCTTTTCAAAATAGACAGCTGGAAAGAAAACAATTCAGACAGAAACTTAAGAAAGGTCAGCCGAGGTCGACAGCTGCATTCATTTTACATTGCTGATAATATAAACATTATAATATTGTTTTGCAGCAGGAATAAGATGTGGGAACTAAGCACTCCATCGCCTGAGGGTACAAACCTGCTTGATTAGAAATATATGTCATGTTGGTTGGGTCATGTTTTAGCGCTTGATCATAATGTTTCAGTGCTGTTTCAAAGTCTTTATTCTTGTATGCAGCATTCCCTAGTTCCTTTTCTTTCAAAGCCTGGAAAATAAAACAATAACTAATGTCAGAACAGAGAACCATCAGAAGGTAAGATGTATGATTGACTTTTAGCTCATTTACCATTTTCTTGTTTTCAGGGAGATCTTCCTCTTTGGGAGGAGGTGCTGGAGTCTCTTTGGGTTTGGGAGGAGAAGGAGCAGGCTCTTCGTCCTCCTCCATCTCTGAGAGGTTCAGTCCAAGGAGCACAGAAAGAGTAGTCATTACTCTTGGATCCTGCAGCTTCCTGTAAGGACAATGAAAAACACATTTGTTTTCAAAATGCCAATATTTATGCTATTTATTTATGAAATAAACATGGCGTTTCCATTTCTGATTCACTGAGTTTAAGCAGTGCTGGCCTGCCTTTTAGACAAAGAGTTAATACAGAGACAGCAAGATTCATCATTTACCCATGGTTTATAAACTACTTAGGCTAACACCTTTGCCCTCGCCCTTTTTGTTTCAAGTAAGAAAGTTCACGTACGTGCCAAGGTCCGATGGTTTGGATCTGAGCTGCTCCAGCAGTTCTCTGTAGCTGGGATCCGTCAGAAGCTCACGGGTCCGAGGATCATTCTCAAGCTTCTGGTATAAGTTGGGCATGGCGAAGGGGTTCATCATTGATTTCTCTGGTGAAGCATAAGATATTAGTAAGAGGGAAGAAATAAGTAATCGTCCACAAGTGGTGAAGAATTGAGCTTATTAGCTTTATTTGCTACATTACCATTTATTCTGGCAATTTTTTAAATAACTGAAACCCTTAAAAAAACTATCTTGTCATGCAAATATACTTAAAACATCTAATATTGAGCTAAAATTTCCACCACAGACAGGAATGTACCGATCAATTAGCCAGAGATGAGAATAAGATCATCTTTACTTGACTGGCTCGGATCAATGAGAGATGGGTTAAATACAAGATAGAAAAATAACTTTTTCTACATTAACCACATCAATACTAAGAACTGCCAACATTTCATTTCAGTCAATAGATGCATCAACCTTTAAGGCACTTACATGAGTACAATAAAAAAAATCAGATAAAGGTTAGGAACATATACGGAGATGCAGAAATTTGAATAATTCCTTCATTTTCAGCTTGTCTGAAACTCATTGCCTCTTTCATACGTTATAATCTTTAGAAACGAAAAAATTATTCCGACAAAACTGGATATGGGATGTCTGCACAGTAAAGAAAACAAACTAAGTTTTAAATAGAGTTCCTCTTTTTGTATAATTGAGGTAAAAAAAAAATAAAATTCATGCTGCACCTGCAAGTCGAGCTTCAATATTCTGTAAACCCTCCTTTAGCTGCTGATTGCTCGGTTCTTTGCGGAGTCCCTCATGGTACGTTAGTCTAGCATCCTCTAACCGGCCAAGAAATTCCAGAGCTGCAGCTTTGCGGGAATATCCCTGAATGAAAAATTGGAAGGTTTTAAATTCCTTTAAATTCCCAATTTGCCTTCCAATGCCTCAAATTGTGACGAGACAGAAGAACTCTCACCTTGCCCCATTCAGGCTTGATCTTGATGGTCTGAACTGCGTCCTGGAGAGCATTCTCATAGTTGCCCTTTTTGGCATAGGCAGCGGAGCGGTTACTGAACAGCACATGGTTTGATGGATCCAGAGCCAAGGCCTCTGTGTAGCAACGGATAGCTTCATCAATATTTCCTGCACTCAGCGCCTTGTTGCCCTGGTCTTTCAATGCTGAAACCTATAATGCACACAGTCACAGACGTTAACTCTAGCATGCACATACAGAATGCTCAGCAGAAACCCAACAGAACCTTTAACATCTGCCACTAACAGATCTGAAGAAAAAAAACAAAAACTGACAACCGTTCAGCTGTTTGGGTAGGGCCGCTTATACAGGAATGCAGGGGGAGGAAAACAGGATGCATTCATTCTGTTTAATGGACATTCTACAGGAGTGGCCTAATAAAATAATGAGCTTGCAACAGGACATGCTTAAACAAATGCTGATCCAATGTTTTGTATGTACTTTGGGAGATAATTTGACAAATTGCTTAAAAACTGCATTTACAGGTCAATGTAAAGCGCTGGCGAATATTATAAAATACCTTTTGAATTCCCTTTGCTGTTTTACAACTAAACCTGTCTTAACGTTAATAAAGTAACAGTGAAGATCGTGACATGGTGACCAGGGGTGTCCAGCTCCAGTCCTCATGTGCAGGTTTCCTACGTGTTTTAGCCGTTTTCCTGCTCCAACACAGCTGATTTAAATGGCTTAAATGACCTCCTCAGCAGACCATCAGGTTTTGAAGGAGCCTGTTAATGACCCATTCAGGTGTGATGAAGAGAAAACATGCAAAACATCAAGAACATCATTCCTTGAGGACTGATTTAGATCACCATTACCTTAAACTAAGTCAATGAATTTAATCCAACATCTAAATCTTCAAAAGAACCTTGTCAACATCACTGTAAGGGATGACCGTGGCCAGGTTAAACTACTTTAAATTTAGAGGTTTACGTCCACTTAGCTTTTACACCAATAATAAAAATAAATGTTTCTATAAAACACTTTTCACGTAAATAAAAAAGGACTTTAAAGCGCCACAGTATAAAACAAAATATAAAAATACAATAAACTAAAATATCATGGATCGGTAGAAAATGCTGTTTAAAAAGGAAAGTCTTTAGGGCTTTTCTAAAAGCAGCAAAGTGTCTGTGGATCTGTCAGGTGGTTGGGGAGGGAGTTTAAAAAGGAAAGGGGCAGCTGTGAAGTGCGAGGTTAAAGGAGGTTGGCGTTATGTGAGCAGAGGAAGCGGATGGATGAGTGGGATGTGAGGAGTTCCTTTAGTTATTTCAGAACATTGCCCTGAATACACTGGTGGGTGATGAGGACCATTTTGTAATGGATTCTGTAGGTAATGGGGAGCCAGGTAAGCTCATGGAGAACTGGATTGATGTGTTCCACTGCGAAAACTTTCATCAGGATTCTTGCAGAACAGTTCTGGATCTATTGCAGCTTGTGGATATTCTTTGCAAGGATCCCTATTAACAAGGCATTACAGAAATCAAGCCTGGAGAAGACAAAGACATGAAGCTGTTCTTCAGCATTCATGAGGTTGAGCTAAGGGTGAAGTTTGGAGACATTCTGAAGATGGAAGAAACAAGTTTTAAACAGACAATTGATGCGATTATCAAATAGGATGTGAGGGTCCAGTCTCCAGGGTTCTCGTCAGCGTTCATTTCAGCGTAGCGGCCGATCGCTAGGCCGATACGCTTCATTTTCTGTGCGTATCGGCCCTTTGACTGACATCTGGGCTCCCTCCGTGTGGTTTTTATGTCGGCTATAGTCCATGTGGAGTCTGCTTCCTTTCACCCTGTGCGACCGCTAACGGTAAAGCTTACTAAAATCATGTCAGCATTAAAGGGTGGGTATAAACAGCGTTGCCCCTCGCTTAAACTAAATCTTTTCTCGTTCCCCCGCCACACTCGTAAAAATTCCTGGTGAGATCCTTGGTCTCACACCAGCATTTGTTGGTGTGAGACGCCTCCCCAGCCTCCCAGTGGAGGAGCTATGAGGCTTTGGAGCTGAGACCAGGTGATTTTTTTTTTTTTTTGTCTTTGAAAAATGTGAGGAAGTTATTGCAGTGTTGCTCTGAGGAATCAATGTGGACTTGGCTTCAAGGGTTTAGAAGGTATTTAATTGTGATGGGTTGCTTGTAATTTCCTGGGCTGTTTTTGGATGATGTTGGATATTGCATTATAGAGGGAGTTAGCAAAGGCTTTTTGATGATTCCTGTATGCCCGTTTATGAACTAATGGCTGGTATGCACTTTGCATTAAACAAGCATCATGAAATGCATTCCTGGTGTAAAATGCACAAATGCATGGGACTTATAATTAGCAGCCTAAATACTCCACTCCAAGCAGTTCTTCAAGCACACAATAATACTGTGATAACACTAAAATTGCAATATATTGCGAAACCCCAAATGACATCACAAAGCTCTGATCCCTGCCTTACAAACAAAATTTGCCGGTAGAGCTGAAATGCTTACAAGGCCAACTTAGATATAACCGTTCAAAAACAAATGGGCCAAAGTTACAACAAGCTTTTGTGAGAAGCTTGTGGAAGGATAGCCAAATCCTAACTGATTTAAAACAAAGAAAAAAACTGATAAAGAAAATGTCTTAATTTTTTGTCAGTGAGGAAAAAAGAGGGTTTTTGTAAATTGCATTTAAATCTGTGATTTTAACTGTCTATAACAAAAAAAAACAGGGGCTGCATGGTGGCGCAGTTAGTACCGCTGTTGCCTTGCAGCAAGAAGGTCCTGGGTTCGACTCCCTGCCAGGGGTCTTTCTGCATGGAGTTTGCATGTTCTCCCTGTGGATGCGAGGGATCTCTTGAGGTACTCCGGCTTCCTCCCTCAGTCCAAAGACATGACTGTTAGGTTAATTGGTGTCTCTAAAGTGCCCTTAGGTGTGTGAATGAGTGTGTGCTTGGTTGTTCCTGTGATGGACTGGCTACCTGTCTAGGGTGTACCCATAGACTGCTAGACATAGGCACCAGCTTCCCCACGACCTACTATGGAGGAAGCGGTATAGAAAATGACTGACTGACTATAACAAAAACCATCTGGCTGTATGTGTGAATGCTCTTTCTGGTCAATGCAAAGACCATTACAAATATTTAATTATTTCATCTTAATTTTCCAAAATTATACTGCTGAAGTAAAAAAAAAAAAAAAAGATAAAAACAAAATGTTTATGGCCTAAAGAAAATGTAGGTGATTATTCCGTTTTGGGTAACAAATGGTTAGCTTTACTTGGCATTACCAGTTTCAACTTTGACCCCAACAAGCAGCATTTACAGTCAATTAAAAGCTGCCTGATAGATTATAAAAAAGAAAAGATTTACATAACGGCTAACAATTTTTTTATCAATTTTTTTAAGTATACCACACAGTATCTGCGCATTTTCATCCATGTAGTCTGACAGTCTCAATATATGCATGATTTACTGCCTTTGCATGTTTCGTTATATACCCAGAAAGGTGATCACTAACCAAAACGAATACTTTACTAACCAGGACAGCTTATAGAAACAGGAACCATCACCTAAATTATTTTCAATTTAAAACTGGAAAGTTCGAGAATCACGACAGTTTCCGTCGACGTGCGACTGTAGTCATGACAGCGGCGCCTTGTGCATCTAGAATGATCCTCCGGTCTGAGTGTGAGCTCGTGCTGAAAAATACTGCAGCACGTGCCACACAAGCAACGTTAAAACGGACAGTGCCGCGAATTCCGAAAAAACAAATGAATAAAACACGTCCAATGAAATCCACATCCTTTAATTAACTATAGTGTTCAAGGTCTGAACTCCATTAGCTGTCGCACATAAATTAGCTAACTCGTTTCACTGAAGCGTTTTACCGAGTAGGATTTACAAGTTGTTGAAGCAAAGCTTTGCTATAAAAACCGCGACTAATAGCACTAAAATACAAAACGGTTTTATTTGAACATCTTAACGATACTAACTAAAATAACGCGCTAGCTTAACATTTAGCTGAGACAGTCAGTTGTCACTATAGGGTTAATTGTAAGCACAAGGCTGAACAGTTAACGTAAAACCGCAATCTGCTTTTTGTAAATATATGTTCTATACATTGGCATATACTGTTGACAGTCTCCAATATATTTCGTATTTCCTATTAGCTTAAAAAACCCACACACTGAGCGAAATGGCTGCAATGAATCACGTTAAGCTAGCAAGCTAAGACACACTGAAATCTCTCATCGCGAAAGCTAACGCACGACGCCAAGCTACATTTTATTGGGAAGACTGGAAATGCGGCTAAAATTATATATGTTAGATAGCTCGGTTTAGAAACCAAAGTCAACAATAGTCAATGAAATAAGTTATGGGACGCTTACTTTATCCATGGTGCACGCATGCGATTCCTTCCAGAAACTACTCCAGACTAGCGCCTCCCCCTGAACAATGCGTGCAAGTTGCCAGTTTGGGACGTTGAAAGTCAGCAGTAGATGGGGCAGAGTCACAGCACCAATATATACGCCACTATCTGAAACTTCCAGAAAAAGGAGGAAACCTTACCCAAAGCGGTCATCCTCAAGATGTTTTTCAGATTCTACAAGTTGTAGAGGCACTGGGAACTGAATTCATAACATGACTACTTAATGCCCATAATAACATCGTTCAGATCAACAAAGCTTATCTCTTAGAAACTTGCTTGCTAAACAATGGAATGTAAGCCTGTGATTTTGTGGTTCTCTATGCAATAATCATCCAACAAAATGTGATTAAATTAACCTCTACAGAGTGAGATAACAATCAATCCGTTTTTTTAGACTTGGAAAAAGATTTCACCTTTTGAATCTTTTTTTATGGATAAAGGGTTATTCATGTGCCTAAAGGCATGGGTGATAAGATTATCAGGTTTGACTTGAGTAAATACTTTATGGTATCACTGTTGTTACACAAAATGTTTTAAACAAAAATAACACTATGATCTGATACTTTATTTGAAAGAGTTTAACAATAATCATTCCTGCTGCTGCTAAAATATTATATTATCCAACTCAGATTCATTTTAGTCCAATTTGTATCTACTGAAAGCATGGGGAAAGTTTAGTAGTATTTCCAGCTAACCTAAAAGCAGTGCAAATCATCAGGTGGGATAGGGGCACCGCTGCATTTCTCTGTGCTCCAAACGTAGGAGAAAACTTTGGTCACCCAGCCACTTTCAATACCATCTCAGGAAAAGGATTTTAAACCGTAGGAATTATATGATGGAAAATTGTAGAAGTTTTGAATCTGTGCCCTTTTAAAACCTGTGGGCTCATGCATACATGTGACATCCAAAATTATCAAAAGTAAGTCAATATTATGGATTAATTTGTCAAATATCTAAAATATTTTAAAATTTAGGGCCTTGGCAACCAATATTTCCCTTATGTCAGCTTTTTTAAAGAAGTTAAGTCTTAAAGGTGAGCTTGTTCATCAAAACAGTGAAATAGTGCTCTATAAAAGTTTGTTTTGTAAGGTTCTCATGAAAGCAAACATCATTTACAATGAATAAGTACCAGAACATTAAAGCATTTTTCTACGTTGCAGTCTTTCACAGTGTAAGGTGGACCAGTAGCTTTCCTAGTGAATACCACCTGTAATAGCCATCAAAGGCAAACAATGTCTAAAGCATGTTTCTGATGTAGCCGAGATCGCACTGTAATTAGCTATAGGTGTGTATTGGGTGTCCACATGATCGTTAGCATTGTTTTTCTTATATAAATGCTAAAGTTAATCACCTGAAACAAAAAAAAAAACAAACAAACATGGATCTTGCGTGCTGTATTGGATTGCATCAATAGGTCTATTTTCTGAGATCTTTAGGCCCAAACAGCGAAAGCGCTGTTATGCAAATGCAATTAAAATGGGGGCATGGCCAAACGGCTCCACACCACCCAGCCGGTAAAACGTATGAAAAACGTAAAACGTTTGAAATTTGGTGCACCCATAGCACCATCCAAAACAAGAAAAAAAGTGATATGTCCTAAAACCAACAGGAAGTAGTCCATTTTGGGTCAAAAGGTAATTTTTGAGCGTTTCTCACACTTTACACATCAAACTTTGACAAATTCCTCCATGGAATTTTGAGCCATCGGCTTTAAATATGGTCCCCCCCCCTCCTTGAACCGCCACCACCCTCCTTGAACCGCCACCTTAACGTGGTGGAGGGGTTTGAGTGTTCAAATGATCCTAGAGGCTATGTTGTCTGGGGCTTAAATGCCCCTGGTAGGGTCTCCCAAGGCAAACAGGCTCTAGGTGATGGGTCAGACAAAGAGCGGTTCAAGAATCCTTCATGAGGACAAGTATATCGAGGCACGTGACGTCGCCTGGTACAGCGGAGCCGGGGTCCCACCCTGGAGCCAGGCCTGGGGTCGGGACTCGTCGGAGAGCGCCTGGTGGCCGGGTTGCTCCTCGCGGGACCTGGCCGGGCCAAGCCCGAACGAGAGACGCGAGGCCATCCCCCAGTGGACCCACCACCTGCAGGGGGAACCGTGAGGGACCGGTGCAAAGAGGATTGGGTGGCGGACGAAGGTGGAGACCTCAGCGGCCCGATCCCCGGATGCTTAGGCTGGCTCTAGGGACGTGGAATGTTACCTCGCTGGGGGGGAAGGAGCCTGAGCTTGTGCGGGAGGTTGAGAGATATCGACTAGAAATAGTCGGGCTCGCCTCCACGCACAGCGTGGGCTCTGGAACCCATCTCCTTGAGAGGGGCTGGAGTCTCTTCTACTCTGGAGTGGCCCACGGGGAGAGGCGGCGGGCTGGGGTGGGTTTGCTTGTTGCCCCCCAGCTCAGCCGTCTTGTGTTGGGGTTTACCCCGGTGGATGAGAGGGTCGCATCCCTTCGAGTTGGGTATAGGTCTCTGACTGTCGTTTCGGCCTATGGGCCGAGCGGTAGTGCGGAGTACCCGGCCTTCTTGGTGTCCCTGTCGGGGGTGCTGGATAGTGCCCCTCCCGGGGACTCCATTATTCTACTGGGGGACTTCAACGCCCACGTGGGAAACAACAGTGACACCTGGAGCGGCGTGATCGGGAGGAATGGCCTCCGCGATCTGAATCCGAGTGGTGTTTTGTTATTGGACTTCTGTGCTAGTCACGGATTGTCCATAATGAACACAATGTTCAAGCATAAGGGTGTTCATCAGTGCGCTTGGCACCAGGACACCCTAGGCGGGAGGTCGATGATCGACTTTGTTGTCATATCATCAGACCTTCGCCCGCATGTTTTGGACACTCGGGTGAAGAGAGGGGCTGAGCTGTCCACTGATCACCACCTGGTGGTGAGTTGGATCCGCTGGAGGAGAAGAAAGCTGGACAGACTTGGCAGGCCAAAGCGCATAGTGAGGGTCTGCTGGGAACGCCTGGCGGAGCCCTCAGCCAGGGATGTATTCAACTCCCACCTACGGGAGGGCTTTGACCAGATTCCGGGGGACGTTGGAGACATAGAGTCCGAGTGGACCATGTTCTCCGCATCTATTGTCGATGCTGCTGCCCGTAGCTGCGGCCATAAGGTCTGCGGTGCCTGTCGCGGCGGCAATCCCAGGACCCGGTGGTGGACACCGGTAGTAAGGGATGCTGTCAAGCTGAAGAAGGAGTCCTATCGGCTGTGGCTGGCTTGTGGGACTCCTGAGGCGGCTGATGGGTACCGTGAGGCCAAGCGTGCTGCGGCCTGGGCTGTGGCAGAGGCAAAAACTCGGGCCTGGGAGGAGTTCGGTGAGGCCATGGAGAAGGACTACCGGTTGGCCTCGAAGCGATTCTGGCAAACCATCCGGCGCCTCAGGAGGGGGAAGCAGTGCTTCGCCAACACTGTTTATAGTGGGGGTGGAAGGCTGCTGACCTCGACTGGGGACATTATCGGGCGGTGGAAGGAGTACTTCGAGGATCTCCTCAATCCTGCCATCACGCATTCCCTGGTGGAAACAGAGGCTGGGGACTCGGGGTTGGATTCTTTCATCACCCAGGCTGAAGTCACCGAGGTGGTTAAAAAGCTCCGCGGTGGCAAGGCTTCGGGGGTGGATGAGATCCGCCCTGAGTACCTCAAATCTCTGGATGTTGTGGGGCTGTCATGGTTGACACGCCTCTTCAACATTGCATGGCGGTCGGGGACAGTGCCTCTGGACTGGCAGACCGGGGTGGTGGTCCCCCTTCATAAGAAGGGTGACCGGAGGGTTTTGTTCTAACTACAGGGGGATCACACTCCTCAGCCTCCCTGGTAAGGCCTACGCCAGGGTATTGGAGAGGAGAGTCCGGCCGATAGTCGAACCTCGGCTTCAGGAGGAGCAGTGTGGTTTTCGTCCCGGCCGTGGAACACTGGACCAGCTCTATACCCTCTACAGGGTACTCGAGGGCTCATGGGAGTTTGCCCAACCGGTTCACATGTGTTTTGTGGACCTGGAGAAGGCATTCGACTGTGTCCCTCGTGATGCCTTGTGGGGGGTGCTCCAGGAGTATGGAATCGGGGGCCCTTTATTAGGGGCCATCCGGTCTCTGTACAAGCGGAGCAGGAGTTTGGTCCGCATTGCCGGCACTAAGTCGGATCTGTTTCCGGTGCATGTTGGACTCCGGCAGGGCTGCCCTTTGTCACCGGTCCTGTTCATAACTTTTATGGACAGGATTTCTAGACGCATCCAAGGGCCGGAGGGGGTCTGGTTTAGGGACCAGTGGATTTCGTCTCTTCTTTTCGCAGATGACGTGGTCCTGCTGGCCCCCTCTAGCCAAGACCTACAGCATGCGCTGGGGCGGTTCGCAGCCGAGTGTGAAGCGGCTGGGATGAAGATCAGCTCCTCCAAGTCAGAGGCCATGGTACTCAACCGGAAAAGGGTGGCTTGTCCTCTTCAGGTTGGAGGGGAGTTCCTGCCTCAAGTGGAGGAGTTCAAGTATCTCGGGGTCTTGTTCACGAGTAAGGGAAGAATGGAGCGGGAGATCGACAGACGGATCGGTGCGGCTGCCGCAGTAATGGGGGCGCTTTGCCAGTCCGTTGTGGTGAAGAGAGAGCTGAGCCGAAAAGCGAAGCTCTCAATTTACCGGTCGGTCTACGTTCCTACCCTCACCTATGGCCATGAACTTTGGGTCATGACCGAAAGAACGAGATCCCGGATGCAAGCGGCTGAAATGAGCTTCCTCAGTAGGGTGGCCGGGCACTCCCTTAGAGATAGGGTGAGGAGCTCAGCCATTCGGGAGGGGCTCGGAGTAGAGCCGCTGCTCCTCCACATCGAGAGGAGCCAGTTGAGGTGGCTCAGGCATCTATATCGGATGCCTCCTGGACGCCTTCCTCGGGAGGTGTTCCAGGCACGTCCCACCTGGAGGAGGCCCAGGGGACGGCCCAGGATACGCTGGAGGGACTATGTCTCTCGGCTGGCCTGGGAACGCCTTGGGCTCTCCCCGGAGGAGCTGGAGGAGGTGTCTGGGGAGAGGGACGTCTGGGGGTCTCTGCTGAGTCTGCTGCCCCCGTGACCCGGTTCCGGATAAGCGGAAGACGACGAGTACGAGTACGAGTAATTTTTGAGCGTTTCTCACACTTTACACATCAAACTTTGACAAATTCCTCCATGGAATTTTGAGCCATCGGCTTTAAATATGGTCCGTATCCTCTTAAGGCATGGGGGATTAAAAGTTATCAAAATGGTGAGTTTTTTTAGCAGGTCTAGGAGGCGTGGCCAGGCCTCAAACGTTGCCTTCTAGCCAAACATTTTTAAAAACTATGGCTTTCACATAGAACGGCAAAATTATAAAAACACGCTGTATCTGAGGGAACTCCTCCAACAACTTTTGACATACAGACTTCAAAATAACTCTGTATACTCTCAAGGCATTGGGAATCAAAAGTTATCAAAAGCATTTGGGTGTGCCCAAACTTCAAAATCTGACTTATCGCCACACAAGACAAAGGTTTAATAACTTTCACACAGGTCAGAGCTGTACCAAACCTTCTGTGTCTCATCTCAGACCAGTGCTCAGCACACTCACTCATACAAGTTAGCAGTATCTGATGCCACAGAACAAGGTGATTATGAATTATATTGTGAACTGTGACTGTTGGTTGAATCAACTGCTTTTGTGTGCTTCCTCATTGGTTTCTGTGGTGAATTACCCTTCCTGACAGTCAGTAGTAATACCAGGCAATTTCACGTCATTTTGAAAATACTACAGGAAGTCTTCATTAATCGATACCAAACAAGAAGTGTTTGGTGCCTGACCAAAGGTAATGTTGATGCTTGATCACGGTACCTCCATTAACTTCGGCCAAAGGCAAATAGATCTGAAATTTCTTGAGCTATAATTTTCGACCAATGTCCCGTGCTAAATCTGATCCCCGAACTTACTTGGGGATCGTGAACGCATCATTATCGCCGCCTATCACCGGATGGTGGCGCGTGAACCCATGGAGCTTCCAAGCTAGGCTACTGAACTGAAAAACAAACTGCGTCATTATCTCCTCGGTCATTTTGCCAACTATCGGTAACAAGAGCAGGTTGTAATTAATATACACTAACTACTATAAAAGTTAAGAGTTGCTACATTTTAATTCTGTTAGTTAGATAAGCTTGTCCAAGGTAATATGCTAGCTTAACCTATATAGCTTAATAATGTTTAGAGTAAGCTTAGAAACCGACTTTCACAACGTGGTAATTGGATATTTTTTCCCCACTGTATTTAGAATAGTAGTGTCCACATATACCAGCCATAAATTAAATTTCTGTGTATTTCTTTTTGTTCTGCTAACCAGCTGCTAGCAGAAAGATCTAGGGGTTTTGGTGACCAACATGAGGAGACAGGAACTGCAGCCAGACCGACCAGCAACAGGTTTGTTAAAAATATATTTTTTTATTCTTTACAAAAAAATATAATAATTATAAGTCTTGTTGATTCTTGAAGTAAAACCTACTTGTGTGCTACTGAATCAAATAAAATTTTATGTATCATGAATCTTTAGTTTGTTTTTAAGTATTGAAAATTCTGCTACAAAACAAACAAGGGATATATCTTTCATATTACTGGTATTTATGCCTAAATGTTACATGTATTATAAGTAAGTGTGGAAGAATTCTGCATAAAGATTACAGACCACCCCTGAAGTAGACTCTTAACACCTCTGAATTTTGATCTTCCTACCAATGTCAATGTTAACAGCCTTATCAAGCTGCTCAAAAGTAAGAACTACGAAATATTTAAAGTTTTTCACTTTAAGTTTTTCAGATTTTTTTTTTTTATTTTACTATGCAACGTGCCTAAAGACAAACTTGTGCCTTTTGTCTTAGGTTACAGATTCCCTAATTATCATCAACAAGCCTAAGCTGTTGTTTTCCTTGCAAAACTGAAGTTTGCTGTGATTTTGCAGCTGGATAAATAACTTTCGTTACTGAACTGCAAACCCTTCAGATCAGAATCAGAAGCTATCTTCAAAGTCCTTTTCCACCTGAAAGTGTTGTGAACTCGTTTTAGGACAGCCTTGTTGGAGTTAACCAGGGAAATCGTTGTTTAACTTTTTTTTCTAAATCACAAGGACAAGGAGAATATTCATTGTTTTCAGAAGGCCCAGGTTACTTAAGATGAAATTCATTAGTATTCACATTCTATGGTCTATATGTCCCAGTCCAAATATTGTGTTGGTTGTAACTATCAGTTCATGTAGACTCTTTTAGTGTGAATAGAGTCTGAGTCACTGTTTTGTTTTCATAAAAAGTTAGTATTGATTTTAGTTAAGAATATGTCAATCACTCTTTCCATCAGAAACCTATAATATAATTTTTGCGAAAATGTCCAGCTAGAGAAAATTTGTTAAAATTTAATTATTCAATGTAATATATATTTAAGTAGCCTTGTCGCTGTCTCATCATCTGCATATGATCAATACCTTACACTAAATTCACTTCAACTCATTGAATGTTTTCACAGTATTTATTGTTGTTACATTGTGACATATCATAGAAGTGAACATATGTATTACTGCCCATATGTGCAATTTTCTTTCATTTGCTAAATAAATTTGGGCTACATTTGCAAATAAGACAGTATTAATGATATGATAACTTCATTTTAAGTGTTAAATTCAGAATATGAAAAAAACTAAAACAAAGAGCTGGAATTTTCTCCTTTTGTGTTACATCAACAATCTCAACAGGTTTACAAATAAGAAATTTCAACAACTTTAGAAGCTTATTTTCTTCATCTTTTGTGTTGAGTTTCCTCCCTTTTTGCTCAGTGAGAAAACTGAGCTCAAGCTTCCCCTGCCAGAACTTTAAACCTAGGCTTGAATGGAGTCAAAGCCATTCTCATGCATATATGGAGGTGTTCATTAGTGAGTCTTGAACGGTATTTAGTTTTGATAATGTTCATTGCAGAAAAAGCTGCTTCACAGATGTGTGTGGAGCCAAACATGGTCAGGATGGATATGGCTACTTTCGTCAGACCTGAGAAGGTGGTTTCAGGGACTGTTTGGAGCCAGAAAGTGGGAGGGTCAGTTCTTTCAAACTGCTCTTTCAGAGCCACATCTGCTTGGAGATCAATCAACTGCATCTGGAGAGGTCCATTATTTACCCATTTAAGGAGCTGTGCCACTTCCTCTGAGAACTTCTTGACATCTGATTTTGATTTGATTGACACCTTTGATTTTCTGTAGGTATGGGTCCGGATGGGACAGCTTCTGGATCCAGACACGGACCGCGGTCCGCCAGTTAATGACCTCTGGTCTAAGTGAACAAGAAGCTGAATGAAGTTGTGAAAAAACTGTCTTCCCCCTATGTACCTACAGCTACAGTGGGTACATAGGGGGAAGACATAGAGAGAGCAAGTATTTGATACACTGCAGATTTTGCAGGTTTTCCCACTTGCAAAGCATGTAGAAGTCTTTCATTTTTATCATAGGTACTCTTCAACTGTAAGTGACGGAATCCAAAACAGAAATCCAGAAAATCACATTGTGTGATTTTTAAGTAATTAAGTTGCATGACAAAAGTATTTGACCACCTAACAGCCAGTAAGAATCCCGGCTCTCACAGGCCTGTTAGTTCTTCCTTAAGAAGCCCTCCTGTTCTCCAGTAACTGCAATTGTAATTTTTATCATAGGTACTGTTCAACCGTGAGTGATGGAATCTCAAGGATTCAATGATTTTTTTTTGTCATACCAGCTCATATTTACATGTTAAGGTTCGAAATTTGGACTCAGGTCCCAGTTAAGAAGCCTAATACTTAAGTAAAAAGAAAAACTAAGTATAACATACTTATAACATATAAATCAGTAAAAATATGTGCAGCAAATAGTGAAGCTGAAATTAACTTTGCAAAGTACTAAATACACATGTAAAGCATGAGATAGTCCTTAATATTGCACCTAAGTGAGTGAAATATTGCACCTTTTGTGGGTGAAGTGTTTAGTATAGGTCAGTGTAATGAGAGAGTCTACAGAGTGTGGCTCAAGTTCAGCAGTCTGACGGCTTCAGGGAAGAAGCTGTTTCTGAGCCTGGTGGTCTTGCTCTGAATGCTCCTCAACCCAGGTCCCTGAAGCTGGGGACCACTTCCACAGCTGCTCCTCCGATGTGCAGGGGAGTAAGAGGGCACTTGTCCCTTCTGATATCTACCACCATCTCCGTAGTCTTCTTCACATTGATGAAGAGGTTGTTTTCTCTGCACTATTCCACCAGGTGTTACACCTCCTCTCTGTATTTGGACTCATTATTCATAATTCGTCCCACTACTGCTGTGTCGTCTGCGAACTTCACTATATGACAGCTGGGATGTCTCGCCGAGCAGTCATACGTCAGCAGAGTGAACAGGAGGGGGCTCAACATGTAACCCTTGGGGGACCCAGTGCTGAGGGTGATGGAGGAGGAAACAGTGTTGTGGATCCTGACAGTCTGAGGTTTGTTGGCCAGTTCCCCAGTGTGGGACTCGGTCCAAGAGAAGAGAGCTTCTGCACTGGGGTATGTGGAATGATGGTATTGAAGGCTGAGGAGAAATTCAGGAAGAGTAGATGGACGTAGGATTTACTGCTCTCCCGATGGGTGAGGGCTGTGTTGACCATCGATGAGATGGCATCGTCAGTGGATCAGTTAATTCTGTAGGGATTGATGGATGTCCAGAGTGAAGTTGATGGAGTCCTTGATATGAGACATGACCAGTCTCTCAAAGTCTCAAAGTCTCTCAAAGTCTCTCAAAATCACACAATGCGATTTTTTTGGATTTTTGTTTTAGATTTCATCACTTACAGTTGAAGAGTATCTATGATAAAAATGAAAGACTTCTAGGTGCTTTGCAAGTGGGAAAACCTGCAAAATCTGCAGTGTATCAAATGCTTGTTCTACCCACTGTAATTAGCTGAAAGATAATTATTTTCTTTCTGGCAAGGAGCTGAACTGTTGTAAATGCTGTTTGACTTTGTAGGCTGATGGGGATTTTTGGATATACTAAATTGTTTATATCTGTTCTTGCATGTTGAGAGTCTGTTTTCAAGGCAGTATGGTCCCAGAAGAGTTTGTATGTGATGTCTTATTACAAAAATAGTGGGGTTCACACTAAATACGTCACTTCACAAATGTACTTGCATGTATTGTATGTTTGCTTTCACATTCTGGATATTAAACCCCCCCCCATCCCCCCCCCCCCCCACCCCCACCAACTGTCATGGTACGAACTGCCCTCTGGTTGTGTTTATATGTGTTTCCTGTGCTTTCTCCGCTAGGCTACCTCCCTGTGTCACTTTTTAACCAGAGGAGGAGAAACAGAATTCCTCTGAAATCTGTTCCTAGCGAGAATGAATTCTTTTCCCCAAGTGAATACACGGCCAGCACCAGTTCAGCTGATTGTCTCGGCCCCTCAGGTAATTGCTCTTGAAGCCTTTTGTTATGTTTCTGTCACTAGGTGGCAGCACATTCACAGAAAATGTTAACAGTCAACAATTGATCACCATACCAGACTGTTTTTGAGATGTTTTTAAGATAATTAAATATAGATTGCATTTTTATGTGTTAAAGCTTAAAACTGTAATCCCTTGTTGCTGCACACTCTGCTGTATTTTGTTGTAAGATGGTGTTTAAATACTAACATGACTAACATAATTTACTTCCTGGGATGTCCTGTTTGTTTTCAGGTACATTTGTATGTGACCAGGTCTCAGAGTCTTCTTCTAGTGCCCCACAAAGTCATCAGTGGAACAGAAAAGCTGCCCCAGAGTCTTCTAAACCCCAGCAGTATGGCAACAACAGACCTGCTCCTGGACCTTCTACAATGAGGACCTACACACCCATATCACATCCCTACAAAGCTGGGGCCAAGAGGTGCTTTTCAGTGACCATCAGTATGTCTTACTGTGGCTTGTCAAAGATTTTAAGGCTGTGGAATGCTAATGTTATTCTCATACATTGTTTTAGTTTCATTGATTTCACATGAAGATAATTCCAAAAGCTCAGATGGTTGTGAACAGTTCAAGTGTTAAAGAAAAAGTGGGAAGCAAATGTAGGCAATGGTTTTTCATCTGAAATAAAGAAACCTGCTTTGTGATTTTACAAACATCATGTCCTTAATCCAAATGATATTACTTTGTTGCTTCAGCTCCATGATGGGCCTACATGGCAATCCAGCGGGACATTGGGATTCCAGCTCTGTCGTTAGTTCCAGACAGAGCAAAGTTCAACATCCTTATGCCAACGAGAACTCACAAAGCAAGCTAGCACACGATAAAGGGTCCTCTCAGATGGCTCAGCAGTCGTCCTACAAACAAACCATCTCTACGTACCAGTATTCCCAGCAGTCTGGACCTCTTCTTCCTCCTGAAGCACAACCCAGTAGGCCCTCTGCCCATGCTGCACAGCAACCTAACAAGTTATGGAAATTTACTAACAGCTTTGAGCAAGAGAAATCTAACTTTACTGTAAAAAAGAGTTCAGCTCAACCTCAAACAGCTCAACCAACCAGGAATCAGGTAGAAAGTTACATCAAAACACTTTATATGCAGAAATCTCAAAAGCTGAACCGATCATTTTTTTAAATTTGTTATAGTGTACTTTTTATTTTTATTTTTCAACAGGAAAGGGCTCCAATAAAGCCAGCTGTGGAAAATTCCCTGAGGATCCTGACTACAGTTATTATTGGAATGAGACACTGGAGCCAGTTTAAAGACAAGGTTCCTTACTTATTTGAGATCTTTGGTGAGGGAATTTAATGTCCTATAACTTGCAGCTGCTTTGTGGATTGTTATATATTTCTGAGCACCTTTAAACAGACAGGTTGTGCTTTTCCCACAGCTACTCTGGACTCTGCAGTCACACTGGGCCGCTACGGAGCCAAGAACTTTCTCATGAGAGATGGAAAGGATGTGCTGCAGTGTGTCTTCTATGAAAATGTGAGTTTGAATTGAAATGTAAACAAATACATCTCATCTTTTATCCATTTTATTTGAACTAAATGTTGTAAAAAACACACTACCTTGCAAATATATTCATAACTCTTGGCTTTTTTCAAATGTTGTTATATGACTACCACAAACTTGAGTGTATTTATTCAGATTTTATGTTACAGACCAAAACAATGTAACACATAATTAGTGAAAGGAAAATGATAAAAAAAATCTCTAGTGTGCATTTATTAACTGATTTGAGCATTGATCACCAAACGGCATTGTAAAAACCAAGGAACAAGCAGACACGTCAAAGTAGTGTTGAACAATTCATAAACCACTGTTTAATCCTTCTTCTAAAAGTGGAAGAAATATGACACAACCGCAAACTTACCAAGACATGGCCACCAATCTAACTGACAGGGTGACCAAGGACATTTCTAATCAGAGAAACAGCCAAGAGGCCCATGGTAACTCTGCAGGGAGCTGCCTAGTTGGAAGGATATGTTGACCGGACAACTATTATCCATGCACTCCCCAAGTCTGGCTTTCATTGAGGGGTGTCAAAAAGAAGGTCATTGTTGACAGAATGTCAGATAAAGGCTGTTTCCTGTTGGGCACAAGCCATACAGGGATACAGCAAACATGTGGGAGAAGAGGCTCTGGTCAGATGAGGCCAGAATTTAACTTTGGCCTACATACAAAGTGCTATGTGTAGTGGAAAACTAACACTGCACATTATCCTGAACCTACCATCCCCTTGGTGAAACATGATAGTGGTAGCATCATGCTGTGGGGATGCTTTCCTTCAGCTGTGAGAGGCTGCAACAGACATGGGACTTAGGCAGAGGTTCACCTTCTAGCTTGATTAGGACTCTAACCATACGGCCAGAACTACAAGTGAAGGATTTAGATCAAACTCCATTTATGTGTTCACCCCAAACAATCTGACTGAGCTTGAGGTACTGTGCAAAGAAGAATGGGCAAACATTTCAGTCTTTGGACATGCAAAGCTGGCAGACATAGACATAGACCCAGAACCCTAGCAGCTGTGATTCCAGGGAAAGGTGGTTTTATAAAGTATGGTCCTGGAGGGATTGAATCCAAATGGGCACCACAATTTTCAGATCTTGATTAGTAGAAATCCTAAAAAACCATGTATAATTTTCCTTCCACTTCACAACTATACACTACTTTATGTCGGTCTATCATACCAAGTCTCATTGAAATACACTGCATTTGTTGCTGTAAGGTGACAATGTGAAAAACGTCAAGGGGTGTGAATACTTTTGCAAGGCACTGTATAAAGAAAGATGTTACCATTATTATCATTATTACTATTATGTTCTCCTATCACGTCAAACTCAAAATCCTTTCACAACTGTCAGTTTAAAAACAAGAAACAGCACAAATAACAGCATTACTGTTTGTTTTCCTCCATTTGATGTCTCTCAGGAGCAGGTGCTGCCACGCCTCATCCGAGGTCAGGTCCATCGCTGCGTTGGCAACTACGACCGCAGCAGAGATGTCCTGATCTGTGTGTCTGTCAGAGCCGCCCTGCCATCAGAGCAGAGGAATGCTCTGGAAGCTGTCAAAGTCTCAGATGCAGAAATGAGAGCACTGATCAAGATACTCAGCGAAGTTTGAGCAGCAGCTGTTCTCGCTGGTCAAAGGTTCAGGTTTATGGGAAGATTTCTATATATTCTAGTCTGTTGAAAATGCAAGGTAGTTTTAACAAACAGTTAGTTGTTGTTGATGTTTGCTGTTTTCCCTGAAAGGATGCTGTTTCTATGGGGTTGAAGTTTGTTAAAATCAGTTAAATGTTCTCCTTTAGTATATTTGTTTTTTGTGAACAAATATACATTTTATTTGAGCCAAACTTTAACAGAAAGTAAAGCGTCTGTTCTTCGAAGTTATGACATTCTTTTTATTACAAAGAAATGCCACAAAACAACAAACAAATTAATTTGGTTAAAGCGATCACAAATCAGTAATCTGTAAAAGTTTAGTTAAAAAAAGGGGCAGTTAGGAATAATGGCATAACAACAACAGTTTATTTACAGTCAAATACCACAATGAAAAAAACAACATTTTCTTTACAAAAAACTTTTTTTCACCAGTGCAGAGACTTTACACATAACTGTCCGACAAACAGGGGAATAAGTCCAATGTTGTTACCCCAGTCAAGCACAGTATGAGGTCCAGTACATTACTTTTGTTTCAAATTCCCGTTATCTGTCAAATATGGCAACATAGTCACGTTAATTTTTCAGTTTATGTCAATATTGGAGGCAAAGTTGGGAGTTATTTAGTTTAGTCTGTTAGTAAAACTTGGATCTATAACTGAACATGAATATGCTTATAAACACTAACTAAAAAACGAGGTTGGGCTTGATGAAACTGGCAGTGTACAGGAACAGTAAATTGATAAGTGAGTGTTTATCTGCCAGAACTTCAAAAACTGATGATCAGACACACACCAAACACAACGGCTTATTTGTAGAGCATATTTTACACAGGATTTTCATCATAAGCCAGATGAAAATGTAAAATCCCCTTCTAGTTCACCACTGCGTTTGTAAAAAAAGATGCAGTGAATTAATATTAGCTGGGCATTATAACCTCCTGATGAAGCGGCTTGAGTGATAATTAGCGTGTTTCAGGGGACAGATTAAAACAAGTGTATCGCTATTATCTCCAAGAGTTCAAAGCCACCTTTCCCTACCGGACATTTCCTCAAACATTACTGAGGTCACACTGCATGAAGTACATAAAAACAGTTTACCACTGAGAGGAAAAATAGAAGAGGAAAACACATCACATCACACAACAAAATCCTCAGTTTTCAGCAGAGAGAGATCATTACCTGATAACTGTATGAAACTTGTCTTTATATTAAAAGGCACGAGTTGGTCAGATCACATTTAAAGTCTAGATCAGTTCTACCATTAACAAAACCCATCTTTTCATGCAGTTTTAGACAAAATCCCTACATCTCCTGGCATTTTGCAACATTTGTATTCCTGAATTAAAGTTTAGTATTGGGTGTTGTTGGCAGAGAAAACAAGCTAAGTACATCACACAAACAAATCTGGCGAAAAGGGTGACAAAAACACGCATCGTCTCCAACATTTTTTTATATTTTTTGTCTGTTTTTCTTTTATAATGACACTCGGAAACAACTACCTGTTATGATTTACCTCCTTTTAGGAGAGGAGACTGATCTTTAAATTGTCCTTTGAGCTGCTTCAACGCTGCGTCTGTGGTCCTTTTGTTTCAGAGACGGAACTCAGTCTTTAAAGCTGAATGTTGTCTTGATTCCCACTAGTTCACTTTCAGGTCACAAGAAAGGAGAGCTAAAAACATCTGGCGGAAAATATCCTTCAAGGTATCAAAGTTTTTATTTCAAAGTGTTATTTAGCACTTTAAAGTTCTCATGTGTTTATTTATGACCACACCGACCAATTTATTTTAGAGATAACTCATTTAAGGTTCAGATACAGCTGTCTGTATCGATAACATTTTCCTAAACCTTTAAACTGTCTTATTGCCCGTTTATCAAGCTTTCTTAGTAAGAAACTTGCACTGAAACATTAATGTGGCTGAAACCACAAGGCATCATGCTTCCATGTGTTTTCACAAAAAAACAAAACATAAAAACCAAGTTCACAGGTCAAGTTGGGATGTTTTGGTAATTAAACAGAAAATCCATTTTAAATTAGCTAAAATTGGAGTAATTAACATTACAGATGCAGGAAGACAGTATTTGTTTTTTGTTTCTTGTATTTTCAGCTTCAGCTTTCACTGAGTGGGGCTTCCCCAGGAGCTTTGCAGGTGTCTCTTCAGGACGTCAGGTCCCGGCCATATAAAGTGGTCAAGAGAAAAAGAGGAAAAACGAGACAGAACTATAACAGAGTGGGCAAAGGGGTGGGGGACAGCTGCTCCTTTGGTGCATATTTGGCAAAAAAGGGCAAGAAGACGGTGAGCATGACTCCAACAATGGCCAGCATGTAGCCCCAGCCGATCTGGCACTCGCCGGCATAGTAGATGTCAGCCTCTCCGCAAAATGATCGGACCAGTGAGGAGTTAAGGCCAAAAGGGTACACCAGCAGACCAGTAGCCATGATGAATACTGCAAAGTGAACAGAAGGAAAAGGGAGGTTAGAATGTTCTACAAAAAATATGTGAAGAACGGTTTCACAAAAACCAATTTCAAGGATAAATTTAGTTACTGTGTGAAATAGTTTGGTTTTCTTTGTCTGCGCTTTGCAGAAAACCATGTGTAATAAGTAGTTTGCGCTTTTCACTAAAGGAATGTTAGTCATAAAAATGTCAGCTGAAATTGATGTTTTGATGTACTGTCCGAGCAGTTTTCATAGAGGAAATATTTTTCAGTCTTTAAAAGACAAGAGGACAAATATATCGAGGCACGTGACGTTGCCCGGTCGGCAGAGCCGGAGTCCCACCCTGGAGCCAGGCCTGGGGTCGGGACTCGTCGGAGAGCGCCTGGTGGCCGGGTTGCTCCTCGCGGGACCTGGCCGGGCCAAGCCCGAACGAGAGACGCGAGGCCATCCCCCAGTGGACCCACCACCTGCAGGGGGAACCGTGAGGGACCGGTGCAAAGAGGATTGGGTGGCGGATGAAGGTGGAGACTTCAGCGGCCCGATCCCCGGATGCTTAGGCTGGCTCTAGGGACGTGGAATGTCACCTCGCTGGGGGGGAAGGAGCCTGAGCTTGTGCAGGAGGTCGAGAGATATCGACTAGAAATAGTCGGGCTCGCCTCCACGCACAGCGTGGGCTCTGGAACCCATCTCCTTGAGAGGGGCTGGACTCTCTTCTACTCTGGAGTGGCCCACGGGGAGAGGCGGCGGGCTGGGGTGGGTTTGCTTGTTGCCCCCCAGCTCAGCCGTCTCATTTTGTGGTTTACCCTGGTGGATGAGAGGGTCGCATCCCTGCGCCTTCGGGTTGGGGATAGGTCTCTGACTGTCGTTTCGGCCTACGGCCCGAGCGGTAGTGCGGAATACCCGGCCTTCTTGGTGTCCCTGTCGGGGGTGCTGGATAGTGCCCCTCCCGGGGACTCCATTATTCTGCTGGGGGACTTCAACGCCCACGTGGGAAACGACAGTGAGACCTGGAGAGGCGTGATCGGGAGGAATGGCCTCCGCGATCTGAATCCGAGTGGTGTTTTGTTATTGGACTTCTGTGCTAGTCACGGATTGTCCATAATGAACACAATGTTCAAGCATAAGGGTGTTCATCAGTGCGCTTGGCACCAGGACACCCTAGGCAGGAGGTCGATGATCGACTTTGTTGTCATATCATCAGACCTTCGCCCGCATGTTTTGGACACTTGGGTGAAGACAGGGGCTAAGCTGTCCACTGATCACAACCTGGTGGTGAGTTGGATCCGCTGGAGGAGGAGAAAGCCGGACAGACTTGGCAGGCCCAAGCGCATAGTGAGGGTCTGCTGGGAACGCCTGGCGGAGCCCTCGGCCAGGGATGTATTCAACTCCCACCTCCGGGAGAGCTTTGACCAGATTCCGGGGGATGTTGGAGACATAGAGTCCGAGTGGACCATGTTCTCCGCATCTATTGTCGATGCTGCTGCCCGTAGCTGCGGCCGTAAGGTCTGCCGGTGCCTGTTGCGGCGGCAATCCCAGGTCCTGGTGGTAGACACCGGCAGTAAGGGATGCTGTCAAGCTGAAGAAGGAGTCCTATCGGCTGTGGTTGGCTTGTGGGACTCCTGAGGCGGCTGACGGGTACCGTGGGGCCAAGAGTGCTGCGGCCCGGGCTGTGGCAGAGGCAAAAACTTGGGCCTGGGAGGAGTTGGGTGAGGCCATGGAGAAGGACTACCGGTTGGCCTCGAAGCGATTCTGGCAAACCGTCCGGCGCCTCAGGAGGGGGAAGCAGTGCTTCGCCAACACTGTTTATAGTGGGGGTGGGAGGCTGCTGACCTCGACTGGGGACATTATCGGGCGGTGGAAGGAGTACTTCGAGGATCTCAATCCTGCCATCACACATTCCCTGGTGGAAACAGAGGCTGGGGACCCCGGGTTGGACTCTTTCATCACCCAGGCTGAAGTCACCGAGTTGGTTAAAAAGCTCCGCGGTGGCAAGGCTTCGGGGGTGGATGAGATCCGCCCTGAGTACCTCAAATCTCTGGATGTTGTGGGGCTGTCATGGTTGACACGCCTCTTCAACATTGCATGGCGGTCGGGGACAGTGCCTCTGGACTGGCAGACCGGGGTGGTGGTCCCCCTTCATAAGAAGGGGGACCGGAGGGTGTGTTCCAACTACAGGGGATCACATTCCTCAGCCTCCCTGGTAAGGCCTACGCCAGGGTATTGGAGAGGAGAGTCCGGCCGATAGTCGAACCTCGGCTTCAGGAGGAGCAGTGTGGTTTTCGTCCCGGCCGTGGAACACTGGACCAGCTCTATACCCTCTACAGGGTACTCGAGGGCTCATGGGAGTTTGCCCAACCGGTTCACGTGTTTTGTGGACCTGGAGAAGGCATTCGACTGTGTCCCTCGTGATGCGTTGTGGGGGTGCTCCAGGAGTATGGAATCGGGGGCCCTTTATTAGGGGCCGTCCGGTCCCTGTACGAGAGGAGCAGGAGTTTGGTCCGCATTGCCGGCAGTAAGTCGGACCTGTTCCCGGTGCATGTTCCCGGTGCATCTTTTCGCAGATGACGTGGTCCTGCTGGCCCCCTCTAGCCAAGACTTACAGCACGCGCTGGGGCGGTTCGCAGCCGAGTGTGAAGCGGCTGGGATGAAGATCAGCTCCTCCAAGTCAGAGGCCATGGTACTCAACCGGAAAAGGGTGGCTTGTCCTCTTCAGGTTGGAGGGGAGTTCCTGCCTCAAGTGGAGGAGTTCAAGTATCTCGGGGTCTTGTTCACGAGTGAGGGAAGAATGGAGCGGGAGATCGAAAGACGGATCGGTGCGGCTGCCGCAGTAATGGGGGCGCTGTGCCGGTCCGTTGTGGTGAAGAGAGAGCTGAGCCGAAAAGCGAAGCTCTCGATTTACCGGTCGGTCTACGTTCCTACCCTCACCTATGGCCATGAACTTTGTGTCATGACCGAAAGAACGAGATCCCGGATACAAGCGGCTGAAATGAGCTTCCTCCGTAGGGTGGCCGGGCACTCCCTTAGAGATAGGGTGAGGAGCTTGGCCATTCGGGAGGGGCTCGGAGTAGAGCCGCTGCTCCTCCACATCGAGAGGAGCCAGTTGAGGTGGCTCGGGCATCTATACCGGATGCCTCCTGGACACCTTCCTCGGGAGGTGTTCCAGGCACGTCCCACCGGGAGGAGGCCCAGGGGACGGCCCAGGACACGCTGGAGGGATTATGTCTCTCGGCTGGCCTGGGAACGCCTTGGGCTCCCCCCGGAGGAGCTGGAGGAGGTGTCTGGGGAGAGGGACCTCTGGGTGTCTCTGCTGAGTCTGCTGCCCCCGCGACCCGGTTCCAGATAAGCGGAAGACGACGAGTACGAGTAAAAGAAATATTCAGGGCTACAGTCCTTGACTCAGCCATGACAGGTTCGAGTCCTGGCCCGGTGACCTTTCCTGCATGACCTCACTTCTCTCTTTCCATACCATTTTCTGTCTGTCAACTTACAAAATAAAGGTCACTAGTGACAAAAATATTGATACAGATTTACAGAAATGTTTTTATTAACCAAGAAGTTTGTTTCTGACAGGAAATAACAATCATTTCTCATATGATCATAAAACAATGTAAAAAAAAAGTATTAATTTGGAAAAAAAAGATGTTTTTGTTTTAATTTTATTTAAAAATTTCTTGTTCAAAATTATTTACCTTCTCCATAATCAATTGAAAAATCTTTATTAGCCTTACACCAATCAAACCTGCTGACCAGCTTTTTGCTTGTTTCCAGTGATAATTTTGTTCATTCATTATTTGCATTGATTTCCAAGGCTTTGAGGTTGGAAGGCCTCCTTGCCATCACCCTAATGTCTACTTCTCTTCAGAGATTTTCAGTCAGAAGGAAACTTTCAAAACCTAATGTACAATAAATTTCTACACCCAAATATACAATATAACTTCATTGTTATATCAACTATGACCCACTTGGTGGCAGTAGATGGCTGTCTTAAATTGCTAGGAACACCTAATTTAGATAGATCATCTGTGCTTTAACATTAACAGAATGTTCAGTTACTTAGGCTTACAAATTTAAATAGTAAATCAGAACCTTTTATTTCGTTATATTGTATTTATTTTTTGTATTTATTGAAGAAATGAACACAAAAGATGTAAAACAAAGCCTTTTTAACCTGCAGTGATCCTCCAATCTTCCTCCAAGCACCACTGTACAGACATACATGTTAAAACATTAGGACCAATATCTTTACATTTGCAGTCATGTCATGAAAATTACAAGAAGAAAAAAATCTTATCAATTGTCATTGCATGGTTGTTCAAAAGATATAGTTTAATAATGGGAACAAATAGTTTCCTAGAAATCAGAAAACCAATTTAGAAAGTTCGAGGTTTCTCACCACTCTGACCTCAAAATCCAATATGGCCGCCTTGCATACAGTATAACAGTGATAGGTGCAGTAAAAACTGTTTCCCTGAACGCCTTTTTCTGAATAAATCTCACACATACACAGAACTATATAACCTCACTTAGTAAACATGTTACAGTGATTGAAAGTGCTAAATGCAGAGAAATTTATTATTGGTAGCTTGTATTGCTGGTAGACCTTTGGTTGCTTAGCTCTACATCACAATTAATCTGTTTGCTTTCAAGCTGTAAATAATTAACTCCAACATTTATTCTCTAAACCACCAAAGACAGCCCAAGTACACACCAAATCTAAACCAAAACCAGTATCTTCCTGCTGTCTTCCTATCTCTCCATATAGCTCCATGTTTTACCCGGAGAGACTTAAATGAAACAAAAAGAACCAGGTGTTTGTGTTTTTATAAATCAAGGCCACTTCCCTGAAATTTTACTGAAGGTAGTCAGAACTGAGCATGTATATAAATTTGGTTCATGAATAACAGCAGAAAAACCAACACAGGAATAAAGTCAGGGCAGCAGTCTCTAAGAAGTGTCACTTGAGCAGAATCATCACCAGATTGTATCAAGCAGACCCCGGCAGGGTTCCGGGCGGTTGTCTTGATCAGATGAAAAATGTTTTTGAGGTTCAAAGTATCACTGCAAGCCTTCAATGAGAGAATAGGGCTAAAGAACACTGTAAAATCCGCTGCAAATTAGAGTCCAAATAGATCAATTTAATCCATCACATCTAAAAAGGATGGAAACTACCTGAAGTACTTTCACATATTTCAAAAGAAAATTCCACTGATTTTGAACATCAAAGTCTGTGTACTGACTGCCAGTAACATACTTTATACTGTTTTAAAAAAGAGAAATAAAGCCTTTTTCAGTGAAGGACTCTCTGGAATATAATACATTGCCTTGACAGATATTGAAAGAAGCCAACTGGTTGATTTTAAAATTGGCTTTGTTGCATCTATGTTGTTTGATTTGCTCACGCTCCTTATCAAGACAGCCTGATTTTTTTTCTACACAATGAATGGATAATACAAAATAGCGTGACATGCACTTTGTGCCAATCCTTCAATTAAGGTCAGAGAAACTGAACCAGCAGTGTACTTCCCACTGCTGGGTGTACAAGCCTAATTTATTAAGGATTTTACAACGCACAGTGGCCTAATCTTAAGAGGAATGGCCAGTGTGTCTGACATGACACTTGGACACCATGTGGGGAGTCTGAAGCCTGAGCAGGCTCATTGCTCGTCCCAACAGGACATCCATTTAACATGGCGAACTGAATAATGAACCTCACAGTCCGCTGACATCATTGCCTGGCACCATAGAGGAATGACTGGGCTCGGGTTTATCACAGGGTGAATATGACTAACTTTAGCTGGTAACAAAAATATTCACACTGCTATGAGGCACAGACAGACACAACAATTTATCATTAAACAGAAAAGTAAAGTTCCTCATTTAAACACAAATATGGGGCTGTGAAAGGAGCCATCGCTGCAACAAACAACAGTAGGAAGCAATGAGATCCTTAATCATTTACATCCCAATAGACCCAAGTAGCTGACAGTGTACAAACTTTGTAAGAGCTTCCCCTGACCTCCACCCATAGATAGCTGGAGACACAGTTCAAAAGATAAGTTTAAAGATATTGGCATGAAGCTCACGATAATTGTGGGGCTTTTTAATGCAACTATTTTTTGTTCACAGTGAGCTGTCAACATCACAAGAAAGAGAAATGTTAGCAATTTTAAAGAACAACACACCAGGCAAAAATGTAGCATTTAACCATTATGACCGGTAAGGCTTTCTAACCTAAGAATACTTAACAAACTGTTAAGCATGGTGGCTGTGTTATGCTGTGGGCCTGTTTTACCACCAGTAGTACTGTTGCATTGGACAAAATTAATGCAAAATGACATAGGTAGATTATCTCCAAATTCTTCAACTTCACCTCAGATCAACAGCTAAATGTTTGAGACGTTGACACGTTTGAGTGTTCCAACAGAACGATGATCCCAAGCAGACATTAAACTGCCAATAGAATTGATGAAAAGGGTTAATCTTAATTTTGTTTTTATATCTCTGACTTTACCCATATTAGAATTATGTGGAGGATCCCTACATGCCTGCTTTAGCATCATACTCAGGATCTGTTTCACACACAGTGGCGGAGAACTTGCAGCTGCCTACCCCACATGGACAAGCCAAAAATACCTTCTGGAGAAAAGTGTCATGGTAAGATGAGACAACAATTGAGCTGTTTGAATACAGGGATAAGAAGCAAGCTTTAAGTCAAGATAAGGCTTTGAAACCGAAGGACTGTCAAGCAGGGTGGTGGTAGCATAATGCTGAGGGTTTGCATTGGTAACGGTGCATTGCACAAAGAAGGTGGAATAATGCAGTAGGACTACCTTCATTTGTTACAGTTTCACCTCAGTTTAATAGATAGATGGTGGAAACTTTGACACAATTTGGTGTTCCAGTAGGACAACGATCTCAAGCACACATCTAAACTGGTTTTGGAATGGATATGGTAGTCTAACTTAACTGTAATCCATTTCAAAATTTATGAACTATGATTTAAAGCCTAGTTTGTGCCAAGAAACCACGCAGTTTAAATTAATTCCACCTATTTATGATAGGAGTTGTCAAGTATTGATTTATGCAAAAAGGTTAATGATGGTTACAAAATGTGGCTGAAGTGCACCTTGATTCAAGAGTCCTAGATCTAACAGTTCATCAGTCATTTTTTTCATGCTGCTCCAAGGCTGCAGATTAATCTTTATAGCCTGATGAACAACAAACACATTCTCCTTGGTAAATATGGGTTTGATAGGTGTATCCAGGACAAAGACAACATGAAAGAAAAACAGAATCAAATAAAACAGAACAAGGAACACTGAACTACATTACAAAGACTCAGTCACTTTTACCAGTTTAATGAGCTGAATTAACCTTGAATCTTGTTCTCAACAGTGTAGCAAGAAATTGAAAGCAGCTCGCCGACATGGTAAAATGGGCTCGCAGCAGTGAAAATGAGAGAAAGAGATTGAATGGGATTCTGGGCCAGGAAGGTGTGTGATAACCTGGCATCCAAGCGTGACAGTAAATCACTTTCATCCCAGACCTTTAACACAGAAATCTCTGGATCAGTTTATTACAAAAACTAAGAAAATCACAGGAGTACCCACTTGCTGTGTTTTCACGTGAGTTCAGCTTTAGAAATCTGTAATCTACTACTCTCAAAACTGTCTGAAATCCAATATAATGTAATCTCATACCTTCAGACATCTTCAATTTTATTCTCCTCAAGATACTGCGGTAAAAAATCTATTGTGCAAGCATCAAAGATCTTTTCAGTGCAGTGATTCAGATTCTGCTTTGGATCAAGCTCAATTGCTACTCTGCTGGCATCGTTATAGCCTTGTTAGCAACAGAGAGGGTGGAATTGTGCTTAGAACGTAATACTATAGGTAGCTTTCCTACTGCAAACGCAGCCCACTTTTAAATCAAGCATTGCTACGGCTTGTTAGTTTTCTCCTGGAAAAGAGGCACAAAGAGCAGATGTGTTTTAAAACGTGAAAAAGAGAACCCTGCCCTGTTTACAGAGGGTACTCAGACTTGAAAACGCCTTTATAAAATGTAGCTTCTGGAAATGTAACCTTACAACAATAGACGTTCATGTATCATATTGTGTTATGTGATACACCAATACAAAATAGCCAATAATGGTGAAGTGAAAAGAAGTCCTTTCATTTTTTTAATTATTTTTTATATCATCAAAAATCTAAGACCCTCTTTACTCTGATATCCCTAAATATAATCCTGCACCGCTAATTGCAGCCAAAAAACACATAGCAACTCTGATCAGTCAACTACATTCACCAGCCACTTTAATTGCTAGTACCGGGCTGTACCCCCTTTGCCTCCAGAACTGCCTTAATCCTTCGTGGCAAAGATTCAACAAGGTACTGGAAACATTCCTCAGAGAGTTTGGTCCATCTTGAAATGATAGCATCACACAGATGCTGCAGATTTGTTGGCTGCACATCCCTGATGCGAATCTCCCATTCCACCACATCCCAAAGGTGCTCTATTGGATTGAGATCCGGTGACTGTGGAGACCATTTGAGTACAGTGAACTCATTGTCATGTTCAAGAAACCAGTCTGAGATGATTCGTGCTTTATGACATGGAGCGTTATCCTGTTGGAAGTAACCATCAGAAGATGGGTACACTGTGGTCATAAGGGATGGACATGGCCAGCAACAATACTCAGGTAGGCTGTGGCGTTGACACCATGCTCAGTTGGTACTAAGGAGCCCAAAGTGTGCCAAGAAAATATCCCCCACACTATTACACCACCACCACCAGCCTGAACCGTTGATACAAGAGGATGGATCCATGCTTTCATATTCTTGACACCAAATTCTGACCCTACCATCCGAATGTTGCAGCAGAAATCGAGACTCATCAGACCAGGCAACGTTTTTCCAGTCTTCTATTGTCCAATTTTGGTGAGCCTGTGTGAATTGTAGCCTCAGTTTCCTGTTCTTAGCTGACAGGAGTGGCAAACGGTGTGGTCTTCTGCTGGTGTAGTCCATCCGCCTCAAGGTTCGACGTGTTGTGTGTTCAGAGATGCTCTTCTGCATGCCTTGGTTGTAACGAGTGGTTATTTGAGTTACTGTTGCCTTTCTATAAGCTCAAACCAGTCTGGCCATTTTCCTCTGACCTCTGGCATCAACAAGGCATTTGTGCCCACGTTTTTCCAATCTTCCTGGTTTCATTTGTAAGTCCTTGTGCTAAACTTCATTAAAAGAAGATTTTTGCACCTTACCATGTGGCTCCCAAGCATCTCCCTGCATTCTAGTCCGATCCAACAACAACAACATTAATTTTCACAACATAAGTATTTGATCACCTAACAACCAGTTAGAATCCCAGCTCTCACAGGCCTGTTAGTTCTTCTTTAAGAAGCACTCCTGTTCTCCACTCATTACCTGTATTAACTGCACCTGTTTGAACTCGTTATCTGTATAACAGACACCTGTCCACACAGTCAGTCAAACAAACTCCAACCTCTCCACAATGACCAAGACCAGAGAACTGTGAAGGACATCAGGGATAAAATAGTAGACCTGCACAAGGCTGAGACGGGCTACAGGAAAATAGCCAAGCAGCTTGGGGAGAAGGCGACAACTCTTGGTGCAATTATAAGGAAATGGAAGAAGTTCAAGATGACGGTCAATCTCCCTCAGTCTCGGGCTCCATGCAAGATCTCATCTTGTGGGGCATCAGTGATCATGAGGAAGGTGAGGGATCAGCACAGACCACACGGCAGAACCTAGTCAATGACCTGAAGAGAGCTGGGACCAAAGTGTCACAGAAGACCATTACTAACACACTACGCAGCCATGGATTAAAATCCTGCAGCACATGCAAGGTCCCCCTGCTCAAGCCAGCGCATGTCCAGGCCCGTCTGAAGTTTGCAAATGACCATCTGGATGATCCAGAGGAGGAATGGGAGAAGGTCATGTGGTCTGATGAGACAAAAATAGAGCTTTTTGGTCTAAACTCCACTGCAGGTCGATTACAACCCCAAGAACACCATCCCTACCGTGAAGCATGGTAGAAACATCATCATCATGTCACATCATTCTTTGGGGATGATTTTCTGCAAAGGGGACATAACGACTGCACCGTATTGAGGGGAAGATGAATGGGACCATCTAACCGGAGATCTTAGACAACAACCTCCTTCCCTCAGTAAGGGCATTGAAGATGGGTTGTGGCTGGGTCTTCCAGCATGACAACGACCCAAAGCACACGGTCAGGGCAACTAAGGAGTGGCTCCATAAGAAGTATCTCAAGGTCCTGGAGTGGCATAGCTAGTCTCCAGACCTGAACACAAATGAAAATCTTTACCAAATATTAAGTTTTGTTTTTCTGATGTATCAAACACTAATGTCGTGCAAAAAATGCAAATTAATGTTGGGTCATCATCATTGTCAGTCGACTGGCAATGATGATGGCTTCTTCTAGAAGCCATTTGTAGGATACCAACAATCTCCTTATCAGACTGGGTTCTAGAGTGTCGGTTGCTAGGCAACACTCACGCGTATACTCAGCCGCGGTAAAAAAAAATATCAATGTAAATAATAGGGCCGTCAAAATATCGGCTGTGGTAGTTAGAGGTAGAAATACTTAAATCTTTATTTTTACTTTATTTTTTTTTAAAGAGACATAGGAATACACAAGACACAGGTTTAGAAAAAGTCAGGATGCCAGGAAGATAACAGTTTCAATAAAACAGAGTTATGGAATGTCAAACTTTCAAAACCGTCAAACTGAGAGTTCTAGTGTTAAGTTGAAGAAGTTGACTGTTGAGTTTGTCACGGACGCATCACGAACGAAGCCCCCCTTCTTCACTTGCTGCTCCAAAGAAGGCTACAACAAGTAATCTTGTTCCCTTTTGTTGGTACTGTAGAAATTGCTTGTGCAGGATAAAGTAGGTTATTTAGTGTGATTGCCATTCATTAAACACAATGTGTTTTAAATTGTATGTTGCATGCAATGCTTTATTGAAGTAATGCTGACCGTCTGATTGCTGTCTAATACTGTTGGACTCTGAAGCGCGGCTGCGCAGCAAAGTTTGAATGCCGGTGCATGTTTACTGTGTTTTAAATAACTAAGCGCTGACTCAGTTGGAGGTAAAGTTGATTTTTAAAGCAAAGTGAGGCTGCAAATAGATCCATTCCCACTCAGTCCATAAACTGCTGGTTTGATCTCCATCAACCCTCAGCACACATCCTTATTTTTGGTTATAGAATAGTATATGTTTAATTAGGTGAATTCCATTTGGTAAAACGGTTGATAACCGTGACATTTAGAATGATTTTGGTTAATAATGATCAATTATTAATGATTAACTAATTATAATTATTGAGGCATTGTACCCACATAGCAGGGTATTTAAAAAAACTAATATTTCACCTACAAAATTTTTTTAAATAATATCGTGGACACGTGAGGTTTTTTAGAAAGGTTTTCTTCCAAACCAACCCGCAGAAATACGCCACTGAGTATTGTGTTAAACACTCCAAACGCATATGGGGGCAGTGTATTGTAAAAATGAAACCTAGGGCAGCCAATCAGAATCCTTCAAAACAATCACAACTTTCTGTTAGCTATAAAATATGGCGCCAGGAGGTTCGTTTGTGTGGACAGAAAAAGAAGTTAAATTTCACTGTATGACAAAATTCAATGTGATATGCATATTTTTGTGAGGCACTGTAGGTTCAACACTGAACTTCTCCAAACAGAAAGCCAGACTGGGCGTCAGATGAAGACCATTCCCCTCAGTTGATGGTAGACAAACGTGAAGATACAAAAACCTCAGATGAACTGTTTCTATCTCCATAGAGTGCAGCACCCACTGCTGACTTGCGTCACCAAAACCCAAGTTCTTATCTGGTGGCTGCCCAAACAGAAACATCATCTTCAGGTGCTGTTTACTTCAAAGACACACGAAAGAGATCACACATTAGACTGTTGGGTTATGTAACTGCAAAGCTATTTGATGTCACATTATCTTGCATGGCAGAGACATCAACACAAACCAACAGAGAAAAAATATTATTGTTTACTGATAAGCCTCCTTTAGGTAAATTTCAGACAAACTGACAAAAACAACAGTGAGGCTGATCAGTATCGATTTTCCCAGACAAAGGCTTATTTGTGTGCTTTTGGCAGGAAACATATGTCTGCAACAGTTGAGAAATAGTGCCTACTTAAACATGTAGGTCTAAAGCTACAGTTCAGAACTGCTGCTCATGTGCAGTCCCTTCCTCAATCTTTTTCTTCATCATCCTGTTCCCACTTTTCTACATGAGCAAGCACTTCCCAGGAATAAAACAGGTGGGCTGTGCAGTCCCACATGTAGATAATAATAGCCCAGATTGGTTCAAGCCTGGTGATGTAAATTGGGAGTTGATTTACGACAACGGCCTGGGGGCAGAAAACCCAGACTGTGACCCAGATACACATACCTTCAGAATTTACCTTTCACAATTCCATAACAGTGTCCAAATAGGGAAAAATATACAGCTGAAATCATATATTTACATACACTATATGAAAAGACATACCCATTTCTTGCTATCTGACATTTAAAATGTTTTCTTGTTTTAGCTCATTTTGGGTTACTAAAAATTATTTGTATTTGCTAAATGCCAGAATAATGAGAGAGAGTTTTGGAAATTTTTATTTTACGTTCTTCAGCTTCAGAAGTGTATATTTCCTTAATATTGGCTCAAGTCACCCTTTGAACTGTGATTTGGGTCAAGAATTGTGGATATCCTAAAAGATTCTCACAAGTTTGCTAAAATGTTGATCTCTTCCTCTGGACAGAACTGGCATAACTGGTTTGGGTCAGGTTTGGGGGCCGTCCAAACAGACCTTCTCTGCAAAGTTCTATGGGACTGAGATCAGGACTTTGTGATGGCCATTCTGCTGACGGTCTGGAGGTCGGCGGCGAAGGAGCTGACGGTCTGGAGGCCTGTGACAAAGGAGCGAACAGTCAGGTAGTCGACCGAGCAGAGTAGAGGACCCTCGATTAGGGGGTCGGCCCAGCAGAGTAGAGGACCCTCGGAGCTGGAGGTCTGCCACGGAGCGTAGAGGACCCTCGGAGCTGGAGGTCTGGAGAGCTGCCACGGAGCGTAGAGGACCCTCAGGACAGTCTAAGAGGCTTGGAGTCTGGAGGCTTGGAGTCGGTCTGAGAGTCTGGAGACTTGGAGTCGAAGTCACTCCCTGAAGACCGTGAGTCAGAAGACTGGGAGTCGGATCTGTTGTTGGTCGTAAAGTCTCGGGGTTTGAAGTCAGTCTTTAAATCAGAAGACTTAGAGTCTGGATCAAAGTCGAGTCTAAAGCATGATTGGGGCTCTGGAGGCTTGGCTAGAGGCGGTTCTCCCTTGAACCCCTCTCGGAACTCTGGAACTCGGGACGGAGGCAGTTCATCCTTGAACCCCTCTCGGAACTCAGGAAGGAGGCGGTTCATCCTTGAACCCCTCTCGGAACTCGTGAACTTGGATGAGAGGCGGTTCATCCTTGAACCCCTCTCGAAACTCAGGAATTACTAGCTGGAGTTCAGTAATCTTGTCAGCCGACCGGAACTCTGGAAGCCTCACAGCCCGCTGCAATGCAGGAGACTTGAACCCACAGTCACTCTGGAAAGCATTGCATAAACCGGCGGAGTAATGGGGAGCGGTGCAGAAACCGGTGGAGTCCTGGGGAGCGGTGCAGAAACCGCTGGAGTCTTGGGAGCAGCGCTTTAGCCGCTGAGGTGCTTGGGAGCGGCGCCTTAGCCACTGAAGTGCTTGGGAGCTGCGCTTTAGCCGCTGAAGTGCTTGGGAGCGGCGCTTTAGCCGCTGAAGTGCTTGGGAGCGGCGCCTTAGCCACTGAAGTGCTTGGGAGCTGCGTTTAGCCGCTGAAGTGCTTGGGAGCGGCGCTTTAGCCGCTGAAGTGCTTGGGAGCGGAGCTTGACCCTGGAAAAACTACGGATGAGCAAGAAACTCTACAGTGGCGTCCTGACAATCTGCGACGGAGCCAAGATGATCTGCAGCGGACCCATGTAGATTTGCTGTGTCCTGGAACTTTGTAGCGAAACCAAAGGGAACCGTAAGGAGGTTTCTCATGGAGGCAGTGACCGAGGCGTCGAAAAGGTTCTGTGGTGACTGACGTAGAAGCACTGAGCCGACCCTCCGCGGAGGCTGATGCGGAAGCGTCAAACTGGGCTTCTGATGTGGTAGATCAGGAAGCGTCGAGCTGCCCTGTCATGACTATGGAGGGTATCAGCCTTCTGTGGAGGCTGATGCAGAAGCGTCGAGCCCACCTTCTGCGGAGGCTGGGACGGAGGTGTTGGAAGATTCAGCCGTGGATGTGAGAGCTGACACAGACTCGTTGAGGGTTTGGATTATTCTATGTCGCTCAGCTTCAACCATCTCAACTGTTAGGGAGCTTGGTGAATAGCGACCCCACTGCGCCTTCCAGTCCCTTAATTGGTCCAGGACTTCTAATGTTTGCTCCGGCGAACCCCGAGTCATCAGGAGGTGAATAGCTAAATCTGTGAGGACTTTGCCTTTTCTTAACATCCGCATCATGAACGCCAAGGAATAAGGCGTTATGGGTGTGGGAAAGTCGGCGGTGGCAGTGGTTGCTGCGGACGTGGATGGCTCGGCTGAGGCTGCTGCGGACGTGGATGGCTCGGCTGAGGCTGCTGCGGACATGGGTGGCTGGAGACGGCGGCGCTGTCAGTGTGAGATGGAGGAGACTGGAACTGGTTGAGAGGAGCAATCTTGGTCTGCATTTTGTTCTGGAGTGGGTCGTGCCAATTCCTCCATTTCCATAACCAGCTGGGGAGAGGGCAGGATCTCAACCTCTTCACCATACATAGCCCTTAACTCCCTTTCTTGCTGCTGCACCCATGAGCATAGCTCGGAGGCTCTGCCTGCTTGGTCCATGTTTTGGCTGGTTCCTACTGTCATGGTTCGAGATTGGTTTAGACCAAGATGCAAGCAAGCACTTGGGAGCCACATGCTGCGATTTAATCTTCTCTCTTCTTTAATAATTATAATCGAAGGACTTAAGAAATTGTCAAACATCAACAAGGAGCCAGGAGACATCAGGAAGACAACAGGTGAGAAACATAAGGAACCAGCCAGGAGCGTAGCAAACAAACCAGTTAATAAACAGAGAGAGTTGGAGTATGGACCAATGAGGGAGGAAGGCAGGTAATCAGATGGAAGTGGTAACAGGTGCGCAGGCCAGGTGAAGGGAACTGAGGAAATAGGTTGTTATGGTAACTAATGTGAGACTGAGGCATGGGAGAAACTAAACTAGACATAACCTACAAATGAAAACAAACCTGAGGGTAATAAAGCTAGAAGCTAGAAAATAGAAATAAACTCTAGGAAGAACTAAACCAGAGGACATAGGGAACAGCTAGACTCAGGGAATAACCAACCGAGTAACAACAAAGGGGTCTAAGGCCAAAGGTGGAAAAAGAACTAATAAACTAGAAGAGGAATGCAGCAAGAATAAATAAACCGAATAAATAAACAGTAAACAAGCACAGAAACACTAACTTAGAAACTAAACTAGAAGAACCAAAGGAGAACAAACAAAGAGAGCTGTACTAATAATGATACTAATAATAACCAGAGGAAACAATTCTAAGGAATAAATAACTGAGTGAAATAATAACCAAAGGGACCTAACAACGAGGGGGGAATGACCTACTAACTAAGGGAAATAAACATGAGAGTAAACAATAACTGAAGGGGATCCAAGGACAAGGGAGGAACTACTAAGGGGCATGAATGAAGGAAAGTTAGAACACAGAAGGACATCAATAAACCAGCAAGTGGGTGGACTAATAAATAAGAAGAAGGCAAAAAGAATAAATGACAGAAACTATAAACAAACTAAGAATCACAACATAAGGAAAAAAATACTTCACAACAAAAACCAAAACAAAGCCAAAACTGGCAGATCCTGACACTTCTCCCTTTCCCATCAAATGTAACAATGGTCAATTATGGCCAAACACTTCAGCACGTCTCCAAAATGAAGATTGTTGTCTTTGGGTGGGCTTTCATCCCATGTCAGGACAGGACTCATTTCTCTTGCGGTTTTAGCCTGCCAGATCTTTTGGCTTTGTTGTGGAGTTGATCACACATTTCACACCAAAACATTATCATCTCTGGGACGGAGAAACTGTTACTATTCTGAAAAGGTGAGGGCTGGACATTCTTGTGGTACTTGTGTATAACTTTTTGATCGTTATCTGGGCTTTTCCTAACTGATTTTTATGGTCGTCCTAGTTTTTTTTATGTTCATAAATTAAAAAAAAAATCTCTTGCTTTATTTTAGTATTTAGCATTTACAATACACCTTTGTTAATCCTAACTGACCTAAATTAGGAAATGTTCTGTCTTATTCAATGTCACTCAGTGATAAAAATAGGTTATGTTTAATTTTATACAGTGTATGTAAATATTTGGCTTTAACTGTAGTCCTATAAAGCCTTAATTAGTCAGTGAGTATCTTCACTGGAGGTATGTGTCTCTTCCCATGATAAAAGCATAACAAAGGACAGCAAATTTCAGCGGCAAGTCTCTGGAAATTGCCTTTTCCCTGGCCACACACGAGTGTTTCCATTTTCAACTCTATCTACAGGGAAATGGAGATGGGCCTGTACAATGTGTGTGCCAGCCTTTGCCTTTGCCTTTCCAGCCAACTTCCAGTTAGGTAGCACAGGGAGGGAGGCAGAGGCCAGACTGTTACATGGATGTGACGGTGCATTAAGGAGAAACCACAAATAGTAGAGTATGTGTTAGTATCCTCTGTGAAGATGATAAAAAAACAATCACCTTCAAAGGAAAATGAGCTGAAACAACATACGGCGCAATGCACAGACAACGACAGATGGCCCACCACGGTCTCCAGCCTTGCATAGCTGAATGTGCAGCAGGTTTTTTTGACCCCTTCAGTGCACTTGCAGTGAGGAATTGCAGCGTGGAGGATGAAAGTTTTGGAGTTGTTGGGAGCCCTGAACTTTGCCAGCAATGAATCTCCAGGTACTCAGTTGGGAGCTGGCGGAGTATGGACACAAACGACAGGAACTCCATCCTAATGCGATGAGCCGTGCTCCAGTCTGCACACAGGCATGTTGATAATTAAGCTCGGTACGCCTCTGGGAAATTATGCTAATGACATTTCTCAAACAACCTACATATCTGGAAACATTTGGCTTAAGGTGGTCTTGTATCGAGCAGCAAGTAAAACATGACTGCATAATAAATGTTTGGGTCCAGGAAGGGAAGAAGAAGCCATAAATTAAGGTATTGGGTACTTTGGTATATGGATTTATAATTGTTTATGATATGTCCTTCAGGTACAGTACGTGTTAGATGTCAACATACACACTCATGAATGTCTAATAATTTTGGCTGTTTAATTATATTTAATTAATCACTCTTTTTCCAGAGTGGTGATTTTCAACAACAAGTAATAACCTTTCAAATATAGAATTTGGTGCAGTTTTTTTACAATCAACATAAGGTCAGCATATTTTATACATTCAGGCTCAACTACACCCAAACACCACCAATAATATTTAGATAAATGTCTCTTATCAGAAATAATCGATTAAATTGTTGGAGTCTTGAGTTTTGGAAACTGCAGTTTGCTTGCTTATCCATTCCAAAAGCCATTCTAGTGTGCTTGGGATAATTGTTCTGTTGGAATTTTGTCCATCAGCCATCTAGTTGTTAATTTGAGGTGATGAATTCTGTCTTCATTACTACAACAACTTAATGTAATGCACTCATACCACTAGCAGTGAAACAGACTCTCAGCATGATGCTTCCACCACTATGCTTGACGGTTAGTACAATGTTATTAGGGCTTTCAAAGCATTGCGTAAAAATAGCTAAATTTTGGTCTTGTCTGACCATAAACCTTTTCAGCAGAAGGCATTTACTTTGTCAGTGTGGGCAGATGCAAATTTCAGTCAAACTTTAAGGCGTCATCTGTTTAGCAGAGGCTTATTTCATGGTTGGTACCTTCTCTGTTTGCACTGATTTTAAACGGACAGTGATACTGGTGTGTCAGCAGTTTCAGGTTCGTATCGAACTTGAACTAGGTGGTTTCTTGGTTCCTGAACATCAGAACCAATTTCCTTTCATCTGACAATACCAATAAAGATGAATTGGTCAACTGGCTGGTGGCATAATCCACAAATTTTCAGTAGGGTTTAAATCAGGTTATTAGTAAGGTTATGCAACAAACCAAATGTTCGCCAAGTTTATAAATTCTAAAGCCAGTTTTGATGTGTGTTTGGGACCAAATCGTAAAAATGTCAACGATCTAAAATTTGTTGTAGTCGTCAGCTGAAGCTGCAGAACGTGGAAATAGGTACATTTCATCATTTTTTCCATCAGTTTTGTTTAAAGCCCAGAACACACTGTACAGTTAGTGTGAGGTTATTATATTTTCACTAGGCATGATGGAATATGCCAGACTGCATGACTTGTTGCTGCAGCACAATCGCATCAGACAGATCCAACAGACATATTAGTCAATCAATAAATAGACAACATTTATGTCTGTTAATGAGCTTGTTATTGGTATCAGATGTGACCACAGACCACCGATTCAAGCTCTTACCAAATATTTTCTTCTACAATGAAAGATTTGGGCTAAGACAGTCAATAATCACACATGGGTATACTCTGCTTCAAGCACCAGTACCACTGGCAGTGAAACAGCCCCACATCATGACACTGCCACCGCCACTTCTTCACATTTGGTACAGTGTTCTGAGGTTTGAAAGCCTCACCTTGATTCACAATGTGGCGATCCACTTCATTAACTTGCACTGAATTGTTTGAGATAATGATTTTTCAATATGCAGTAGTTTAGAAATGGCTCCAAAAGACTTTCCCACCTTCCCTAAATCCAAATTTTATCTTCTTGGACCTTCACTGAGCTCCTTAGACTCTGATGAACTCTGATCTGACAAATTAGTAGGAAAAAATCATGGCTAAATTAGGCAACAGAACAATTTTATCTAAAGCATTTAAGTCCTTTAGGCAATTTCAAATCAATTTACTCTGTCCAACTTGATTTTAGCCGACACAACGAAGGAAACAAAAAATAGTGGCTTTGTACATCGCATCAGAACATCGTGTTTGACGCCCCAAGGGTATTACTTGTTAGGGTCCACTTGAGGATGACTTGTTAAAGAGGAGATTAAAGCAATTTCAGTGGAAATGGTTGACTACTGTCTGTGGAGGCAAAAACCTGTTGACCTTGAGAGATTCACTAAAAGAGATAAGGAGAGAGAGAGATCAGTACAGCGAGAGCACGCCAATGAGGAAATAAAATACAAGGAGTTGGGAGAGATTAGTGGGCCAATAAAATAGCTCCTGCTATCTTTGGAGCGAGCAGGCCTGCCTGTGTACTGGTCAATCAGAGCTCTGTAATGGGTCTCTTTATCACCGAGTTATTCAAGGTTGCTCATTCAGACGGCTGCAGAGGACGTTCAGGCCATCCAACAACAATGCATTTAGGGATGGAAATGTTCTATTTAGTGTCCTAAAATGTTAATGCTTTTTAGCTTCAACAAGCTTGTTGCATTGTGGAGATCATCTCCTGTGATGGAGTGAGGTTAAATAATGCTGTTTGCCACTGCAGCAGTAAAGCAAAGCTATAAATAGGAGCAGAGATGCAGAATCTTAAAGATAGGTCTTAAAGACAACAAAAATTTATTTACACCATAAGAGGAAATAAATGAATAGAAAACCCACCAATGCAGAGCAGATCATGTGTCTTTGCAGCCTTCAAGCAAAGACCCGTAAAAGTGTGTGTCTCTGAGCTTCCTGAGCATGCTTAGCCATCTTAACTCTTATTTAAGTCTGTGAGCATCAATCCGTAGTGCACTGGAGCAATCATACATGAATCTAACAAGCTAGATCTAATCTATCATTCTAATTACTTCCACATCCTTGTCGCAATCTATTTGGTTGTATAGTAAATTAATTTACACTTCAGAAAATGTGCCTGTCCTTCACTTTCCTTTCTGTTAAGATGCAACCCTCTGAGGACCCCAGGCTGTATCAGTTTACAGCCTAACCAAACCTAATCCCCACCTTGCACATTCATTTAGGACAGCAGATAGAGTACCTCTGGTGTCTGCAATATTACAAAAAAGAAAGTGGCAGCTGGATTGAAGACATCGATCAATTTTGAAGTGACGATGCATGACTGAAAAAGCTTTGACAAAAATAAAAGTTTATCCAGTGATAAACCTTTTTACTTAAGGGTATGTCACAGGGTTACATCTGGATGGCTGCGAAAGCTGCTTTCTGTGTGTGTGGTGTACAGTCATGTGTCTGACATTGACCCCATGATCGTGCAGACAGCCCTTGGCCCAAAGTCTGGGCCCTTAACCATCTCCTGGGTTCAGTAGCACCTCAGGCCCAGAAGCAAATGTCAGCAGTGAAATACAGAACAGCCCGGTGACTCTGGTCAAAGGGTTGTAAATCCAGCTGAGCCGTGGAAAACCGAACTCACATCTCTGTGCCCTGATGGTACAGATAAAGGTAACGCAGGACATGCCACAATGAATGTGATGTGATTTCATGAGAAAGATTTAATGGAATTGAGTTTGACTTTCCTTGAGGTAGACCACACAGAGGATCATTTAAAATGCAAAACAACCAATACCCATAAAATTAAATCTCCACATATTGATACCACATTACACAAGCTGTCACATCACAACAATCTAAGTACAAAAAGTAACATAAAATTTTCATAATATGGACAGATACCATTTTGAGCAAGAACAACAAATAACATAAAAAATAGGTGCTACTCTTTTCATCTATTCCCCATACCATACCTTTGTAGTTTTTGGTTATTATGATCTCAGTCTTTGCAAGAACAAAAAGAACATTATTCTATGGGACTTTTCATAGCAACCATTTGTCAGTTTGTATCCTGTTAGATAAAACTGACAATTTCAAGTCATTTTCTACAATCAGCTCGTAGTCCACAGTGAGTAAATGTGGTTCTGTAGCTACAATAAATAATATCTACTACTATTTTCGCTTGATCCTTGGTTAGGATCTGTTACGCTTCATAGGTCAACTGGCAAAACAGAGATTACAAACAAATAAGTTCAATTAAGGCACAATTCAAAGGTTTCAGATACTTTTATACAATTAGGTTATGTTGGATTTGAGATTTGATCATCTTGATGGTGATTTATTTACAAAGAAAAACAAACTGATCACCAATGGTTAAGGTGAAAGTAAAAATGAAAAAACATGAAAGCAGGAAATAAAGAATTGTCAAAGGGTATGAAATGGGGACACATTGGCAGAGGGGCGAAATGACCTAAAGCCTAACAAAACTACTTCAAGTAGAAACAAATATAGAAAATAGGACTACTAAAAATCCATGAGGACGGAAAATGATTACAAATAGTAAAAATAAAATATCATTGTTTGTTTCCTCACATTATTAATGTGACTTGGGAAGTAATCAGTGGTGATTCTTGACACATTTAACAGGGGGCCCAGGGTGGAGTCTGTGTTTTTTCATGGGGGCACGGAACAAAATAATGAAACAAAAAAAACAGGGCAATATTTCATTGTTTAATATTTAATATTAAGTGAGCGACTGAGCTGACCTGCGATGGATTGGCAATCTGTACAGGGTGTACCCCGCCTCCCGCCCGTAGACTGCTGGAGATGGGCACCAGCTTCCCCGCGACCCACTATGGATGAAGCGATATATAGAAAATGACTGACGGACTGACTGAGCCACAGACCCACTTGCAGCTTTGGAGCTGCAGGTTGCAGACCCCTGATCTAGCAGGTAAAAACTGTGATCCTATCTTAATACAGCTGCAGCTAAAAGTGCAACACCTTAATGTTTAATTCATTGTCAAAGTAAAACTGTAAAGGTAAAAAAAAATTTAATTGGTCCAAGGGAAAAATCAGTTAAGGTTTCTTTACCAGCACATATCATCATAAGAAATTGATTTAGTATTATGTCTTCAGTGCAGGGGCCCATACAGAACCCGTTCTACAGGGACACTGGCCCCTGTTGGCCCCTTTCTAGAACCACCCATGTACGTAATGACTTAGTCTTACCTCTGGTTCTGTTTGGACCATGCCTGATCATACCCAAACAAGCCCTCTGACTGTCCTCTTGTTGGTAGATATGATTTTTTGGAGTTATTTACCTCAATCTTCTTACAGAAATAAAAAATAGCAAACAGCAACAAAAAGATTTAAAACAACTAAAGAGAGTAACAAGAGGATACAAAGAAATACAAAACAACTGCAGTGCAAAATGTTGCAAAATTACAACAAACACAAAACACTAACTTCTAATTTAGAACAAAACAATTCACACCTTTGTTAAGTACATGTATAAAAAGAAGATGGAGGTCATTTTACTAAATACACATTTATCTATAATATAAAAATCCCAACCCCATACAAAACACTACAAATATATTGCAAAATGCAGAAAGCATAAATCTGTGTGCAGAGGGTTAAAAACAGCACTTATTTCCTATGTGACTGCTCCACATTTTTGTGCTTAAATGAATTTTGCATCCACACAGTGTTTTTTTTTTTTAAGTGTTGCCTTAGCAGCGTGGCATTTCTAAAGTGAGGGAATAAAGAAGTTGGAGCAGTATGAATGTGTTGTGCACAAGGATGCTGTTGACAAAAGAAAAGCCTGAGCTTGGCACCTGGGTGCATCACAGTAAGTAGAAAAGAGCTGCATTTAATCATTGAGTGGAAGTGTGTGGGTAAAATCTGACTTTTGGTGTTGCTTATGTGTAAACTGGATGGTATTGGGGGTACATGGAGATTTATGCAGTCTTTGTTTGCACAAAGCAATCTGTCACAAAACAATAATAAATAGAGCTAATGTGGTCAAGAATGTGTTTTTGAAATTATGTATGTAAAGTATGTTTTTTAAGAGACGAACATGCTTTTTTTCAGCAGAATCATCTAAGAGCAGAAATAAAGAAAACCTTTGATTACTGCTTTGCCTCTTTTGCAGGTGGTATGGCGGCTGTGGGAATGAATTGCGGCTGCACAGTGAAAAACACAATCCATTATTGGCTCTGGACTCAGCAGCGTGCACAGACCTGCTGAGTGAATTTTTCTGGACATCATCCACTGCTGTTTGAAAATGCTTTAAAAGATATAATGTGCTCAGCAACAGCGTCCCCCTTTAGGAAAATTGAAGATTTTTTTTTTTTTGTAGGAGCATACAAAGTACTCCCACAAACAACAAGCCAACAAAAAGAAAGCCTACAAAAACAGAAATTAGGCTGGATTTCTTCAAAGAAAAGGGTTAATCATTTGCTCCACAGAGGATTTCTTGTCTCATGCTGTCACACATGATAATTGCATTTTCTTGCAAAAGTACTTATACCACCTGAACTATTGTTAAATTACAACCAATAACTTCTGTGCATGTTCTTTGAATTTTTATTTGATCAAATATATTTTGGAAAATAGTAAAAGCTGAGTCAAACCAGAGTCTTTTCGAGTCTTGCCACCAATTCTCAATTAGTTTTTGTTCCAGCCTTTGACTGCATCATTCTTTGTTATAAACCATTCCATTGTACCTCTGGTAAATTGTTTAGGGAGCTGGCCTCAAATGGTTTGCAGCTTCTAACAGATTTCTTCATTAATTTGCCTTTATTTAGCTCCATCTCTTTTCTTTGCCGCTAATGGAGAAAGCACCCCCACAACATGGTGCTGCCACCACCATGTGCTACAGTGTAGATGATGTGTTCAGAGTGAGTAAGCCACACATACAATTATGCAAGGCCAAATAATTTCAGTTTTGGTATTATCTGACCAAATCACCTTCTTCCACGTTTGCTGGGTCTCCTACAAAGCTTACTTCAAACTGCAAACAGGATGTCTCATGGCTTTCATTCAACAAGGACTTTCTTCCTGCTACTCTTCAATAAAGGCCAGACTGGTGTGGTGTGACTAATAGTCCTGTCAACAGATTCTCCCTCCTGAGCTGTAGATCTCTGCTGCTCCTCCAGAGTTACTATGGCCCTCTTTGCTGCTTCTGTGCCTAATATTCTTCTGGCCCTGCCTGTGAGTTTAGATAGATAGTGATGTTTTGGTAGGTCTGCACATGTGCCATACACCTTCCATTTTCAGGTGATGGATTAAATAGTACTCTGTGAAATTTTCAGAGCTTGTCATATTCAGTTTTATGATACTTGTTGAATAATGTCCTCGGAGAGCTCTGAAGGCAAATGATTGCTCTGGATTTTATTTATAAATATATATATACATATATCAGTGGTGATTGCTCTAAGACTGCAAGGGAAGCTCAGCTTCCCCTAAAATGTCAAAAAATAAGTTATCAAATATATACTGTTGTGTGTACATGTCTTTGACTAAATATGCGCTACAAAGTGCTCAACTTTTGTTCAGAATCAGCTTCTTATCACTGGTAACGACGTGGTTTTCCTCTCACTCATTCCCGCAGCTTCACAGTCCTTTAAACAGTGAGTTCAATAGCGAAGCAAAAATGCTGGGCTTTGTCCCGCCCATCGGACACTCAGCGTCTCTGGGGGTCTATGGGGCAGCCTTGGCTGCAGCGAAACGAGACGAGTCATTGGATAAATGCTGGGCTTTGTCCCGCCCATCGGACGCTCAGCGTCTCTGGGGGTGTATGGGGCAGTGGGCTGGCGTCGGCTGGCCCGGACGCTCAGCTTCTGCATGATGATTGAATGATCTGTCTGAGGCTGAATCCCTTTTTGATTGACAGCGAAATTAGTGAATCAGCGATCTTGAAATTGAGCTTCCCCTCCTTGAAAGACCAGCATCCGCCACTGATATATACATATATATTACCCACCACAGTTTTCATGTCTTTTTTGGAAAAAAAGTATGTATCATTTTCTTTACAATTCCCAGTTATGCACTACTTTGTAGGTCCATAACATAGAATCACAATAGAATACATTTTGTGGTTGTAATCTTAACAAATGCGGGAACATCCAAGGGTTTTGGTACTGTATCTAAAAATAAACAGACTGGTTTATGTGGAGTGCAGGTCGCTTGTGATGCAGGGCTGAAACATTATGAATTCTTACTGAAGACATGGGGTCCTGCTGAGCTTCTGTAATGAACCTCTGTCCGACAATCACTCTCTGACCTACTAGCATTAAAGAGAAATGGGGACCATTATGCTCAGCTGTCACCACAGCGTACCGACAAGGAAAATGTGGAGCACACACAGGCATGTGTGTCTGCATGTCTGCCTGTAAGAACAGCAGACAGGATATCCTACTGTACACGACTAAAGTGTCAAACGAAGCTACAGAGCGGCTGAGGTGTTTGTGTGTGGGAGAGGAGAACGGCACAGAATTCCAACATTTCAGACACATCCAGGCTTTATTACACTCACGTTCTAGCAGAGAGCTTCTACGCCTGGCCATGGGTTGTAAACAGCTTCCTTTGTCTAAAGTTGTCTCTGGTTGAATGCATCTTATTAGACGTAGGATATCTTTGTTGTGATTTTCCAGTTGAGTAGACTTACCATGTGTTGTCATGATTGTGCGTGATCATTTAGTCAACTGTTCAGATTTATCTACCAACCATTTTCAAAAGAAATCCACATATAAAAACAAAAAATAATACGGATCTTCTCTTAATTAATGGAAAAAATGGCTTGATAGAGATATACCTTTTTCAATACATTTCAGAATCGTAAAGTAGTTTAAACCTGCTTTAACCCCTTTTGATGTGTGTTTGGGGTCAATGTGCCCAAATGTGTCAGACCCACAGCATGATCCTACCACCACCATGAATGACAGTTAGTACAGTTTTTTTATAGTGTTAGAGAATTCCATTGTTTAATTTATTAATTTCAAAACCGGTTTTGATTTGTGTTTGGAAAATCCAATCATGTGCATGTTTCAACCATATGACCTGAACTGTTTCCTCCAGATTAAATGGAATTGGTTAGGGTGTTCAGAAACATCAGAGGAATCACCCAGGCTCAAGCCTGCAATGAACAGGTAACTAGAGAACACCAGTGTCACTATCCACAGTGAAGCTAGTTTTAGATAAACATGGACTGAGAAGGTGCTAATCAAGAAAGAAGCCCCTTCTCCAAAATCAACACCTTCGAGCATTCTGATATGGACAAGCCAAATGCCTTCTAGAGTCAGACGACACCACTATGACCACTATTTTGTCACAATGATAAGCATGTTTTTGAGGAGTCAATAAGAAGTTTTCAAACTGAAAGGAACATTCTATCTAAACACTGAGGTGGTGGCATCATGCTGTGTGTTGCTGCTGGTGGTACAAGTGTATTAAGATAACTGGATGGAAAAATAAATGAAGATGGAGAACTACGTACTGATTTTTCTTTTCCAAAAAACAAACAGCTAGATGGTTGAAACTTGGACATAGTTGGGCAATCCAACAGGAACTGGTTTGGAAACAGATAAAGCAGGTTAACATTAAGCTTCTGGAATGGACCACAAACTAAATACGACTGAATAATTGGGCTACGTTTACAAGTGGAAACAGGGCCAGAAAACCAGCTAATTTAAATGAACTCTACCAAATCTGAAAAGAGTCTTCAGCCAGATTTATGCCTGAGCTTTTCCATGGTCATAAATATAATGATTTCTTTCATCTTGCTGAGTTTATTTAAATAACAGTGGGGTTGTACATATATATCTGAGTCTGTATGTATAATTATGACCCTGTGTGCTTTTGACAAAATCCACTACAAATTCAAGGCAGTGCTACCACACTTTTCCTTTTTGAAAAAGCTTTGCAGTTGTATGTTGTACAATTATTCCACGCTTTTGCAAGAGATCTGCCTGAACACTATACTTAGATGTGCATGGCCTTACATCTAAACAACACACTGATGTTTCCATGAAAGCTTTATTGCCAAACTCAAGGTGAACTCAGATTTTAGGCTGTCTTTTCTGAAAAGCTAAAAGCATGGACCATATTTAAACTCCTATCAAAACTGCTAAAAGAGCTTCCTTATTCAATACCACGAAGGCAAAACGGTTGTGAACATGATATTAACCTGGTCGATCAAAGGCTTAACCAATAGGACTCAGTTATTTTTTTCTGATATTCACAAAACCAACATAGACCATTTATGGTGCCTTACATATTTTTTCCTTTTGTAACTTTACAGCTATAAACTCCAGTGTGTTTTATAGTTTTAATGTGATAGACTAAGCTGTGCATAATTATGAAGTAGAAGAAAGGATTACCCAAACATCTCAGGCGTTGGAGGCGTGGTAAGGCGTATTCGTCACTTCCTGTTTTGCACTTGGTGGATTGTTTGGTGTGTGAAGGCTCTCTCGTTTCATCTGATTTCTCTCTACTTTGATATCTCTTACTTGTTATAATACATAAGCACGTTAAAAACACATACTTCTTTTGCTGTATCTAACGTTTGGCGACTCTCCGTGTTTTACACGGTTTTTCTAGTAGTGGTAAGGGGTCGCTAGCTTAGCGTTAGCTTTAGCTCCACCATGGCTACCCGTTCTGCTGTTTCTCTTTCTGAGTCTCCTCCTCTCTCTTGCTCTCTGTGTCAGATGTTCAGTTACTCCTCTGCCTCCTTTAGTGATAATGGTACGTGTAATAAATGTAGCATTTTTGTAGCTTTTGGAGGCGAGGGTGTCGGATTTGGAGGCCCGGCTCCGCGCTGTGGAAAAACCAGCAGATAGCGAGGCCCTTAGCCAGCGCGGAGGCCCACCGAGGGTAGCTCCCCCGTAGCAGTCCTCCGGCAGAGCCCGCGCAGCCGGGATCTCAGGCCGGCTGGGTGACGGTACGTAGGAAGCATAGTCTTAGATCTCAGCCCACAGGTCACACCAACCCGTCTGCGTTTCTAATAGATTTTCCCGCCTCAGCGACACACCGCTGAGAAGCCAACTCTGGTAATGGCCAGTCCCATAGTCAGAAAACGTGGCACTAGAGACACAGCGACCATAGTCAAAATGTCTGCCAGGGGCCACAGAACGGGCGACATCAAATCCTACCTGAAACTGCTGGCTAAGGATAAGCGTAAATACAGTAAGATTGTTATTCACGCTGGCGGTAATGACACCCGGTTACGTCAATCGGAGGTCACTAAAGTTAGTGTTGCTTCGGTGTGTAAGTTTGCAAAACAATGTCGGACTCCGTAATTTTCTCTGGTCCCTACCGCGATCTGACCAGTGACGACATGTTTAGCCGCATGCTGTCATTCAACCGCTGGCTGTCTAGGTGGTGTCAGAAAACGATGTGGGCTACATTGATAATTGGGCGAACATTTTGGGGAAAACCTGGTCTGATCCGGAGAGACGGCATCCATCCCACTTTGGATGGAGCAGCTCTTCTTTCTAGGAATCTGGCCGAATTATTAGTTCTCCCAAACCCTCTGACAACCCAGGGTTCAGACCAGGAAGCAGGGTCGTAGTTTAAAACTCTCTCTGCAGCTTCTGTACTGCTACCCACCCATTACCCTATTAAGACAGTGTCTCGCCCACGGCCAAAATGAATAGATTAAAAAATAATCTAAAAAGAGGAAATCAGGAAAATCTCATAAAAAATAAACACACAACTCAGACTAAAAATAAAAATAAAAACAATTAAATGTGGCTTACTGAACATAAGATCTCTCTCTTCAAAAGACTTGCTAGTTAGTGACCTAATTTGTGACAACCAGATTGATTATTTTGCCTCACAGAAACCGGCTGCAGCAAGAGGATTAGTTACTATAAATGAGTCAACTCCTACTAATTATTTAAATTTTCACATCCTCGAAATACTGGGCGAGGAGGAGGAGTAGCAACCATCTTTCAGTCCGATTTATGACTAGTCCCAGACCAATCAATAGCTACAACTCTTTTGAATATTTAATCCTCAGTTTTCCTCATCAAATTGCAAAGCACTAAAACCCACTTCTGTTTGTTGTTTTGTACCGTCCACCAGGCCCTTACTCTCAATTTATAGATCAGTTTTCAGAACCTTTTATCTGATTTAGTGTTAAATACAGATAAAGTTATTATAGTGGGGGATTTTAACATTCATGTTGACACTGAAAGTGATAGCTTAAATATAGCCTTTAATGGTATCTTAGACTCATTGGCTTTACTCAAAAACATTAACAAACCTACCCACGTTTGTCTTCATTCTCTGGACTTGTGTGCTGACATATGGCATTGAGTGTACAGACATTACAATATTTTCTCACAACCCTGTGCTGTCCGACCATTTTTTAATAACCTTTGAGTTTAATTTAAACCGAGTACTCCACACTGAAAGAAAAATTCATTATAGTAGATCATATAAGACGATGCTGTAACACCTTTAAAGAATCTGTTCCACTTTTAATTTGCTCATTATCACAGAAAAAACACAGTGGAGGGCAATTAATTTGTTTCTTCTCCTTCAAAATGATTCTCTTGTTCAGAGTGTTACTTCATCATTGCGTGGTGCATTAGACAAGGCAGCCCCCTTGAAAAGAAGGAAATTATTCATAGGAGGCAGGCTCCCTGGTTTAATTCAGAGCTGCGTACTTTAAAGCACAATGTTAGAAAATTGGAGCGAAAATGGCGCTCTACACACCTAGAGGATTCCTACTTAATCTGGAAAAAAATAGCCTACTGTTTTATAAAAAGACACTTCACCAAGCTAGAACAGCTTATTTCTCATCCTTAATAGAAGAGAACAAGAATAATCCTAGGTTTCTCTTTAGTACAGTTGCCTAAACTACACAGAGTCATAGCTCTGTTGAGCCATCCATTCCCTTAGCTCTCAGCAGTCATGATTTTATGGGATTCTTCCAAATAAAATTGATTCTATTAAGAAGAAAATTTGACAATCTCCCAGAGATGATTACTTCATCCTCAACAAGTGAGACAAACTTGGAAAAACTGTAGAACCTGATCTGTGTTTGGACTGTTTGATCCTGTGGAGCTTCCTGAGTTATCAGAAATATTAGCTTCATCTAAACCTTCAACTTGTATGTTAGACCCAATCCCAACCAAATATTTAGGAAGTGTTTCCTCTGATTACCAGCCCCATTTTAGATATGATTAATTTATCCTTAGTAATTGGTTATGTACACAAGCTTTTAAGGTAGCTGTATTAAAACTTTGCTAAGAAACCTTCGCTTGATCGAGATGACTTAATAAATTACAGACCGATATCCAATCTTCCGTTCTTATCTAAAATTCTTGAGAAAATAGTTGCTAATCAAATGTCGTGAGCATTTTACACAGCAATGACCTGTTTGAAGAGTTTCAGTCAGGTTCAGAGCTCATCATAGCACTGAAACAGCTCTGCTGAAAGTCACTAATGATATCTTAGGCTCAGATAATGGACTTGTGTCTGTACTGGTTCTGTTAGATCTCAGTGCTGCATTGATACAGTCGATCATAATATTCTCTTAGAAAGGCTGAGGAATATGCTGTAGGATCAGGGGAACAGCACTAGGCTGGTTTAAATCTATTTGTCTGACAGATTCCATTTGTTCATGTAATGATAAATCATCTTTAACTCCAGGGTTAATTGTGGAGTACCACAGGTTCAGTACTTGGGCCAATTCTCTTACTATATATATGCTTCCAATAGGTAAAAATTATCAGGCCAGCATAGAATAAATTTTCACTGTTACGCTGATGACACTCAGCTTTACTTATCCATAAATCCTGATGAGCCCAACCATTAGATAGACTACAAGCATGTCTTGAAGACATAAAAATTTGGATGACTTTAAATTTTTTGCTTCTAAATTCAGACAAGACAGAAGTTGTCGTCTTTGGACCGGATTTTTAAAAAAAGAAACTGCTTAGTCAATCACTTAACCTGGATGGCATTAAATTGACCTCCGATAATAAAAAAAAAACCTTTGGGTTTTATTTTTACCAGGACATGTCATTTAAATCCCATATTAAAACAGGTTTCCAGGATTCCTTCTTTCATCTCGGAAATTGCCCAAAAAATTAGAAAAATCCTGTCCGGGTTGATGCTGAAAAAACTAGTCCATGCATTTTTTACTTCAAGGCTGGACTATTGTAATTCTTTACTATCAGGATGTCCACAAAATGCAGTTTAAAAGCCTTCAGCTGATTCAAAATGCTGCAGCAAGAGTTCTGATGAAAATAAAAAGGAGATCATTTTTTCCCCTACTTTAGTTTTCCCTTCATTGGCTCCCTGTTAAATCCAGAATAGAATTTAAAATTCTCCTCCTCACATAAAAACCCCTTTAATGATTTAGCTCCATCAAAATCAGAGAGCTGATTGTTCCATATGTTCCCTAACAGAGCACTTCGTTCTCAGACTGCAGTTTACTGGTGGGTTCCTAAAAGTCTCTAGAAGTAGAATGGGGGGAGATCCTTTAGTTATCAGGCTCCTCTCCTGTGGAACCAGCTCCCCGTTTTTAATCCGTGAGGCGGACACCCTGTCTACTTTTAAAGGCTAGGCTTTAAAAATTTTCCTTTTTGATAAGCTTTTTAGTTAGAGTGGCTTAGTTTTCCTGAGCTATCTCTGTAGTTATGCTGCTATAGGCTTAGGCTGCGGGGGACATAATGACCACTTTCACCCTCTTCGCTACTTTTTCACACTACTCTTCAATTTTGATTATTTGCTGTTTTTTCAGCTTTTTAACTTTGTTCTCTCTTTCTCTCTTCCTAGAAGCTACACCTGGCCTGACTCTGTGTCTACCTGTGACAACTGTCTGGAGAGGGGATCGTCCGAGCTTCTGCTGGCAACAATTTGGGCTCCCTCTAACGATGATCCACATGGCCCTGTCTTTCAGGTTTTTAACCCTTCTCTCTCCTAGACATAGCTACTGACGGAGCTTTTTACTGAAATAACTCTATGTGCTCTCTTTCAGACTCTAACCCTTGAAAACTGGCTCAGAGTTTTCTGTTCTTTCTTTCTAGGTGAAAAACGACTAAAGGGAGCTACATCCATTAACATTTAACTTTTTTCCCCATAGAAAGTACTCCTGGATTAGTGCTTCTTTTTTTCTTTTTGGTTCTGCTCTGTTCTCTCTAACCCCAGGGGTCGTGGCAGATGGCCGCTCACACTGAGCCGGTTCTGCTAGAGGGTTTTTCCTGTTAAAGGGGGGTTTTTTCTCCACTGTCGCTACATGCATGCTCAGTATGAGGGATTGCTGCAAAGTCAACGCCAGTGACTGTCCACTGTCTCTACATGCTCATCCAGGAGGAGTGAATGCTGCAAGTCACTGACTGGATGCAATCTGCTGGGTTTCCTTAGATAGAAAAACTTTTTATCCAATTTGAATAAATAACAGAATCTGACTGCACTGTTCAATGATTTGGATTAATTGTAATGCATGTACCTGACTTTTGTGAAGTGCCTTGAGACGACATGTGTTGTGAATTGGCGCTATATAAATAAACTGAATTGAATTGAATTGAATTGAATTGAATTGAAGAAGAATAACACATGGTTTTAAACATTTTTAATATAAATATAAATCTGGTGTGCATCTGTATTCAACCCCCTAAGTACTTTCTACACCCACTATTTGCTGCAATTACAGCTATAGATTGTCATGATCTGTCTCAGTGTTTTGCATTTGTTTACTTTTGCCAGTTAGGTTTTGCCCATGTCCTTAGATTTATTTTGTTACTTGTTTCTTTCTAGAGTTGCTTATTATATATGCTCATTTATTTTTAGGTTTATTATTCAGTCTAGTTAGGTTCCTCTTGTCCCTGTCTTCCCAGCTAGTTTATGTATTTAGATTCTTGTACTTCTCGTGATTATAGTTTTCCTTAGATCTGTTTCCCTGGGTTTGTCATTAGTCTAGCTCTTTCCTGGTCTGTGTTCCCCTGCACCCGTAGCCATAACCACCTTATCTCCCTCAGTTCCCTGCACCTGTTCATTAATCTTCTGATTACCTGCCTCCCTTTCTCATTGGTTCATACTCCACGTCACTCAGTATATTAGCTTCCTGGTTTCCATTGTTCCTCACTGGTTCCTCACGTTAACTCCTTGACTATCTTCCTGGGTTCATCTTTTTGGTTTGTTTTCCGTTTGCCTCCTGAATTTGTGCTTTGGATTACCTGCCTGTACTCTGTACTCTGTCTGCCTGCCTGGCTGCAAGTCTGTATTCAATTTTATTAAACCACTCACTACTCACCATGTGGCCTCCTCGCCATGTTCTGTGCTCTGGTCCTACCTCCAAACCCTCGACCTTGACACAGATCTTTTAGGGTATGTCTTTACAATCTTTGCACATCTAGTCACTGAAATGTTTGCCCATTCTTCTTTGCTAAAAGACTCACGATCAGGCAGTTTGACGGAAAGTGTTTGTTAACATCAATTTTCAAGTCTTACCACAAATTATTAGTCTGTACTTTAAGTTGGCCATTCAAAGAAAGGGATATGCCAACCATTTATTGTCATCGATGAGCAAAAGCATACCCACAGCATGATGCTGCCACTACCATGTGTCACTGTGGGTATAGTGTTCACACTGATATGCAGTGTTTTCTGCCACACAGTTTTTTGCATGTAAGTGAAAATGTAGAATTTTGGTTTCCGCTGATTAGAGCACCTTCTTCTACATATTTGCGATGTCCTGTACTTGGTTTGTGGCAGTAAGTAAGTAACAGTAAGTGGGACTTCTTTTATTAAAGAGATGACCTTCTGAAGGCCCTGAATTTCATGTCACAATTATGTATTACTTTGTGTTTGTCTATAACGCAAAAATCCTATGAAATTCACTAAAGTTTGTGGTTGTAATGGGAGTAAATGTTATAAAGCTTATGGAGGTATGAATACTTAACTCTTTTCCTTGCTCTTGTGTCTCTTTATCGTTAATGAGCCCCTCTTTTGCTTACTTAAGACAGACATTGACACTTAGGTGCGCACATGCTCACCCACAACTATCTGCTAATGGTTTAATTGGAACCTTAGCCCACAGTCTCTTTTGGCTTCTAAAGTTTCTTACTAAGAGTAAAAGGAAACGTCCTGTTCTTTAATCATCCACAATCATTACTTTGATCTAAGGAGCCAATCAAAAAAAATCCATCTTCAGCCTCTCGATGTGGACAAATGGCTTGTGTCTCGCCTCCAATCGATCACATGCTTTCAGAACTGTAAATGAAGGCTTAGGTGACGAGTATGAACAGAGAGGTAATCAAGAAGACCACTCGAGATGCAAGGGAGACGGGTGCTAATGTAGTGAGAGGATTTCCCTGGTTACAGAGGAGTGGTTTTTTAAGTCCCTCACAAGCACATTGACATCGGCCTGTGAGTGGCTTTGACATATGACCCTCCTTGGGAACATGGTCTTAGTAAGAGTGGCTGCCCTCAGTCTCTTTTATTTAAAGCTTCATCTCTCTCTTTGTCACACACATGCGCAGACGACATCAGGGGGTCAATGACCTTCGTTCATTCAGGTTTGACTCAGAGGTTTCATCACACACACTGATTGTTTCAAACATCTGAACCAATTCGACATCTAGTCTTTTAGTCTGAAAGAGGTGAGACAAGGTATTCAGCTGTAGACACTCACTGATATGTCTGAACAAGGTAACATTAGTGTTTTTATAACCTATTATTTCAATGCTGGCTCCTGATGGTTTCCATCAGACAAGAATAAACATCTGGATAAAACAATCTGCAACAGTAACCCACACGCTACCTAGAAGCATGTCAGTTGAGTGAGGCAGCCTCTGCAGTTCACAGCTCTCCTTGATCAGGCCAGTCTGCTGAACAATTTATCATGAGGAGCACAGTAACTCATATCATCACCCAGGGAGGTCAGAGATGTAAACAGCATGAGCAGCAGCCTGGAAGGGAGTTTGCTAAGTGCAACGTAGAGGACCAAGTACATCGGCCTTGCTGCAAAATAGAATTTTTAGGCTGCAGAGATTCTATTTATCCTCCAAGGCTGACTTTGGATTTACTTTTCTTTTATACATCAGTAATTTCTTCCAGGAATACACATAGAAATGGTGTAGTGACCAGAACTCAGTTCAGTTTAGTTCAATAGTGCAAATTCACAGCAAATGACTTTCAAAGGCACTTTACAAGACAAAAAGAGCCAATTTATATACAGAAATACAGGGGTTGGACAATGAAACTGAAACACCTAGTTTTAGACCACAATAATTTATTAGTATGGCGTAGGGCCTCCTTTTGCGGCCAATACAGCGTCAATTCGTCTTGGGAATGACATATACAAGTCCTGCACAGTGGTCAGAGGGATTTTAAGCCATTCTTCTTGCAGGATAGTGGCCAGGTCACTACGTGATACTGGTGGAGGAAAACGTTACCTGACTCGCTGCTCCAAAACACCCCAAAGTGGCTCAATAATATTTAGATCTGGTGACTGTGCAGGCCATGGGAGATGTTCAACTTCACTTTCATGTTCATCAAACCAGTCTTTCACCAGTCTTGCTGTGTGTATTGGTGCATTGTCATCCTGATACACGGCACCGCCATCAGGATACAATGTTTGAACTATTGGATGAACATGGTCCTCAAGAATGGTTCGGTAGTCCTTGGCAGTGACGCGCCCATCTAGCACAAGTACTGGGCCAAGGGAATGTCATTATATGGCAGCCCAAACCATCACTGATCCACCCCCATGCTTCACTCTGGGCATGCAACAGTCTGGGTGGTACGCTTCTTTGGGGCTTCTCCACACCGTAACTCTCCCGGATGTGGGGAAAGTTCTGATGGAAACAGGAGAGTTGAGGTGCACATTTAATTTTGCTGTGATTTGGGCAGCCGTGGTTTTATGTTTTTTGGATACAATCCGGGTTAGCACCCGAACATCCCTTTCAGACAGCTTCCTCTTGCGTCCACAGTTAATCCTGTTGGATGTGGTTCGTCCTTCTTGGTGGTATGCTGACATTACCCTGGATACCGTGGCTCTTGATACATCAAAAAGACTTGCTGTCTTGGTCACAGATGCGCCAGCAAGACGTGCACCAACAATTTGTCCTCTTTTGAACTCTGGTATGTCACCCATAATGTTGTGTGCATTTCAATATTTTGAGCAAAACTGTGCTCTTACCCTGCTAATTGAACCTTCACACTCTGCTCTTACTGGTGCAATGTGCAATCAATGAAGACTGGCTACCAGGCTGGTCCAATTTAGCCATGAAACCTCCCACACTACAATGACAGGTGTTTCAGTTTCATTGTCCAACCCCTGTATATCATCAAATCATATAAAGAGATTCAAAGTGTTGGGACCACAGCCATTGGTTACAACATGAAAGGCCAGTAAGAACTTTTCTGGAACTTTTAAAATAAATCGCATTAACCGACTTCCAGCACAGCCCTGAATAGGGAATAACAGCGGACTTCCCGTGACGTCACTGTCCGAATACAAACCCGACTTTTGCAACAGACCGACCTCTTCCACACGGGTCCCCAGAGGAACTGGACGGAGGGACACAGCGCTAATGTCTCTATGCAGGCAAACAGACATAACTACTCAAACTGGATCCAAGAGTGTCATATGATCACGCAATCATATGCACACAGTTAAGTAGGAATGAATTGCTGTTTGTGTATCCGGTATTCATTCATGAACGGGGTAATTAAGGTACGAGCGTTGCTTGACCTTTTCTCTCTGAGGTCTACAGAAGCAAACTGTGTTCCAGAGAGTTCCCAGCATAGACCCTGTCTCTACGACGCCGAGTGGAGCAGTTTTTCCCCGTCTGAAGGAAGGACAACAGCTACAGCATTAACGTGCAGTTTGGCCGGCCCGACAGAACGAGCCGCCCCACCCCACAGCTACAGAGGTTAGCTGCAAGTTAACCTTTTGTTCATTGCGGAAGCTTTCGTCAACTTCGTCGCCCCGGACAACTTTTCCTCAACACGGTTCACGTAAGAGAGAAGTAGTTTAGAGTGAAATAATAATAATAATAATATTTTTCGTTTTGTGACGTTTGGTTTTGTTTGTGTTGAAAACTAAGCCCTTTTAGTGCTAGCAGATTATCTGCTCAGCACATGTGCTCAGTTTGTGTGTTCTGTGTTTGTTTTTTTTTTTAAAGTTGAGACAAACTTTATTTAAAGGGTGATTTTAAACACAGAAGATCGGCCATAACACGCCGTCCGCGCTTATGCATTTCAACCCTTTTATTAATGGTATTTTAAAGGTATGAGTTTGATTCTGATGATGAGCTATAAGCTTATTTTATTAGCTTCAACCTCTAACAGCTAAAAACACGTGCTTGCCTGCTAAAGATCATTTACCCAAAAAGGTTGTTAGTTTTTAATCTAGTAAAATAATATTTCCCTAAATATTATTTTACTAAACTTGAAAACTAAGTAAACACCATTAAGCCCCATTTCTCCAGAAAGATTTGGTTCTTATTCAAAATAATATTTCTTTAAACATGATTTTCATAAATAAAGGCAGCTAATTAAACACTATTGAGAATTGGTCATCCAGAAGGTTGGTTTTATTCAGCAGATCATTCTTTTAAACATTATTTTATTAAAATAATGTTTTATCTGATCTTGCATTGTGAATGGTTGTCTAAAGGTATACCAATTATTGCCTAAGTTAGTTCCAAGACTAACTTAACTTCATTTCCAGATTCTTCAAAATAATCCTTGGTTCTCAAACATAAACATTGCATGGTAATGTTGTATCACTCTTTTGGTCATGGTTTTCAACTATCTTTAATCAACTTGTTTATATTGTACATAACCCATTAGTCTTCATTCTGCTTGGTAGTTTAGTTGGATTATTTTAGCAGTTTAAAGAGTTTGTTGATTGAAATATGTTTGACTTGAGTTGACTTATTTTTGTTAATAAATTCTTGTATTTTAAGAAATTGTGTGAATTAATTCCGTGTGAGCGCAGAGTTTTACTGTTCAATAATGTCAGAGCTTGGCTCATCACTTTCAATTTTGTCCTAATACCACCGCCTTATTGGGCTGGTATTCACAGGACAACCCTTAACAGACTGAAATATTATTTATTAAAATATTGAAGTATTAATATTAAATATTAAATAATGTATTCATATTAATAATCACAACAAAAGTCAGTTACATACATTCCGATTTAATCCTAGTTATAAACTAATGCAGTCAAATTTAGAATGTCAATTGTTAAAAAGATTTCCTTCAAAGGAAATTTAGCCTGTAGTCACTGAGTTTACAGCAGTCCCTCGTATTGAGCAAGTGCGTAGCGGCGGTGGAAAGCAATGACTCTTGTTTTTAACAGGAAGCAATCTCCAGGCTCTGAACCAGGCAGAAACAGGCTCAGTGTTACCGGCCATCTGGACGATCAGTTGTTGACTGGAATAAAAAGTATGTTTTGCTTAGTTGAACCTGACCAGTGATGAACTCAAGTAACTCAAGTAAGAAACTCAAATATCTAACATTTTTCTTACCAGTGAACACATCATATCTAGTGCTTGGAGTATTCAGTATTGTTATTTTAGTGTTATTGAGGTGGTTAGAAATAGAGTGAGAGGAAGCATAGAGATATATGGTACCATTTAAAAGGAATCTGTGGTTCATGCAGGTGGCAAGAATTTGAGAGAGTGAGTGATATTCAGCAGATAACCGGAAGATTTTATCGTTTTAGGCTTTCAACCTCTGTCATGGAGTATGATACATGTGGACACCTGAAAGTTAAGGTATTTACATTCTCTAACTTATACACAAGGAGGCCACTGTTTAATTAATGCTAGCCGTGCTAATCATACCAATCGCTAACATTAAATGCTAAACACTGTTTAAAATGTCAACTTCATAATCCCCCTTTTTCTTCTTTAAAATAATAGAAACGCTTGTTTTTCAACATTTAACATATGTTAGGCCGGTTAAAAGTGAGCTTGAAAAGGCTTTGAAATAAAGCTACAGGAAAGTCACTTTAATGTTTGAAAGTTTTTGTTTGACCTGACTTGCAAGGCATTTTATATTTCCATTAATGTTAAGCAATATATTGACAAAAAGTGCATTCTGTAACCAGTTTTATTTCATGATGACTCAGCCTGCTTTTAAGCTATATATTTGCTTTGTGTCGATTAAAAGCAATGTTTTAGATTTTAAATTTCAGCATCCTTCATATACGGAATAGTAGAGACCGCCTGCTCATGTCAAAAACTGACAAGAGTAGACCAGGCTTCTCATTTTCGTTTTGCTTGCCAGCCATTATGCTGGAACTTGAAATACTATTTTTGTCTGCAGGGAGATGAATAGGCAGAAAACAAAGCCAGGTGCAGAATTGACGAGTCATGCTTCAATAACAAGCTGCAGTCCTTATTATGACCTTAAATAAGCACTTATCATCTCTCTGTGTTCCAACGCTACCTCATACCTAAAACATCCCATTCATCTCTAGCAGAAAACCCCTTTTTGTCTGAAGACACAAGACAAAAACAACTAATTATGCTAGGCTTCTATTATCAGAGGTTACTGCATGCAACCCCCACCCCCACTGCCCCGACCTCTCCACCTTACAGGCACACACACAACTTACCCCTACACTGTGCTGTGGTCCCTCGTGATCCCGGAGTAATTATTGTTTCTTCATTATGCAGGACAGGGTGGCTAATATTATCAGGAGCTGTACTGTTAATGGTTTATCACTAAGCAACAGCACAAAACCTCACAGCCTGTCCAATCTCTCTTACACATGCACACACATACTTTATTGTCCCTTTAAATGAACAGCCTAATTTTTTAGTTTGTTTGCAGACAAAAGCTTCAATGACCCAGTGCCTGGGTGAGGACAGAAGTATTTGTAGGGGCCTCTATCGTGACAGGGAGAGAGGTTTTTAACAGCCAAAAAACCAGGGCTATTATTATACCAATACGTCCAAAAAACCTATACAGTTTGCATTAAGGTTAGGCGATATGTAAATTTTTTACTGATATTCGTCAGTCCGTCAAAATTTTTGGGCACGATGGGTATTTTCGCGCGAGTGACGTTTGGGGTTTTTTTTGGTTGAAGCAATGTAAAAACCCCCCGGACTGATTTGCCAATTTTGAACACAAATGTCTAAAAATGGGAAAACGTTCAATAAAATACCAAGTCTTCTATTTGGGATTACTTTGGTTTAAACCAATGAAAGAGGTAAACCACACGTGCAACTAAAGCAGTCTACCGCTTGTGCAACATAGTTCCAGCAAAGGCCCCCAAAAAAACGAACTTGCATGAGCATTTACGTGTTTTCCCATCCGGTTAAGAATGCTTGCTATTTTTCTTGCGTACTCACAACCCCTGCTCGGAGCAGTGTGTCACATATAAAGCTGTTCAGTGTGGAGACTTTTTCCCCCCCAGCAGTTTTTTGTGTGACTGCGTATGGGTCGTAAAAATCCCGGGG
>JAHHUM010002705.1:0-184129 GCA_036173005.1 Crenichthys baileyi | reverse complement strand
ATGTCAGTTGGCCTTTCAGTTATGTTGGATTGGTGGGACAGAAGAATTCATAGCTGCAGCTTCTCTGAGCATCTTTGCTCCATCTCCTGCCCATAAACAAAGACACTGACCGGGTACACACAGACACTCAACAGACACTGAAGCCACAAGAACCACATCATCCACAGAAAGCAAAGATGAGACCCTGAGGTTCCTAAACCAGGCACACTGAAACAGCTGTGAACTGAAGTTAAAACAGCCTTATATGAATGTTTGTTGAACTTGATTTTCTCTGTAAAAATGACAAGGAGAGGTCAAACCAGATCTGAAATAAATATTTAATTGTTTAAAAAAACCTCATATATAACTTTACAGTTCATGTCAGGCCCATTATTATTTATAGTTTGCCTCTGTTATCCAAAGAGCCAAAAGTTTAATTATTCTAACTTTTAATTCAAGTGGACTTAAATGTGAATAAAATGTCCGCTTTGTTTTTTTTCCTTCCTTTAGTTGCTACTTTTTCATAAAAATGAACGTGCTGGAAAATGGGAACAATGTATGCCTGTTTTAAATGATTGGGAAGTATAACTTGCTCAAGATTAAACTTTTCACATTAACTCTGAAATATATTGCACAACAAAATCTGCATCTATTATTTTGTTTTAACAATAGAAGAAACATATTCATCAAACCTTTATCATTACCTTTGAATATAAAACTGGTGGAGCTCTGCTCTTGTTTTATGTTGAGGGTCTAATTTTCTTGGGCTAGTATAGTTAAGATAAACCAAAGTTGCCTAATAATGCTATTGCATTTACTGTTGATGCTATGTAACCCCTATACATGGTTGCAATCTCCTTTATTTTATAATTAATAATATAATAATCTCAATTAGATAATTTGTTATGTTGAACACATCCAGCAGTCTCCTTGTTGCAGCTGCATGTTCTGCAACAGGTAAATCTCATCTACATCACTCCTGGACAGACACACGAGGACATTTTTGCCACATCTGTCCTTACATGCTTGGCTCTAAAAGTCGATTTTTATTGAGCCAATAAAATTAATAAACCTTAAAATTTTTCAAAACCTCCATAGAGGCAAAAAGGAATGTGAACTGTAACTTTTGAAATACAGTTTTCGCTCATATTTGACCTTCTCCAAAAGACCTTTTGTTTTAGAAAAAACAGTGCCTATTGTGAAAAACTACCTTACAACCTTCTATTATTATATTACCGTAATCTCACCTAGGGTACCAAAATGGCTAGCGCCTGCTCTGTCTGGTTGCCACTGCGACATGCACATCTGTAGAGGAGGCCCTGAACAAGGCCCATTCTGATTTCATGTTTCCAACCTCCCTCAGGACATTGGAGAAATGCTCTCGGAGCAGTCAGTTGGAAATCATATGAACAGATTCCTTCGTCAGATGTCCCCAGCGCACCCTCACAACCTGTTTGGGTTGACCGGCTCAATCTCACAGTCTCTCCTGCCACTGGACCAAATTCATTTCCAGGTGGTGATCAGCTGACAGCCTTGCTCTTCACCTGGGTATCCAAGACGTAACACCACAGGTCTGAAGATATGATTGCAAAATTAACCTTCAAGGTAGGTGGCCTGGTACCAAGTACATATATGAACCATCTTGAGCTCAGACATGGTGTTCATTATGGAGACCCCATGCCTAGTACAGAAGACTCTAACAAAAACAGCTCGGATTGAAACCAGGGAGGCAGTTCTTCCCATTTATACGATTCCCATTCATCCAAGTAATGCCATTGCTTCCCAAAGGGTTATTTAAGTCCCCCAGGAGCACCACAGAATACCTAGATGACACCCCTTCCTGGGCATAATCCAGAGACTCCAAGAAGGCCAGAGGAATGGGCCAAAATACTATAAGAAGCTTGCGGAAGAATACCCAAAATATTGGACAAGTTATACAGTTTAAAAGGCAATTCTACAAAATACCAAAGAAATGTATGTAAACTTCTGAATTTGAAGAAAGTAAAAAATGATATGAAAAAAATGACTAATTAAAAAAATAATTAAAAATCTCATTGCGCTCATGGTGTAGCTGTGGAGCGTGTGAACCATGTGGAGCCTGTGGGTCCTCGGTGTGGCCGTCTAGGGTTCAATTCCCAACCCTGGGACATTTGCTGCTTGGCTTCCCCGCTTCTCTTTCTGCTCATTTCCTATCTATATATTGTGGAATCGAGGCCACTAGTGCCACAAAATTAGTAAAAATGTCATTATTCTGGCATTTAGCAATTGCCAGAAGCTCACAGAAATAAAATGCTCAAAAGTTTTGCATGTTGCTGGCATGTGCTAGGCCATGAGAGTATGTTTGCCGCCTGCACTCCTGCTCAAATGTCGTGAGAAACGATGACAGCTTGGAGTCTGTTCCAGAGTAAGAAGTCAATCAAGCAGTGAAAAAAGTTCAAATGTTGCTGTTATTATCTCAAATCACGCAGTTGTTGTTTTCAGGTCTGGGAAGACATCATTTTAAGCCTGTAAGAATGTTCTGTGGTCACACGCAGAAATAATTAGTGGTATTCTCTAGGTCTGGACGGTCGCCAAGACCAGCATTTCATCTGCCACAGTTAACTAAATGTATTTGGGTTCAAGCGAGCTGAAATCGCCAGTAGAAGTGCAGGATTTCAAGGCGAATTCTTCTCTCGTATCGTTTTTCCCTCCGCTGCCTTTAAGTCTCTCTCCCTAAGCCCTCTTTTCTCTCCTTCTTCCCTTGTTTTTTTTTCTTTTTTTTACCTGGGAGGTGCAGGTGTGAAAGGGCGAGGCCGTGAAAAAACATTTGATTCTGCAAACTTGTCATGAAGGAATCCATTTACTGACCCCTGCATCTTGGCACACAAAGACAAATGGGTTCGTAATTTTCCGCCTGACTGGGGGGCAACAAAGCACATTTCCACTTTCACTGGTAGTCAGCACAGAGTACAGTCTCCCTGCAGAATGCTGTTTAACCAGGGCAGGGAGCCTTTGGGTTTTGCTCACGTTATGGTCAAAATAGACAATTACACTTGGTGTGAAGTATCAAGACAAACTTGCTTAGGTAAAAGGCTGACTTCACAGGGTGAGGTCATCTGTTGATGAGCTATTTTTCTCGTATCAGAGGTTTAACACAGCTTTTTGTTCTGCACCACTCGTAATCATAAATTAAAGCTTTTATTGCAGTAGTTGATGCTAAAATCTATGGTTATCATAATGTAACCCAGTCTCTGGCTTGGTTTCAGACCACTGATAAATAAAATGATCTAATAAAATAGATTCTGTTTTTTGTGTCAGTTCATCAAAGTGTGGAACCAATGAAAACCATATTTTCCTCTTGCTTATCAGTGGCATATGTGTTTTCTTTTTTGCTTCTTGTATTTCAGATTAGTTTCTGTTTCTGTATTGAATGTGTTTGCAATGTCTTATACAGGGCTTTGAACTTCTTTACATTTTGTCACCTTACAGTCACAAACTTTAGTGTACTTTGCTTGAATTTTGTGTGAAGTAGTTTTAAGTTAGAATGAAAAGGATATATCGTTTTTCTAATCTTTTCACAAATAAACATTAGAAAGTCATGATTTTTTTGTGTGTATTCAGGGCAGTAATTTGTAGAACCACCTCATGCAGCAATTACAGCTGCAAGTCTTTTGGTGTACATCTCTACCAGCTCTGTCCATCTGGAGATTAAAATTTGTGCTCATTCTTCGTTACAAAAGAGCTGAAGCTCAGTCAGATTGGATGGAGAGCATCTGTGAAACAGGAATTAATAAGTCTTGCACTTTGGTTGGTCCATCTAAACCATTCCACTGTAGCTCTGGTTGTACGGTTCGGGTCATGGTGGTGTGGATTGGATTCATGTGATTTGGAATTAGGTCACACTTTAAGTCACAGGTTTAATGACTTTAGACTCAATGTGATAAAATCAGAAAAGACTTTGGACTTGCACTTTCACACCAATGACTCATGACTTCACTTGGACTTGAGCCCTTTGACTTAATTGTATTCAATATCTTGCACCAAACAGAACAATGTAATGTCATACAGTTTTGTTCTTTTTATTTAGAATAATAACATTAATTGTGTTTATCACCACATAAATCCCTGAGTTATCAGCTAACGGTATTTGTAACTGTATTTGTAAATAGATTTGTGAATGGATTTGTGTGTTATGTTTCCTGCTGGAACTGCTCAGCACAATGCTAATCTCCTGCAGAGATGATTTGTCATCGTGTTGAGGGTCTATTTGATGCCTCATGTCAGTGGGCAATTATCACGTTCAGTTGTCAAGCACAGATTTCCCTGAGGAAGGCCAACAGGCCAGCAGAGATTCCAACACTGTTTGGGTCAGCAGATGTGAGGGACGGGGTCAGACCAAATGGCTGGTAGAAATGAATGAAATGAAAATTATTATACTTTCACTCTTATAGACAGCTGTATGGCAGGCAAGAGGGCCTCATAGAGGATAGACAGGATAGCTGAGAAGGTCATTGGAGTGTCTCTTTTGTCTATTCAGGATCTCCTTCAGAGCTTCTGCAGCAAAAGGCCTCCCAACATCAACAAAGACTTCTCATACCCCCTCTGTGAACTTCTGACACCGCTGCTATAAGGCAAACGGTACCAAAACGTCAGCAGACTGCTCCACAGCTTTCTGCCACAAGCCGTTAAAATGCTGAATCCTTGTAAGTTCTTGTACTTCATCTTATTGCAGTTATTTTTGTTATTTTATAATGTTGTAATCAGGGTGCTGCACAGTGCAGTTGGTAGCACTGTTGCCTTGGGGCAATAAGGTCCTAGGTTCGACTCCAGGCCGTGGGTCTTTCTGCATGGAGTTTGCATGTTCTCCCCCTGCATGAATGGGTTCTCACCAGGTACTCCGGCTTCCTCCCACAGTCCAAAGACATGCCTGTTAGGTTAATTGGTCTTTCTAAATTGCCCTTAGGTGTGTGAATGAGTGTGTGCAGGGTATACCCCGCCTCATGCCCATAGACTGGAGATAGGCACCAGATTCCCCATGACCCACTATGGAAGAAGCGGTAGAAAATGACTGACTGAATGTAATCAGGATGAGCCAGGGTCTGCTGGAGGTTTCTTCCTGTTAAAAATGAGTTGTTTCTCTCTACTATCACTCTGTCACTCTGTGCTTTCCCAGAAGGAGGCAGTGCATTCAATGCAGTGAGCTAATTTCCTTTAATAAACACCTTTGACATTGGCATTGTGTGATCTGCTAAATTAAATTATACATTATAACTAGTTGTATTATAACTACTTATATGTTACTAGATTGCTTGCACTGTGTGTGACTGTGCAGGATGAGCTGAATTTAAGAAGATGAATTTAGATTTTGAATTAAACTGTGTACAATAAGTGGAAATCAATTGGACCTGTTTGTCTTAAGGTGACTTCATTATGTTATGAAAATGGCACAAAAACATGGCAAGTAACTTTTTTTCTTTGTATTGCATGTGTAAAAGTCTAAACTGTTTAATATTTTCTTCCTTTTAAATTTTAACATCTGTTCCTCAAACATTTCAGGAACAGATGTTCCCCCATATACAATACGATTATGACTTATAGTGATGGAAATCCAAAATTCATTCTGTTTATAAGAAAGTTTGAGCATTTCATAAGAGTAATAAAATAAAGTTTCTTAATGCAGAAATGTCAGCCCATGGAAAAGTGTGCTCACAAACTACATTAAGATGTGCTTTGCTGAGGTGTTCAGGAAGTCCAGGTTGCTTTAATAGCAGGCTCTAGCTTATCTGCACTGTTCACAGTAGTATCTGTTCTACCTATTGACAAAAGCCCCATAGAATCTCTGTGGGGTTCAGTTCAGGCCAGATGCTGGCCTATCAAATACACACACACACACACACACACATATATATATATATATATATATATACTATAATAATAAAGAAAGTATTTGTACCCTTTGGCAGTGTGGGGAGGAACCAAGTTTTGCTGGATGTTACTAGGATGTTGCTGTACATGTGTGCTGCTTTGCATGCAGCACATGGTGGCTGAGATTGTTCTATCAGGATCAGCCTTTCTTCAGGTTCTCTTGTGGTTAAACAAAACGCTGTCAGTCAATACCAGAGATCGCAAAAGCACCGCTGTCTTGTATGCTGAGAGACATGACTTCTTCTCTGTCCTTTTTGTTCAGCACAACACCTAAACATCACTGTTTTCTACTAAAGTTTCCATGGAGATGCAAACAGTGGAGCATATTTTCCACTGCAGTTGACAGCTTGCAGTGCAGACTGTCAGTGAATCAGGTAGGGTCTAATTGGCACTTGCAATTGCCAGACTGCAAAATCCTCTCAGCTTTGACACTGAATTGGAATAAACCCAGAGGAGAAGGTGCGAAACATTATATTTCTTTTGGCCATAAAACATTAGAAGTGATACTTTCAGAAACACAGGCTGCAGTTTTTCCACAGTTTGTTCTTCGGACTCTCATGAAAGCCCAAAGGTAACCAGTGGATAACTCTATACTTACACTTCTGCTGTAATCCCCATAAACATGCATGCAGCTAATAATTTGTGCGCACAGCAATTTACTAAGTAATAAACAAACAACAAAGTGCCTGAAATCAATAGTTGCAGGATTGCCATGACATGAATCTGCAGACGCTGCCCCTGCGCAAAACACACTCTTAGAAGTGGCCCCAGCTTTAAAGCAACAGGTGAGCTTCGCGGCACCTCCCCTGTCTTTCCCCAGTGAGGCCTTCTAAATATAGAAATTATGCTCTGTGATAATTGGGGGCAGACAACAAGGCCAGCAATAATTCCACCCTCCTCCTCCTCTCTCTGGTTCTGCTAAGTCACATCTCCAGCTGGCAAACAGCAGGGCTGACATCAGAGTGTGAGAGCAGGAGTGGTGAGGGAACACCTGCGCAGGCTGCCTGGGCTGTGAAGATAGATGAGGAAGATCACTGACTTCCACACCTGCTCGTGGACCCATGCCGGTTACTTGTTTGATATTTGCACACACACTTGGTTCGATTTCCTCGAAAGGCTGAGGAGGTGCTGAAAGTCAGGGAGTGTCCGTTAAGCGTTTAAGATGAGGGGGGTTTAAATGTTTCAGCGAGAAGCCAGGGACCACCTGCAGGAAGAGGAGTAATGGGGAAACAAAAAGCATCTGCAGACTGCAAAAACATAATTTAAACAGGTGCCAAAAAGCACTGCTGGGCATCAGGTATCACAGGTCAGGATTTGTAGTGTGTTTAGAGAGATCACCCTGAAAATGTCAAAGGAACACATGAAGGGGCGGAAGTCACGCTCTTTGATTTGCACACTTTTCAGAGGGTGAAACTCTAGACTTGTTGGGGGCAAAAGCAACAACAAGACAAGGTTGTAATTAATAGAGGACTCATCAGCGTGAAAAGCTGCAATAAAAACTGCTCAGTCTTTTTACAAGCAGTGAAAACAACTGTCCAAACCCACCACAAGCCCTTTTTTTCTTGCTGTGATAGACATGTTTAGATGATGGACGGGGGATGTCCAAGAGTGCTCAGGTTATAATACACTTTTGGATGCTGTCATTAATCAAAGGCAACAGCCAGAGCTCAAGGTGTGCAGGTAGGAAAGTCCCATGATGTTGAGCTGTAGGCAGGAGAGAGTTGGTGGAGTTGCCAGCCCATTTCGAGACACCCCACTGACTCACAAACACAGATCACACACAGAGCTTTCATGCTTCAACACAGGTCTGCTCCCAGCTGTGAAGGAAATTGGGCATGACAACGTGGCTTCTGCAGAAAAAAACGACAAATTCTGGAGCATTTTCTCAGAAATGCAGACCACTCCAATATAAAAAGGCAAACATGGCCTACATAGCCAGGTCTCATCTGGCTTAACTTCCACTGTTTAATACGATGTGTTAACAACTGGTCTCTGTCGGCAGGGGTTTCTTAATCCTTATCGCTCTGACCTCCACTTTTATTCATCTGCTTAAGTTGCATGGCCTCAGCTAAAGGTCAGATTTTATTTGGACCTGATCGGGTTGTTGCATGAACTCTTCGTTACCAGCGTTCTGCTTTGAAGTTTTTATGCATGCACCGAGTATGTCAGCATAACGGCGTCCATAAAGAAAGACAACACTGATCTCGTAAGTGGATTTATATGTTTAAACTCTGAAAGGCAAAGTCAACCACTAAAACAGAGCGCTTTTTTAAGTCTCTTAAAAGTTAAAGGTTTGGTATTTTGACAACAGCATCGATTCCACACTGAGATAGGCACAAAGTGAGACAAAAAATGTAAATTTCTGATTATTAAAAGGATTATTCTGATTAGACAAATTAGTTTATCATCTGGTTTGTTGACTTCAGACTTTTTTTATAATGACACGGGGTGGGGTGGTTGTCTTTAATCAGGTTGTACGATTTTAAACAGTTGTGGTATCAAAACCTGTAATGAAATACATTGGATTTTTATGTGATAAGCACACCTATCAGTCCATTACTACATGTACCCTTATCCTTGCAGGGTCACAGGAGGGGGTGGTACCTATCTCCGGCGGTCATTGAGTTAGAAGCAGGGTACACCCCGAAAAGGTCCTCAGTCCATCACAGGTCAAAACAGAGACACACAGTACAGACAAGGATGTACACACACCCATACCTTAGAGTAACCACTAAACCTAACAGTCATGTTTTTGGACTGTGGGAAGAAGTCTGAGGACCTGGTGAAAACCCATGCACGCACTGGGAGGACATGCAAACTCTATGCAGAAAGACCCCAGGATGAGATTTAAACCCAGGACCTTCTTGCTGCAAGGTATCACTGCTACCAACTGTACCACCATGCAGCCTATGAAAGGATACACAACTTTCTTTCTTTTTTCTTTACAGATAGAAATCAGGGTGTTGTGTATTTGGTATTCAGCCCCCTATACGCAATTCAAAGCAAATTGCCTTCAGACATTGCATAATTGGTAATGTTTGAAATTTAATCGTGGCATAAATCCAGCTGTTCTGTGAAGGCATCCAAGGTTTGTCAGACAACACTAAAGAACAAAAAGCATTATGAAGACCACTGAACAGCAGACAGGTCAGGGAGGAAGCTGTGGAGGGGTTTAAAGCAGGGTTAGGTAATAAGATAATATGAAAGCTTTCTACATCTCCCAGAGTCATGTTTGGTACTGCAACGGTACCAAGGCATGGTTGTTAGCCTGAGCTAACAGGCTGGGCAAGGGGAGCTTGTATCAGGGAATTAGCCGGGATGCCTGTAGTGACTCTGGAGGAGCTGCAGATAATCTGCAAAAAAAAACCAACCTGAAAGTGAGGCATGCTTTTGGATTCCCCTTTTACTCCCATGCCCCTAAACAAAACCCAACGCTTTCCAATTGCCTTCAAAAATCTCCAAAATCATATACAGAGTCCACCAATGTGGACAACTGAAGCTCATACATATCTATATAGTACCTAAGACATAGGCCGGCATCAAGTTATGTCAAGGCTTTAAAAAGTTAAGGTTTCAAAACTGCAAAAAATTTCCATCACACCATTGAAAAGTTTTAAAGTCTTTTTAATGAAAGAGCTGCAGGGATTGTAGTAATGCAGCACTTCGCCTCCCGCAACTGTTGCTGTGCACTTGTGGTCAGATTTTAGAAAAGAAGGCTACTACAGCATTTCCTAGCTTACAAAAATTACAAAATTGGTTGTTTGGAAATATTTTCGATGCTGAAAACCACAGACATTCATTAGAGCCTAAAATGACAACAGTCATTACTCTACTGTAGTGTTGAAACTTCAGGAAAATGTTATAATATTTTGTATGATAAGCACATATACTTAAAAAAACTAATTTAGCAGGTGTCTCTTTTATACATTTTACTACACCTGATATAATATGTCAAACTATTTAGTAGGGAAATAATTATGTTTAAAATTTTGTACTAAAATTGGCACTTAATAATTAATTTAGGTTTTAGATAATATAGTGATATTGTGATATTTACTCAAGGTTATCATATCGTGACAATCATTTTCTGGTCCAATGTGTTACATTACAATAGTAATAGTAATGGCCATATTTACTGGTTCAAAAAGTTATAAAATAAAAACATTGGGATAGAATACATGTCAAATTAGGATAGCGCTTAAAAAGTTTTAGAATTTGGATCAAATTGCAGAGTATCACTGGATAAAGTGGTTATTAGTCAGGATAAAGAAGATAAAAATATAGTGTTTCAGTCTTTATATAGCTGACATTGTTCCAAGTGGGTTTTTCTATCTCGCATTATTCTACCTGTAAAAATATATTCTCCAATAAATAAATATATAAGATAAATATGTGTATCTAAAATGAATAAATAGACTTTTACACTTTTCAAAATGTCTCGACACAGGTTTGAAATAAAACCGAATTCCTTCAAAGTCCTTCTCAACCAACAGTAGTTCCCACTCAAACAACACCCCAGAAAAATCTCCTGCGATTCCCATAAACTCCAGAGATGCTGCATAACCTCTCATTTCCATTTCCCTGTTCGTAACCTGCTCCGCGCAGGTACTTTTCTGGGATTGTCCAACCTCTGGAACAAACGAGCCCCTCATGCCGAAGCATTCTAGCCTGTCTTCGTGGCTGCTGAGAGATGGCCACTGTGCATTCCTACAAGAGGCCCCCAGTGCCTTTATCCCCGCTGGTAGAGGTCTTCCAGCCTGCACCCGGCAACGTCTCAGCCTCTTTTTCTCGATCAGCTTCCTGCCTAACAGGGCTTTAAAGCAGCTACTCCTGATCTGGGACTCCGATTCTCAACTATGTCCCAGAATATCCTTATACAGTTCTGGCACTCGCTCTGGGTCCACAGGCCTGGGCAAGAAGTGTGTGAATTTCTGGTGCCTTCTGGATTTAGTCCCGTCCCTTGGAGTTCCATCTTTATTTAATGCCACAAAGTAACGCGTCCCTTTGTCTCCGTGTTTGTAGAGGTTGGACGAGTAGGTGTTGTACCAGTTTTCCTCAAACTGCTCCCTGAAGACACATTCAGCTGTGAGCTTTTCCTAAAAAGAAAAAAAAGCAGAGGTTTTTCTTAGCAAATACAAACCAAAAATACTCAATAAATTAAAATACCATATCTAAAATGTATTTATTTCAGTAATTTAGTTCAAACCCCAAACTCAAAATTCAGACTTCCAGAAAATTTTACATGAAAAAAAGGGACTTTTAACACAGAAATGTTTTGCTAATGTAATGTTATGGCTTCCACAGTCATTGAGAAGACTCCTGACTCGATAGTTATTCAGTTGCCAGTTATTTATACCTTCAACAACGAGGGAAACTGAAAAAAATCTTAATCTTGTTGTTCACAAAGTGTCCTATCCAATGATATTAATGGAAAATTAAGTGGAAGGAAAAACTGTGTAAGAAAAAGTTGCACAAGCAACAGGGATAAATACAGCTGTGAGAGGATTGTGAATCGAAGCCCATTCAGGCTTTTGGGAAGTATATAAGGTGTTAGGGGTGATGCATCTGTACTTTATTGCCTCACAAAAAAAAGAAAAAAAAATCATCACTGAGAACAAAGTGCACTGGTGCCAAATTCCATGTTTGTGAGCATAAACTTTCCATTAAAGCTGATTCTAATTCTGATTGCTTCACATAAACTACAACACCAACAATCAATCAAAAATCTAACAATCAAACATTACAACAGATGCTGTAGACAGCACATAATATATGTGAATTCCTCAAAAGTCTCAAACACCAACAAAGATCTTTACAAGACACAAAGTGTAGCTTGAATGAAAATGTGCTCAAATCTCACATGGAAAACTTAGGGTGAGGAAGAAATGAATACTTAAGTTAAAAAAGTAAAATTCTAATAAAACACTACCATTTAATACCATCTGACATTTTCATGGCAAAAAGAATGATTTCAAATTCCAAGTTCAGGATATAAGTTGAGTTATCCTGATATTTTCTCCCTAAATACAAAAAATCATTCAGAGACTTTTTTCAGCGTTCATCCAAGCAAATGTACTTACAGAGCCATAGAGCTCCCCTTTGTCGTTCATCCCAAGGTAAAGCCCGCTGTCCACTCCTTTTATGCTTATCAGTCCAACAGCAAGGCTGATGAATTCCAAAATACCTGCAGAAGAATAACACAGTTGTTCTGCGCATGATCAAAGCTCAAAAAATCTGTATTAACTGCGACTCCAACACGATTTTTTAACAAACTTAATTCTGCCATAATATTCCTTAGCCTTTTCTGTACTTTTATTTTATTCACACATAATGCTTTTTCCGATGGGCTAGAAATAAACTGACATTATGACTGAATTTGACTGCACATTATTCTAGTTAGGATCGAAGTAGACTGTAACTACATTTGAATCGGTCTACAATGGATTATATTGATTAGATCTGGTTTTATGTTTCTGAACATGAATGGAAGTCAAAAGTGTCCTGAGGTCACATTTGTTGTGAATTAGCACAACATAAAAACACTGAAACGAATTCAATAATTACCAAAACGACTGTGGTCCTTTCTCGTCCCTTGCACCGTGCCATCCGGAAGTATTTCCAGATGAAATCCAGTCCTGCAGTACAGCTGCCTCCTCCTCAGAATGCCCTTTAAGTGTTTCAGATCCGGCATGGTGGGCAGGTACCGCCTGTCCCCGGGGGCAAGGTGCTCCCCCAGCAGAGTCGGACCGTCCCCGGGAGGCGTGAGGAAGAAATGGGAGCCGACGTGAACGACACCGTCGATGCCGTGCAGGACACCTCCAACTTCCCCGAGAGTAGCGGCTGCCATCGCGTCAGTGGGTAAAGTTCAGCAGGTCCGATGGGAGCGCTCTTGCGTAGCAGCAGGCGGACCTGGATGCCGCTTACTGCATGTTTATGTCCTCCGTTACTTAGCGCACGTCCCTGCGGTGCGGGCAAACACCGAATCTCTGCTGCTGCGGTTGCACCGCTTCCTACCCGCAGATAGTTGATCAGATGAAGGTGGGCTGCAGTCAGTGGCTGTCAGCGCTCATATTGGACACCTGTCCGCAGTGCCAGCCAGCGGTACCGCAGAGCATTCAGTGAGCAGAGAGGGCGAAGTGAAGGCTGCAGATCAGAGCAGGTGAAGCAGCCCCTGGAGGTCTGATCTCAAAGTGGCAGGGGTGGTGAGGCAGGTGTAAAACCACAGCACTAGTGATGGGCGGGGCGGTCACCGCTGAGACGTGCCCTGGCAGGGATTTTTCCCCTTCTCCTGAGGCACAGAATATAAGAGACACAAGAGACAGGGCTGGTGGAGGAACAAACCCACTACAGCTGTTTAAATTTAAACCAAGAATTAAAATTGATTTAGCACTCCGTAGCCTTCATACTCATCCAAAACTCTGACCCTGTTTTTGGGACCTTCCTTTCAAACGAAAGTTCGATGCAGGAGTTAGCATCCGACTGTACACCAAAACTGCGAGTATTTATATAATACAATCTTCTTAGTAAATTAGAGTATCATAGAAAATGTATTTCTGTACAATTTTGAAACTCTATATATCTAAATGCACACAGAGTGATATATTGCAGTTAATAATTATAGCTTACAGTTAATGACTGACATTGATGTCTCCACTTTGTTAAGTACATTTAATCAATACTTGAAGTACATTACGAATGGCCAATCAAGCACAGTGGTACCATGGACACTCTACCAGGAATTGGTATCTGGCAGTTCAGTCAGGAGCCAAATCCTGCTGGAAAATAGGATCACCATCTCCATAAAGCTTGTCAGCAGAGGAAAGCATGAACCTCTAAGTTTCTCATAGCCGGCTGTGCTGACTTTGAATTCGATAAGAAATAGTGGACCAACACAAAATCAGAAGATGACATGGCTCCCCAGACCGTGGTGTTGAAACTTCACACTGAATCCCTGGCAACTTGGATTCCTTGTTCTCCACTCTTTTCCCCCCTTAGCCCAGTTAAGACACTTCTGACATTGCATCTGGTTCAGAAATGGCTTAACACAACAATTGACAGTTTTAGCTCAGATCCTGGATTTATCTGTGTGTGGAGGCTTTTGAAGCACTGGCTCCTTCTGGAGTCCCTATTGCCTTATGCACATTGTTCAAACACACTTTTTTCTTCCACAATGTTGGGCCTTTTCCCAGTGAGCGTTGAACTCTGACAGGGCTGTCCCTTGTCGCCGATCCTGTTTGTGGTGTTCATGGACAGGACAAGGTGTAGTCATGATAAAGAGGGCTGTCTGGTGTGGGAACCTCAGGATCTAATTTTTGCTTGTTGCGGATGATGTGGTTCTGTTGGCTCCGTCAAGTCATGACCGGAGTGCACACTGCAGCGGTTCACTGCTGATTGTGTAGCGGCTGGGATGAGTCAGGTCCTCAAACTGTGAGACCATGGTTCTTCATTTGAAAAAGGTGGACTGCCCCCTCTAGGTTGGGGGTCAGTCTCTGCCTCACGCAGAGGAGTTTAAGTATCTTGGGGTCTTGTTCATGAGCGATGGGATGATGGAGCAAAAGATGGACAGACGGAGTGGGGCTTTGTATGCAGTAATGCGTGTGCTGGTCTAGTCAGTTGTGGTGAAAAAAGAGCTGAGCCAAAGAGCAAAGCTCTAGATTCAACCATCCCTATTTCAACCCTCACCTATGAAGGGTAGCTGGACAGCCATTGAGATAGGTTGAGGAGTTCTAATATTCGAGGGGAGCCCAATGTAGATCCGCTGCTCCTGTGCATTGGAAGGGATCAGCTAAGGTGGTTTGGGCATCTGATTAGGATGCCTTGGGACATCCCACTGGGAGGAGACCCCGCGAAGAACCAGAACTCGCTGGAGAGTCTATGTATCCTAGATTGCCTGGGAACGCCTTGTGATCCCCCAGAATGAGCTGGAGAAGGTCACTTGGCCGAGGGATGTCTAGGTTTCCCACCTGTACCTGTTCCCCCTGCGACCCAATTTCGGATAAGTGGAAGACAATGGATGGATGGATGGATGGATGGATGGACTTTTTTCTCCCTCTCAACTTTCCAATAATATTAACAAATTGCTACTATATTTGGTCAGGATATATAGAACTCTAATACACATAGCAAAAACTAAATTGAACTGGAAAAAGGCTTGTTTACCACCTGGTTTTCAAGCTTAATGCTATAAAAAAGTGGTAAAGAGGCACAAAAGCCTTAGGTTATTTTTTGTAGGTTTCACAATACATAAAGGTTTCCAAACTGTATTTCATAGAACCTGCCTTTAGTGTTGGATGATTCTATCTAGATTTAACCAGTCTTGATAATGTAATTTTTCCACCCTGGACTTTGTCGAAAAGAGATGAAAAAGCCAAAAAAAAAAGCCTTAAATGAGACATATTTTGAGTTTTCACAAGTAGAATAAATCTTTCATAAATCTCAAAGTTTTTTTTAGAACCTGTAAATGGTTTAAAATAATCAGTCTGACTGTCCTAGGTATTTTAGATTTGGATGTAGAGCGCATCACAGATAGTCCAGAGTCGTTAACGGAGTCAAATAGCGCATGTAGATAAGTGCTGAACCTAATGTAAGCTCCTCTAGTTCCCCACGGCATTTCTCGCGATGTCCGAGACGCTGTGTTCACGGTTAACATCGCCTGAATAAACAACCATGGCCGCCGCACTGCGCAGACTGGTCCCTTCTCTCACAAACAGCTCCAAAGCGGGAGCGTTTGCTGCGGGGTCTCAACAGCAAACACCCTCAACTGCGAGAAAGGCGCTTAAAGTGGTCGCAGCCGGAGCGTGTGTTGCAGTCGCGGCCGGTGCTGCGGCTTTTTACTGCGGTGTCGGACCGAGGAGCCGCGTCGAAGCTCGGCTCGTACATCTGGCGCTGCCGTCCGTCTCTGCAGCTGACAAGGTACAGTGAGGACATCCGTCACGCAGCTGGCAGCATTCAGCTCTGAAACAGTCGGAGTTTAACACCTACAGAGGCTCGTATGTCGCCTATGTGTCGCACACTGGAGATAAGGTTAAATATACTTTAACTAGTTGTTGTCACTTTCGGGAGCTATCCGCGACCTTTGGTGCTGAAAAGGCAAAGGCATCTTACATCACGTGACCAAGAGACGGTTTGGTTTTATGTTTTTGGTGCTTTAGTCTCATGACGTCTATTTCCTGTGTATACATTGTTTACACAGGAAATAGACACTAACTACGTGACATATGGAGGGATTTCTAATGCTGTAGACTACACATATGTCCTGCCCATATATAAGAGTTGCAGATGTACAGACATATCCATACACAAAGCCTGTTATTTTACATCTAACTGCTCGGAGCTATATAAGGATGGCTATGTTATAGGATGACAGTACAAGAAAGACTGCATTACATCACTCTGTCAAAGTGGAAGATAAGTTTTACAGTGATGCTAAATAAACATATTCCAGCAGGATATACTTGTTGCTGTACAATGAAACAATGATTGGACCAGTTTATTTAACTGAAAAGTATTGTATGAATTTGACTTTATTTCTTAACTAGAACAGCTCCCCAAAACTGTTGCCACATCTTACTAACTTACCTTTTAAAAACAGATTATTAAATGTGTTATTCTTCTGAAGTACTCGTCACATCTTCAACAATGTCTAAAGGTACACAAGTCTAAGTAAATAGCTCTCCAGCCTCACTTTCTAGACATCTGTTACTACACATAGATCATTTAATTATCATCTAATCCAGGTTGCCAGAGTTTTTTTGGACACACTGAAAAACAGCTTAAAGAACTTTCCAATTTAGAGACATCACATTTAGCACAACAATGTGGCCGGCATTATGGAAGTGCTTCACTTCCAGTCATTGTTGCAGTATTGGCAGGAACATAACCTTTCTAAATCTCATGCTATGCTGTGCAGAAGCTCTGTTGGAGTGGCTTAAATGTGGCAGGGGACTTGACCCTGATTTGTAAATATTTAGCTAATTAGATCACTAGGGGACACTCATAAAGGGTGTTTACAGCATAAAAGCTTCAGCCAAGATGATCCGATAGTGATCAGGTGTAGGAAAACGAAGCAAGAAAAAGCGAATGTCACGGCAACAGTAACCTACCCTCTCTTGATTCAGTAGCACACGGTACGTCCTTCTTCCAAATGCACACTCAATATAGAAAGCCAAGGTGACACAAACTTTATATGCAGGACTGGATGTTTCTGAAAATGCACTTCATGTTTTATGTTTGGACACATTTAATATCACAGTTTGTAAAAGAAAGGATAATAGCGGTGATGGCAGCTTAACAGTCTGTTTAGGCTTTTGTTTGGAGCTTTACAGAGGATTCTGCAGCACTATTTGAAGTCTTTGGAGTATTTCTCCAAACTCATGCTGCCCTGTTTTTATTACACAAGAACTACCAAATCTGTTTAGCTCTAGGTCATGTTGAGCTAGATTTACACTAGCTCAGCCTGCGATTTACACTTAATTCCCTGCAGAGAAACAGTCCCCTTGTTTGATATTAGTGGGTATGAGCGAGGCATTGCTGACCGGTGTCCTCATACAGAAGCTATACAGGGAAACAAGACATTGGACACTTTGGCTTGGCAGAGGGCCTGATATTTGAAGTGGGGAGGGGGCAGTAGTTAGAGGGAGGTTTAATGGTTAAGCAGAGGGGGGCACACATTCCCTAGGTGTTTGCTATGTACCCAGTGGACCTGGCAGTGGGCCACCTGACAGAGAGATCCACTCTGTCATTACCAATCCAGCCGCCTGATCCTGCTGGGTTTAGGCAGTTGTGGTGACATTATCTTCTGTAAAGGGTTGAAAAATAAGGCATGCTCCCCATTACTGAACCAAGAGAGGCTTTTCATGACAAGAAACGCTTCAAGAATGATATTTCAGACAGTGTTATCACTGAAATGAGTTGGTGTTTCTATGTGCTGTATGTGTGTGTGCTTCCAGGGAAGGACCTATGATCTGGATGATGGAGATGTGTATGTGTCGTCCTATGAAAACAGATTCCGGCTCTTCAGCTCAGTGGAGTGTGAAGGCCAGCTCTACATGACACCTCTGAACTTCATTGAGTCTGTCACTCTGAACGAACCAAGGAGTGAGTAAACCTGTATCACTTAATTTGTCCCCGCACTAATAAACTAAATGTTTTTAAATGTTTGTGGGATTTAGACGGCTGACAAATATAAAGATTTTGTTTTCTGATAAATATTAATAATGATAATTATCAATATTTCAGTTGACAAAAGTAACAAGATGACTTTTAGTGCCATTTGTTTCCTGCAAGAGTATTTAAACCCCTTTAGCTCTTCTGCATTTTGTCACATTACAACCATAAACATCAATATGTAAGAGGTTTACACAAAGTAGTGCACAAAAGTATAGTGGACACACAGTTTTCAAAATGTGTATAACTCTGAAAAGTGTGACCTGCCTCTGCAATATGCCACCTTTACACTAATACCTCTAAATAAAACCTGTTTGTAATTTAATCTCAGTATAAATTGAGCTGTCCTGGGAAGAGGATTTTTTTAGAGAACATTAGTGAACCAGGGAACACAGGAGACAGGTCAGGGAGAAAATTTTGGAGAGGTTTAAATGTTGTTGCTACAAACCGATATGCTAATCTTTGAACATCTCACAGAGGACTTTTAATCCATAATTCAAAAATGTATCGCACAATATATCGCACAACTGCAGCATATACTCCACCTAAACGATAGGCAGGGCAACAAGAGCATTGCTTAGAAAAATGGCCATTAGGCCCATGGGGACCACTATCAGTTATACATGCCCTGAATTTAGCTTTTATGAAAGATTTTCCCAAAAAGGAAACATTTTTTGAAAGAAAAATTTAAAGAAGACCCGCTCTCAGGGGGGCCCACAAGATATGTAAGGGGGCACCCGCCAAAACATTGGGAGAAAGAGCTCTGGTTAAATGAGACCAAAGTTGAACTTTTTGGCCTACGTCCAAAATGCTTGGGTAGAAAATGTACACCTAACCACATTATCCCCAAAAAGGTTGGGGAAAACATGGGTAGGGTTTCCCCAAGGCTGTAAGGGGGAGGGCTTTTTCCCTTAAAAAGGGGGGGGGGACAAAATTAAAAACCGTTCTGGTAAAACCCTTTTTGAGAAAAAAATGGATAGAGGGTAAATACAGGCCAGGGGGGTTTTGGCCCCCCAATTTTAAAATTCTTTTAAAAAAAGGGGGAAACAAAGGTTTTTGGGAAAACCGCCAAACCCGGGGAAAAATCCTCAAAATGCGGGAAAGGTACAAAGAAAAGGGTTTGTTTAAAAGAATTCAGGGGCAAAAGGTAGTAAAAGGGGAAAAAAAAAATCCCAGGGGAAATCTTTGAAGGGGCTGAAAAATTTTGGAGGGGGGTTTAGATAAAACCTAACCCCCCCTGATAAAAATTTTTTTAATTTTTTTTTTGCAATAGGAATAAAGAACAAAGGGGGAATTGGGTTTTAGGACTGGAAAAATTAAAAAAAAAGGGAACAAAGTTTTTGAAAGGAAACTGCTAAGGGGGAAGTTTACAATTTTTTGGGGTTTTGGATTCCATTTTATTTGGGTTTTAAAAAATTTAAAACCAAGCGCATTTTTTTGCCACAAAGAAATTAAACAACGCTTACATGGGGGGCCTGGCTAAAAGGGTTTAAATTTAAAAATTCTGTGTTAGGGGTTTAAAAAAGTGGAAAAGGGCAAGAAGCGGATTGAAAAAGAAAGGAAAAAATTTTTTAATTTTAATAATTTTTAAAAAATAAAATTAAAGGGTTACTTAAGTTTGGGGGAAAGGAAAACCCGGGTTTTTTAAAAAAGGGGGGGGTTTGGTTTTTTTGGGAAAAAATTTTGGGGGAGGGGTGTGAAATGTATTTGGGGCTAAATTAAAGGGGGGAAAAGGGATCCCTAAAAAATAAAAATAGAATTGACCAAACAAAAAATTTTTTGGAATTTGTGAAAAATTTTAGGGAACCCCAAAAGATGAATTTAAAACCCCTTTCACGGGATGCCATAAATGTCGGGTAAGGGGCGGGGTGCCGGATGGGTGGGTGGGATTTTTTTGTGCTGGCGTAAATTCTTGGGGGAAAATTAAAAACACTTTAAAAAAGGCTTTTCCCCTTAAACGGCGTGGGGTAAGGGGTCTTTGGGGTTTTAAAAATGTATAGGTTTTATGGCGAGGTTGTTGGGGGGATTTCGGAAAGGGGAAAAATCCCAGGGGGCTTAAAGGGCACCCAAGGGGAAGCTTTTGGAATAAAGGGAAAATCTGAAGAAAATTCTTTGAAATAACAATTTTATTTTGCTTCTCCATATATTGTTCACATCTATCAGTTTTTCAGCTTAGGAAACAATGATAGAAATCAAGCATGATAATGTGAGCCCTTCCTGTCAAAACATTCTCAGACTGCCTTTTAAATGTTTCCCAGAAAAGTTGTTGTCAATGTTATTAAAGTCACTTCCCAGCCAGATTTTTTGTAATGACACACCTCTCTTGTCTGCTGCTTTATAGGCCACTGGAATGTGTTCATTGTTTATGTTTTTGTACATGCAACCACCTGTTTTCACTTTTGCTTCCTTGCTCACTTGTCCTGGCACAGATTTCTTTATAACCCCACATTTTCCCTGCAACCCAAACATTAACTCCGAGTCTTACTTTGTTCAGGTAAGAGAGGATGGAAGTCCCTCACTAAAAAGGTGAGTTTTCTTGCCATCAAAGCACTTTCTACTGAATCTCCTCTTTATCTGTGTAAAACAGCTGTAATTACTGTAATGCTGACAAACGTTGCCTTACTTTGGGATTACTCAGCGATCCTGGATTTTCTTTTATTTTCCCAGGAATTAGACAAGGTGCTGTCTGATACTCCTCCTGTTTGGAAAGGATCATCTAATTTGTTCAGAAATCTGCGAGAAAGAGGTAGATCTTCTGTCTTGATTTACTGCAGACACAAATCCCTCGAATGTAAATAATTCCCTTTTGCACCTCTTTAAGCTTGCCCAGTTGGGCTCGCCCACGCCTCATTCAGAGGGAGCTCTGTTGTCACACATGTCTGTGATCCACAGCAGAAGGTTCAGGCTGTAAACGCTATCTTATCTCCCCATCAGTCTGGTTGTAAATATTCTCAGCTAGCCCTTGAAAGATGGTTTAATGTCAACATACACAAAAATGCATACTTGGTACTCTAATAGCAGGTGACTGAAGTATAGAAAAAACTAAAATAAACAGAGAATATCTTTATTAAACCTAAAACAAAAGTTTTAAAAAGTTTTAAAAAGTTTAAGCAGAAACCCCAGTGTGGCATATAAATATGTCATTATATTGACAAAATTAAATTAGACTGAGTATGGGCAGTGGCTGAACTACAACAAAAAACATCTGTGGTGGTGTGAATATGCATACAGACTCAACGTAGCAGTTCAGCAACACACAGTACAACTAATAAGCAATGCATGTCAAATATTAACGTAAGTTAAAATCTAAATTATATTAACAGCCAAGATTTCTCTGGATTTAGATTGTTTGGTGTCAGTAAAACAACCCAGTAATCCGGTCATAAGGCTTGAAAGCATTTTGTAAGTTTCCCTTCATGCAGGTCGTCATAGTATCTTTGCCTGAACTCAGCAGTGAAATGAGTGAAACCCCTTTTAAGCATTCCCACCTGGGCTTGCACGCTTCCCACTCGGTGTCTCAGGTGTGCCGGCACTGTTCTGCTCTCTCCCCCTGTTGCTTTAGCTAAGTGCCGATGCTGGGATTTGGGGCTTTTAATCCTGCTGCTAAACACTACAGCTTTGTCAGGCAAAAAAAAAAAGAGAAAAGTTTGGATTGATCTGCACACAAAGCGCTACTTTAGAGAATGAGGGAGTTGTTTGAACCCTGCTATGTCAAGACATGTCCCGTCGGACACCCCCCGATCACTGCGGACATCATGAAGCCAGAGAATAGCATTGGATTACATCTCCGGGACTGCCACTCCGTATGAAGTGTTTCTGAGGAATTCTTTGTATTGTCTAAAAACATCTACTTGAGCTCAGAGGCTGAGCTGCGGGGAGGAGTGGGGGAGCTCCTCTAGGAGTGGAGGTGTGTGGTATTGATGAGACATGGCAGGAATCTTCTGAAAGATTCTTTCTGTCTCCTGAAGTTTAAGCTTTAAAGCCTGTGAAGGTAGAGATCATTATAGGGCAGAGAAACAATGATGAAGTACTCCCCAATGGGAGTTTTTTAGATAAAACTTGGTAAATAAAAGCTGAAAACCTTCACATGATCCAATGAGCAACAGCACTCCAACTCATAGAGGAACAAAACAATAAAAAATGACATATTTGCTTTGTAGTCTTGGGTGTTCTTCCCTCTGAAAACATTTCCCTGCAGCAAACCTTGTTCCTGAGTTCTTTTCCCATAACACCCCGAGCAGTCACCCAGAACTATCTGTGCTCGATTCTCTATCATCCCGAGCAAACAAAAGCTTGGGAATGCTTTCAGAGGCAGGAGGGAGAAGCCTACCGAGTCGGCTGAAATGTCTCCTGACACTTACTCTTCCATTCCCATTCTCCGTGTCGCACAACAAAGGCCTCCACACAGGACCTGAATCGGCCGTTCTCAATCAGTGACAGATTACCCGAGAATGTATTACACCTTGTTACCCAAGCACGATCAGAAGCCGTGGGCCCTAAAATTTGTTTGGGTTTTGTTGTCCTGATAGGTTGTAAAGCTTGTGTTTGTGTGAGAGGAACACCAAGCGTGAGGTAAAAGGCATCTTTTAAGATGTTATCAGTGAAGGCGAGGAGATTACTTATGTCTGGAGGCGTGCCTTGCTTCTTTGGACAGCTTACTCATTGGGGCAGCATGACTTTGAACATCTGTGAACACCTTGAGCTAACCAATTAATGCCATTCGATGCTGTCCTGAGTGCAAAAAGGAACATTTCGGCTTTTGTTTCATGCCTCGCCTCAGTTTTTCTCTTTGTTCCAGGTGCCATCAGTTACACAGAGTATCTCTTTCTGCTCTGCATTTTAACAAGTCAGTATACACCCATACTGAATCAAACATAATGATGCCGACAAATTTATTTATAACAAAGTTATTCTGAAAAGTTGCTCCTCTCTATTTAACTTCAGAGCCCCACGCAGGATTTCGGATTGCTTTCAACATGTTTGACGCAGATGGCAATGAAATGGTGGACAAAAGAGAGTTCCTGGTGGTAAGAATCAAACCCTGATGATAATTCACAAATAACTGATTAAAATACACATCAACTTCTCCTTAATGAATCTATTCTTTCTCAGTTGGAGGAAATTTTCCGTAAGAAAAAGGCCAGAAAAGAAGTTGCTGATGACTCTCATAGACTGGACCAACAAGTAAGTTAGATTTTCGACCTTTTTTGGCAGGTTTGTTAACTTGTGTTGTAGCAGCAGAACATGGTTTGGGTCCAGCTCTAAAACATAGACTGGCAAATCTGTCTTCATAATCTGTAAATGGTAACATTACTCTTTTTTATGAATTTAAATGGACCAAAATAGCAAAGTAAGAGGAACTTTTATACATATTGTTGATATATATTCAGAAACACTCCAATGCTGGTTAATGTAGCTCAATATGCATAGAAGACAAAAACTGTTCCTCCATACATCTACAGCTTCCCCCACGCTCATTGGCATTCCTGGTGAAGATGTGCAGAAAGCCTTAACATAAATGAATCTTTTTTTTGCAGCAACACAACCTCATTCTGAACAAATGCTAGACTTGTCCAATGTTTATTTGAGCATGTTTATTAAAAAAATCCCATGTTAAGAAATAGCAAAATCTGCAGCACAACACTTATTGACTTCCTAAACAAAAATAAAATAAGTATAACTAAAGCTTTTATAGATTGTATCTCTAAGTTGATCGGAGTATCTGGGAACCTTCAGTTAGTAATTCGTGGCTTCATCTGTTCCTAAGGTTTTAGTATGATGTAACACAACAGTTTCTTTCAGGCAGTTTTCAGAATGGAAAAGACCAGAAAATATACTACTAATGTAAGGCTGATGTGAGGTGATCTTTATAAGTAAGGAAATGTCTGTAAGATAACAGATATTCACCTAATCTAGCCCATGTTTAAAGAGCAATAATTTAAAAAGTTTAAACAGCTGGAACCTTTGCCACCATGTGCAGCGTTCAGGATGCTGAGGGGGCTAAAGTTGTTTCTGTTTCATCACTCCAGAGGACCGCGTGGGCACTTTTCTAGAGTCCAGTGACCCCTTGCTGTACCCCACTTCATCTTGTACTTTGCATTTCCCCTGGCAATGTAAGGCTTGGATGCAGCTGCTCAGCCATGGATATAAAATCAATGAAGCTCACCATGCTCTGTTCTTTATCTAATCTAAACGCTGCGTCAGGTTTGGAGGTCTGTCGCTATTCACTCTCCAGAAAGTTGGGAACTTCTGCACGTTGTGTACCTGAGCGTGAACCTTTACTTGCGCCTACCACCCTCTGGCTGAGTTGTTGTTTTCCTATCTGCTTCCCCTTTGCTATGATACTACTGATAGGTGACCGTAGAATGTTTAGTAGCAAGAACATTTCACAAAATAACACAGGTAGCATCCTATTACGGTACCACGCTGGACTTCATTGAACTCCTGAGGAACCTATTCTTTCGTTATTGTGGAAGCACACTGCATGTCTAGGTGTTGGATGTCATACACCAGTGTCGTGGAAGTGTTTGGAACACCTGAATTCAATTATGTTGCAATTTTGGACCTACACTATATAGCCAAAAGTATTTGTCTGTCTATGTTTACATGTACATGAACTTTGATGACATCTATAAAGTCCAATTTGTTGATGGACCCACCATTGCCAGCAACAGCAACTTTAACTTTTCCGTAAACATCTTCCTCAAGGTTTAGGAGTGTGTTCATAGTTAGATGGGAAAACCAGAAATGCAGCCTCTGCTCTAATTCATCCCAAAGGTGTTTAAGAAGGTTGAGGTCAGGACTCTGTGCAGGTCAGTCAGGCTTTCCACACCAAACTTTATACACCTGCAGCCATGGAAGTGATGGGAACAGAATTAATTGATTTGGTGGTGTGACCCAATACTTTTGGTAATATAGTATATAAAGTGTAGCTTTTCCAAAAGTAGAAGCTCTATAATAGAAGATTAAACTTTATAGGTGTTTTTCTTGCAACACTTGCAGCAATCCTGGAGGGTACAGCGGCTGCAAAGGGGTTATAGTGGTCATACAGGGTAAAACATGCCTGAGGCTTTCATCTTTTTAGGGCTTCTTATGCCACATGCAGGTGGATGTAAACAGAAGGGCTGAACAGAGTGATAAGAGATACTCTTTGAGGTCTTATCGCTCTAAACAAACAACACAGTGGAGCTTACTCTTCCAGGGCAAATGTTAGCATCTCTGGACAGTCTCGAATTAATCTTACACCCGTATAAGTATCAAAAAGATCATTAGAAAGGGCACTCTAGATTTGGGAACATAATGTCAGGAGACAACTCTGAGCATGAAAGCTCTGGGTGGATTCAGAAAAGTTAAGACCCTGACTAATCTTGGATCTCGTTTAAAGTCATTGCAAATGAGTCTGATCTTTGAAAACCCATGCTCAGCTCACACTTTGTGCATTTTACATAAGATGAATATATTCTCTTACAGTGCAGTTTATTTCTCTGTTTTGCATTTTAGACCCTGCAGCTTTATGGTCATCGCAAATCCCAGACACACAGTGTATGTATTGTTCTTCTCCTGTGAAGGCAAATGAACTCTTCTGCTTGTTGCATGGCTTTTTTTTTGGGAATGCATTCTTCCAACCTGAACAACCAATGGAAACACACTCGTTCTTCGTCTCAGGGTCTGACACAGCCCACATTTATCTCTGTTAACACAAGATAACCTCAGCCGCATTTGCTGAAATTGAAATACATCACCCTGTACTTCAGTATTATCTGACATGTTGCCTGTATGTGCGTGTGTGTAGAAGTAGTGCAGGAGATACAATGCAGATGATTTATGCACTCACCTTTTGACAATGTTGGGCAACAATTCTACTTCAAAAAGATCCCACCTGAAGACTGACAAGGTTTCTCTCTGGACCCACATGTTTTATTGTTACAGTGTCATTGAGAGTGGTATTCGGGCTCAGGTTACCTTTTCAGATGGGTTTGACCATGAAGTTGCCAGTAAGTCAGAAGAAGCAGTGCTGTGACGCCTGCTCGGCCAGGGATGGGCCTGCATCTTTTTGTTTTAATTCCCTCTGCTTCAATATAGACACTTTTCCAGAGTTCACTCAGATCGTTTCAAGAACACATACTGTGACAGGCCTGCCTCCGGTGCTGCGGTTGGGTTTTCCCCCAGCATATTTTAATTACAACAGTTTCGGGATCTTTTCAGATGGGGGTAAGACAGGGAGCAACATGGGGCAATGAAGTGAGTTGTTCCATAATTAGTTGTGGGATTGTGCTGTAAATCTCACTCTCTGCCAAAAAGCAGTTAGGCGCAGAGGAAGAGCTGTTTAATCAGCTGTCTCACAGTGCGCCTCAGGCTTTGAGAGACGAAAATCTAAACAACATACACAAATATAAATAATTACGAGATCAAGCGAGCCATGAAGTGTCAGCAGCAGCTGGCTGTTCCGGTTTCTTGTGTGCGCATGTTGTAATCTCAGGACTTGAGGGGCATGGAGCAAAGAAAAATCACATGTTTTTGTTGTTGAAATCATAGTTTTCTCACTACACACTCAGATATTCTGTGCTACCAGTTACCATAGAGCATAGCAATGTGCTAGCAAATGGTTGGGTCATTTTGCATAAATAGCATAACTTCATTGAGGAAGATAGTGGATTCTTGCTTCCACGTTGCATCGAACAGCAGATGTGAAACAGACAAAGGGCCAAAATCAGTGTAACAAATCACAAAAATGCTCCAAATGAAAAGGTTGCATTTACTTTGCAGCTCAGCATCAAATCATGATTCTAGCCTGGATTCAGGTATACAAATGATTTACACGAAGCCTCGCTCAGGTCCTGTGCTTTGCACGCTGTGGACGTGTGTTAGCAATGCTAAGTTGGCCAAAAGGCTGCATGCATCGCTGCAGAACAGGCTTGTGTCAGTCCCCCATTGTTTCTGCATGCATCTCACAAGGCATCTCTGTCCTGCCTGCGCTCTCCAAAGTTGGCCTACACTCCTTTGATAAAGTATTCATAGCTCGTAATTCGTAAACGATTCAATATTTTATTGAGATTTCATGTTACACACCCACAAAAAGTTGTTAATAATTGAGAAGCGAAAGGAAAATGTTGCATGGTTTTCATGTTTCTAAATAAAAATCTGAAAACTGTGACAAGTATTTACTCTGGGACCCCTAAATAAAATGGAGTGCAATCATGCGCAGCACTATTTGGTGGAAAAATGTAACACTGCACATCAAAACTGAAAGCACAGTGGTACATGGTGGTGGCATTATCATGGATTTTAGTCTTCAGCAGCGGCTGACCAGGCAGCTGGTATAAATGGATTTTATTTCGGAGTATCAGAGGGCTGAACCCAAATGGTCACCACGCTCATTTTTTCCTTATTTGTGCAGCACTAGAGGCTTTTATTTACGTGTTTTTCCAAAAGTAGGCAGGCAGGAAGTGGGGTGGAGAGAGGGGCAAGACATGGAGCACAAGTCTCTGAGGTTGGGACTTGAACCCTGGGAAGACAGCATAGAGGACTAAGATCTCCTGTGTGGGTCGCATGCTCCACCACTATGCGACACACTGCCCCCCACTTGTCACATTTTTACTTGTAAAGACTTTAGAAAATCATGTCTGCTTTCACTTCACAATGATTCGCTACTTTGTGTTGGTCTGTCACATAAAATCCCAGACTAAAACATTGAAGGTTCTGGTCATAACATGTTAACAAAATGTTAAAAAGTTTGAGGAGTATACATACTTGTATAAGGTGCTGCATGTCTGCTTTTTAGCCCTCCTGCCTCTCATTTTGTACTCCATCATATTTTCTCAAGTCAGTTTTTGCCTTCTTAAAAGTGGTAACATATACAAGATGTATTTTGTCGTCTTAACCTGCTGTGCTTACACTGCGGTCACAGGTTCGTAAAAAAGACGTCCAGCATGTGGGGACCCCGGGCGTGTGGGATGCTCTCAGGCACGGCACAAGTCAAGTTCTGTTTTCTGATCTCACTGAGGTAGCTGGCGTCTCTTTAAAACTCAATGATCAGTAGCAATCCAGCACATAGCGCTGTGTGGGAGGCATGTCGAACAGGAAACTGATGTGATGGTTTTGTTAGTGAGTACAGGGAAAATTGACTAATTTATGTTTCTGTTCTGTTAGTGAAGGTTAATATTGATGGCAGGTTATTGTTTTCTCTTACTGAAGCAGGTTCCAGACCAGGCGTGGCATGTTTAGTCAGTCTGTTGCATGGCATGTGTTTGGATCATGCAGAAATGAGAAAAATGCTCCAGGTGATTCATTTCTGAATTAATAACTATGTTATTCAGAACTTGAAGTGCCTCCGAACTAACATGTTTATAGCTCTTCGCATGGTTACATAATACATTTTTTTCATGTGTGATGGTTTGCTGTATTTTTATAATAAATTAATGCTTTTTTATATTTAAAACTGTAGTTTGCTTTAACAGCTTTTGTTCCCTCTAATAGAACGTGGATGAGAAAACAGAGACCACGCTGCTTGTGCATTTTTTTGGAAAAAGAGGCAAAGCCGAGTTAAAGTTTGAGGATTTCTACAAGTAAGTATAGAAACGCCATGTTTATGATGCCTGTTGTTGATAGAATAATTATCTACCTCTCTACTAAGAGCATAAATCACAATAGTTTCACATTTAATGGTTTGGTTAAGTATTTCTTTGTCCCACTCATTCAGGTTCATGGACAACCTGCAGACAGAGGTGCTTGAGATAGAGTTCCTCTCTTACTCCAAAGGCATACCCACCATTAGTGAAGAAGACTTCGCTCGCATTCTTCTTCGCTACACAAACGTGGATGATGTCAGTGGGTACATGGAGAATGTACGCCACAGCATACCCGATGAAAAGGTGAGCTTTTTTCTTTCATACTCCCTTTGCTGTTCTTTTTTCTCTTAAACTGAGACGTAGAGCATTATATCCTGGAATTGCCTTATCTGTCATATCTAGAGTTTCGTCATATCAACTAATGCATCTGAAAGGAAAAATCTTTGAAAAATTAATCTCCAGCTTAGTTTTATTGCAGCATTCATATCCCTTTAATGTCTCTACATTTTTGTTACAGCACAACCATAAACTTGAATGTATTTTGGTGGGGTTTTATGTAATAGACCAACACAAAATTGTGCATAATTGTGGAGTAGAGGGAGAATGACATGTATACGTGTTCCACCCTCTTTACTCCGATACCTCTAAATAAAATGAAGTGCAATCAACTGCCTTCATAAGTCAGTAGTAATTAGAATCCAGTAGGGCAGTGATTCCCAACCAGGGGTACTCGTACCACTAGTGGTACGTGAGCACATTGCAGAGGGTATGTGGAATCATTTGATATTTTATTTCCAAGATGATAAAAATATCATAAATATCATCAGTTAGTAAAGATAATTATTGGATGTGTGATGCTTTATCATAACGCAGGTGCAAAATACACCAAGCTTTTATCAACCAAAAGAGCAAAAAAGGAATGATAAAACAACTCCATGTGGGAAAAACTAGAGCAGGGGTGTCATTGCTGTTCACCTGCAAGATGAAAGAAAAGTAACAGCTGTTTCCATTCTGCCTCCAGATCTATCAAAGCTTATCAAAATCAAGCAAGCTCAGGTGTCTCATCAAAGCTCAGTTAAATAATGAAAACAAAGTAAAACTTATATAGTTAGCCTGAATATTATTTTTGTTTGTGTTCTGTTGCTGATTTCTTAAGTTTAAATGTCTGTTTACTTATTGAAAAGAGCTCCAGTTTTTGTTGCAACAAAGGCAGGTTTATTATTTATGTTGATTTTGTATTTCATTAGATTACTCATTCACTTTCTTGGCCACAGAGTTATCTTCATGTTTAATTTGAGCTGAAAAGAATAAAATACCTAAGAACTAAATGTTCAAGTTAGGGAGATTAAATAAAATGATTTTCATTTAATAATCAGTGGTACATTCTATATTTGCTAACACGTTTGACTGAGGGGTTACCCGTGGTGTAGCTAAATAGCTCAGGGGGTACACAAGTCAAAAAAGGTTGGGTGTAGTTTAAGCTCAGTAAAAATCCAGCTGTTCTGTGAAGGCCCCAGTTTGTGAGAGAACATTGGTGAAAAACAGCTTAAAGAAGATCAGGAAACACAGAAGACAGGTCAAAGGGAAACTTGCAGAAAAATGTAAAGCTTATAGAACAATCATCAAACTTTGAACATCAGCCAAAACATTGTTAAATCTATCATTTGAAAATGGAGAGTACGATGACGTGACTGCAAACCTACCAAGAGAGGAAGACCGGACATGGAAAGGTTTAACCAGAGAAGCAGCCAAGAGGTCTGTGGTAACTCTGGAGGAGCTGCAGATATTCACAGCTCAGGTGGGAGAATCTGTTGATGTGACAACTATTAGTCATGGACTCTACAACCTTGAGATACATATGGAAGTGTGACAGGAAAAAAGCCATAAGATGTCCTTTTTGCAGTTTACCACATGGAATGTGTTACCAGAAAATACTACAGCACATAGTCATGAAAGCTGCGTTCACGTGGTTCATCATAGTGGTGGCAGCATCGTGCTGTGGAAATGCTTTTCTTCAGCAGGTACAGGAATGCTGGTAGGAGTTAAAAATAAAGCTTAATTTCAGACAGCCCTTTAAGAAAAGCCTGTATGAGACTGAAAAGACTTGAGACTAGGATGAAGGCTCATCTTCCAGCAGGACAACAGTCCTAAACATACAGCCAGGCCTATAACAGAATGGTTTAGATCAAAGCATATGTAAGAATGGTCCACTCTAAGTCCAGACCTAAATCCAATACATTATCTGTGGCAAGAGTTGAAAACTGCTTTTCATAGACACTTTTCATTCAATCTGACTGAGCTTTTATGCAAGGAAGGATGAGCAAAATCACAGTCTCTAAATGTGCAAAAATAGTAGAGACAGCAGCTGTTCTAACATATGATCAGAAGTTTTCATGTTTGGTCATAATCTAAGGGATACCTTACATTTTAGATTAACAAGGATAATCACTACTAAAAGTTCTTCAAATGAATATGCATGGTTGTGTATTTTAGTGTCTGTCTATTGATGTTTTCTATATCTGCTGTGTAAGAAAAGCCATTGTGGTAGTAGTACAACAAAGGAAGATAAAAGATAAAGTAGTAAAAGACAAAAAAGGATGTGGGACTCCTGAGATTTGACAGGCAGATATGACAATCCGTCTGCTTCCTTACTCCAGCCTCCTTAGGCAGTAAAAGCCTTGCATGCAGGTTAGCTCTGTGCAGTGATGTTTTCTAAAGATTTTGTTTTGCTGGACATTGAAGCCTTTAACTTTGTTTCTTTGGATAATATGAATTGGCTGTTGAGTGAAGCAGCCTCATTTCCAGCTCTAATGTGTTTCTCCTCTCGACGCGCTGACCTGCGTGAAAAGGTGCCAGCAGCTCCTCAGCCGCCTCGAGTAGCCTGCTGCTAGATCTCCATTGATAATCAAGTGGGTCTCATCATTACGCTAAGCGATATTTTATGTTTCCCGCATTGTTGGAACAGCAAGGCGTCACAGATTAGTCATTACTCCATTTGTTAGGCGCTGTGTGTTGTCTGTTCGGCTCAGGGGGCCCCCGGCTGCAGAAACAGCTAGTAGCCGCAGGATGGTTGAGTGGACATCAATGGGCTCAGTGTTTGAGCCATCAGCCGAGCCTGAGATGTTTGGGGATTCATCACTTTTGTTTTTGTTTACTCAAGTATCAGGTTAATCTGCCTTAGAAATGTCTGCAAGCAGCCTGACCTCTTCCCAAAAGCAAGCACCCCTCCACCCCACCACCCCGCCGCTGACAGCTCGGCGTGTCCATACGGCGCAGGGAAAATCCAGCAATGTATACTTTGTCTGTTTGGGTGTGTTATCTGTCTGACGGCCTCAAGCTTCCCGCACACACTAAGAGATTCCATTGGAAAGATGAAAGGAGCCCGATTATGTTTTGTGTGAATTTTAGCACCGTCCTCTCGTAGGAGTGTTGACACATGTATCTCGCCTGCTCCAACATCTGAATCCTTGATAAAAAGCGTGGCTTGATTTCTAGGTCTTTGCTTTTTAGGGAATCAGCTTTGAGGAGTTCAGATCCTTCTTTCAGTTCCTGAACAACCTGGAGGATTTTGCCATCGCCATGCAGATGTACAACTTTGCCCACCGCTCTGTTGGTCAAGGTAAAGGTTCACAGCCTTGTGTTACTTTAATGTGAATTACAAAATAGTTTCTAAAGCTTTGAAAGTTTCCTGGGGCTTCTGTAGTGTTTGGATTGATTGATCAATTTTGTTTTTATGTTCTCAAGTTCAGTTCTAATACCAATAGCTAGTTTATCATGGTAGTATCCACATGTCTTTCCAGTTCAACATGATGAGATAAGTCAGATGTAAACAAATATCTTCATCGTAATAACATGATCTCCTTTTGCCAGGAAGTATGTGACTCCTTAAAACCCTTTATATTTCTGAAGAAATGCTGTATGACTTAAATGTGGACATATATCTTTTAACGTCAGTCAAACAAATATACTTTTTGGACTTTAGGAGTTCATCTTCTTCAGTTTTTCTGGTGGCAATTTGCATCAAGTCTATGTTGCTTTGAACACTGAACAGATGAAATGCTGTCAATTGCAAAATTAATATATTGTCTTTCTCAGCTCAGGGTCTGTGTTTTAAAGAGGACAGGGCAGTTGATATCACTCTGTCCCTCTGACTGAATTAGAAGAGCTGGATAATCGCTTTAAAAGGGAATGGTGCAAGAAATCCTTCTTTGTTTATCAACCAGCTTCAGAGTGCCCAAGAAAGTCTCCTAAAAAGAGACTCTACCAGGGGATTGCCACCAGTGCAGAGCTTGCTCTGTAATGGCAGTTGGCTGGTGTGGCTGAACTTTGAACTTGGGGAGTTCAAAATTTTTATAAAAGGATTGGGAGGCATTATGTAGAGGCACCTGCACTTGTTATTAATAAAAGCACCTCTGCTGATGTTGTATGGTATGGATCTTCAGAAGTGTTTAGTGGATTGTATTATTACTGTTTTTATGTTTGTTATCGATGTATGTAACCGGTCTCTCTTGTAAATGAGATCATCAGGTCTCAAGACACTTTCCTGTATAAATATAAGTAATAATCTGTCCTTCTTTCCTCAGACGAGTTTACCAGGGCAGTTTACGTGGCCACTGGAATCAAGCTGAGCCACCACTTGGTCAACATCGTCTTTAAGATCTTTGACGAGGATCATGATGGTAAACTCAGCCACAAGGAGTTCATTGGAGTCATGAAGGACCGCCTGCACCGTGGAGACAGGGTGAGATATTCTTCATGTTCTCCTAAAGGTGAAACAGGACACTCTCCTCCCTCATCTGTGGACTGAATGAGAAGCTGCTGCTGGTGGCATGTTTGTTACTGGATAACAGGGCCACCAGTTAGATGTTGATTTGAGGTTATACTGCCATCTATTGGGACAAAGTGTCATCATTTCTTGTGAAATGTCACTTGCTCACTCTTATCTCACTCATTCTCAGGGTGTTAAAGCTGAGGAAAAGTTAATCTCCTTCAAATCCTGCGTGAAGAAGCAGCTATCAGGCAAATAGGTAAAAAATATCCTCTCCCGCTTTTTTTACTTTTATTCAAATGTAGCGTAAATACATAAATGTACTAGTTCACAGTGGAACTAAAAAACATAAGAATGATTTGTCTGAAACATTTCCAAAAAAGAGCTCCATGTAGTTTGGAGAAGTGCCTAAGGCCCACAGTCTCCTTGCCTGAAGCATTAAGTTACACTGTAATATTAACGCCTGAACAACTGCCATCGGACACCGGCTTAGGTCTGCATACATGAGCAGCAAGCGGTGTGGTTTAAAGCTGTTTCAAAGAGAAGGCACCTCACAGGGGAAGGTTTAATAATCACCCTTAGTAATGAAAAATGGGGAATGCCTTTGAAAACAGCTCTGTGTAATTAAAATGTATCCTTAAAAAAAAATCAAGACAACACTAAACATTTTCACTTAGATGTTTTAATAAAAATGAAAGTGCAAATAGTATATTTATATTCAGATTTGAAGACATGACTGTACAGTGGCTCCCCAAGGCGCACGTATCGATGTTAAAACAGCAGGTTTTTGTGAAAGAAATAAATGAGACCGGCGTAAATCCTTTTAAAGCTTTTCAGCCTTTAATGTGAGATATATCCTGTACAATTCAACTGAAAAACAAACACCTTTTGATTCAGTTTCAGCATTCAGTTTTTACACTGGCCACCAGTTACAAAGAATCTGACTAACCAAGATGGTCACGTTTTTCAGCAATTTTTCTTATTTTCATTCTATATGTTGCAGCTAAATGACGAAAGATCAAAGGTTTCTTGTTGCACAAAGAAAATGTTTCACTGTTATTTTTGGTGATTTAGCTTTGGTGATGAGCTCCAAGCTGTAAGGCTTCCTTGCCATCACCCTAATCTTTAGCTCCGTGCGCAGATTCGAGTCAAGACTGAAGAAAACAAATTTGTCCTTTTGCGCCACAATTCCTAAAGTTTCCACAGTGAAACATGGTGGTGGCAGGTTTACTTTTCTTTATATGGAGCTGAGATTTTTGTTAAGGTGGATAAAATCATGAACAATTTCAAATAGCAGTCAGTTTAACCCTAATACTTTGAGGTGAATAACTAAAGATAAAGAGAGATTACATTTTTCACCATTAACAAAGAGTTTTAATATATATAAATCGTACCCGTTCTGATAGATTTAGACACCTATTATGGGAAAAACAGCGTGGAACTCTAAAGTTAATCAAAGGATGGTTCAACAAACTATTAGTGTCCACATTTATGCAACCATGTTATAGCATCTTTGTATTTTTTTTGTACATTTTTGTACATTCTTGGCTTTCTCCAACCTAAACGACCACCAGCACCTTAGAAATAAGTGAAATAGAAATTAGCCTTTTTTTGGTTAAGAGTATATTGATAGTTTAACAATAACATATTTTCTATAATTAAAAAACCCAAAACAACTGAAAGTACATATTTAGATGATTTTGGTGCAACACCGTTCTACTAAATAGTTATTCAAATTGTTTTTTATAATTAAAATTATTCTCTTATTAGCAATTTTAAAGCTTCTTTGTGTTTATAATTCTGTGTTCATGAATTTCTAATTATTTATTAAAATATTACAAAGAAAAACAGGATGTAACCCCAACAGGGTGCAGTCAGTTTAATAGGAAGCTTCACTAAATTTTCAAACAAACCGCAAATTAAGGCACATTGAGGCACCTAGAACTTTACTGGATTCTAAATTGCGCTTGTTAGAGTTTGTAAATGTATGTAGGATTATATCAAATTGTTTATTCCCATATTTATTTATCTACAAATATTTTGAAAAAGAAAATTAATTCCAACAATTTAGCCAATTTAGGTAATTAGTGAAACAGTTTCCTTCTCAACCAGCTTCTCATCTTCAGATTTAAAACCAACCTCATTTCTGTTCTAGATGGAGAATGCTCATATCCTTTGTCCACCAGTTGTCTCTGCAGTCCCCCTGCACAGATTATCCTTGTCCAGCACCAACCCCCCACCCTTCAGTCCGTCTATTTCCTCTGAAGTGCTGCAGCTGGAATCCTCCAGAAGAAGCAGACCTGAACACACTCGCTCAATCCGAGGCTCTTTTACTGTTTAACTGCAGGCAGCTAACACTGTTAATCATTTCTTACCTGATACAGAGAAGTGTTGGCATAGATGTGATCTTTCCTTTTAACCGAGCAGAATAAAAAAGCCATGTGTTTTTACTTCTCTTTTACTTATTGCTGGTTTTAAAGGAATACGTCTAAATGATGATAAGGATGTGGAGTGACCCTGCTGTGTGTTTCTGAGGAGCTTCGTTTGATGAGAAAACACTAAAGATACCATGTTAAACGCTATAATGTCATTCAGATTAGTGCACTGTATCTGAGACGATTTGATGCTCATATTAGTGTCTCTACCTCGTTCCTTTAAACTCTGGCTTTGACTGTTACGCTCACATTAGAGCCTTGATTCATTTCCACTGATGTGTTTCAATAAATCTGACATACTATATTCCTGTTTTTTGCGCTCTAAGTCTTCCTGTCACACTTTGTCATGCATTAGGCAATAGTTTCCTGCGTTGTTGCAGCCATGATCACTGTTTTCATGCAGGTCAGCTGATAAACTCTGAGGACCCGTGACAGCCCTCTCTGCACAGCACATTTTACCTCATTGTGTGTTTGCATTGGGCTAATGGCAGGACCACAGCAGAATAAATGGTCTGTTTCAGCTTCAGCTTGAGGGAAAATCATTAACATTATTAATCACACGAAAACTTGGGTTGTGTGGGTGCTCAAGACTTAGCAGACTTGTTTTTATCTTTAAATGATTAATCCAGCAGGGTAATAATTTTCCCGCTATCTGGTTCTCCACCCAGAGTGCAAACATAAACAGAAGAAAACATGTTCCACACTCCAGGTCAAAATTGTAGATGGTCCTTTAGTATAAGCTTGAAAGTTGTATGATAAATAGCAATTAAACCAATCTTAATATTTTTTTATGTTTACTCTTAGGTACAGAGAAGTTTGCAGGGGAATTAAGCCTCTTACAGCTGACGAGGCAGGAGGCAGGTCATCAGACCAGCACAGGACTCACTCTGAGACATGCCACCACACACACTTAAGTGCCGACTAAATCACGGTTAAAAATAACATTCAAGTCAATGAGCTTTAGGAGACTTTTGGTTGACCTGGAATTGTCAGAAATGTTGGTTTCAGCCCACACTGTTCGCTGCACAGCAGATAAAGTTGGTCTCCGGGACTGACGGGCTCAAAAAGACTGGTATTTGCTAAAAAAATGAATGAATAGGTCGGGGCTTGCAGAAGAAAGTCCTGTGGGCAGGGTAAAATCCACCAGAGAAAGCAGTGAACTGATTTATAGTCCTGCCCGGAGGTTTTCAAGCGGTCATTATCGGGATGTATGTCAGAATATTTTCTGCATTTTAAAGCAGAATTTGGACACTTATTTTTACATTAAGGAAGCCAGTTTAAACATTACTTTGACATGAAAGGGTGCAACGAAAGAAGAACCACGAATATATAAACCATCACAACCTAAGCTTGCTGCTGCCGACATGGACTAGGTCAAATGCCTTCTGTTAGGCATGGGGGCAGTAACATTGTATCTCTGCCAGTGTTAGTGGTGCATTGTACAAAGTGGAGGTAGCGAAGAAGAAAGAGGCCTACCTCCAAATTCTTCTACTACCTAATTTACAGCTAGACGGCTGATGTTTGGACAGAAAAGGCTTCCAACAGGACAGTGGTCCTAAATACACATCAAAAGTGGTTTTGAAACTGATAAAGCAGCTGACATTAAGCTAGTGGAATAGCCCCAATCTCAATCCTGTTTAAATTTGAGGGACTCAAAAGCCAGGATCATACCAACCAGATTTATGTCAGATAGTGGTTGATAGCTGCAAAAAACTGACGGTTACGGTGCAACTTCATAAGAAGCATTTAACCAAATGTTTGTGAGAAGATGTATACAGGTGCATCTCAAAAACTTTGAATATTGTGAAAAAGGTCCATATTTAATATTTCAAGCCTTTATTTCTTGTAATTGTGTTTATTACCAGTTGCACATATTGAAAATCCAAGATTCATTGTCTCAGAAAATTAGAATATTACATAAAATCAGTTTAAAAAGCATATTTTAATCATATAAAGTATGTTCTTGGTTGGGGCTCTTTTTGTATGAATTACTGCATTAGTATGGTGTGGCATGATGTAATGGAAGTCCAGGTTGTTTGGATAGCAGCCTTCAGGTGATCTGCATTGTTGGGTCTGGTGTCTCTCGTCTTCTTCTTGAGAATAACCAATGACTTCTCTAAAGGGGTTCAGGTCAGGACACATTGCTGGCCAAACAAACACCATGGTCATTGAACCGGCTTCTGGTACCGTTGGCAGTGTGGGCCAGTACCAATCCTGCTGGAAAATGAAACCAGCATGAAATGCTCTAAAATTTCCTGTCAGATGATTGTGTTGACTGTGGACTTCATAAAACACAGTGGATCAACACCAGCAGATGACATGGCACCCCAAATCCTCACTGGCTGTAAAATGTTAAATGGCCTGCACTTGTAAAGCGCTTTATCAAGTCCCCAGAGACCCCAAAGGGCTTTGCACTACAATCAGTCATCCACCCATTCATCCACACATTCACACACTGACAGTGGTGAGCTACAATGTAGCCACTGCTGCCCTGGGGCACACTGACAGATGTGGGGCTGCCATACAATCGGCGCCACTGGGTCCTCTGACCACCATCAGCAGGCAAGGTGGGTAAAGTGTCTTGCCCAAGGACATAACAACTAAGACTGATGGAGTGGGAATTCAAACCGGCAACCCACTGGTTACAAGACAAACCAATGCCCCCGTCGCCCCACTATGGTGTAGAAACTTCACCATGGACTTCAAGCAACATGGATTCTGTGCCTCTTCAATCTTCCTCCAGATTCTGGGACCTTGATTTCTAAATGATATGCAAACTCTAAGTTTTGTCTGAAAGAGTCCTTTGGACCACTGAGCAACAGTCCAGTTATTTTTCTCCTTAGCCCAGGAATCTATATAATATACAAGTTTCGCTTTCTGCAATGAGTGACAAAATAAATTGAACATTTTCATGATATTCTAGCTTTTTGAGTGTTCCTGTATACTCTACATTTCCTCTCTGTGTATTTGGGGGTTACCCAGGAACTGCTGGTTTATATATTAACCGATGACTCTAAATTAAACCTAGGAGGGTGTGTACGGTTGTATGCTGAACATTTGTCTGGTTTGTATTTCTCTTGGCTCGCTGATGGTCTGGTGACATAGGGATGTAGAATGCAGCATGTCATTTAACAGCGGACATAGGTTCTGCAAACTTTTTATAATAATTATCACCACAGTTAAACACGCTCTTTTTCACATACCACCATACTGACAGACATTTTAAAACAGCAGTAGGGCTTACACTTTGTTAGTTTGTTGGGTTGTTCATAAATTCAATGAAACCAAAACCATAAGTTGGCACTGCATTATTCACTGAAGGATGAAACTTAACAATGCATTATGTTTGAACCTATGAGTTCAAATGTCAAGGTTTTAAGTTAGAAAAGTTAACAGAAACTTCTCCTGAAGTAAATATTACAAGTGGAAGAGATTCTTGTGTTAGCCTCAAAATCCAAAATGGCACAGATGATCTTAAACTGAATTATCTGGACACAAGAACAGTGGGCATGTCTGGCAAAAATCAAATACAGAATTCATGGAAAATACCAGCTGTAAAGCAGGTCATGTTTTTAGGGATGCTTTGCTGCAGGAGGACCTGCTCAGCTCGCCACCTTAGAATCCACCATGAATTATATCATGTATCTGAGGGTATTCAAATAACATGGGAGATCATCTGTATAAAATATACAGTAAACCTGGAACCTGCAACATGACAATGACCCAACACATACCATCAAGGACTGGCTGAGAATTAAGAAATTGAACATTCTACCCAGAGTCAAACCCCAGATCTTGATCTCTATGAGATGCTATGGGTTGACTTGAAATGGGCTGTACTTGAAAGAAACACCTTAAAACATCTCAGAGCTAAAAGTGAGGAGATGGTAAATTTTCCTAAAAGCGATGTTGGATTAGATGCCTACAAGAAGTGGAGTTATTTCAGCCAAAGGGGGTAAGACTAGCTAGCTATTAGAGGGTAGGCTGCCCTAACGTTTCTTTTAGTTTGATTACACATTTTTTTATTTTCTGTTTAATTAAAAAAGGCACCTGGGTTGCTTGTTGGACAGACTTAGAAGCTGGTTCTTCAATTAATCTATAACTTCATAAAGCAATACATCTAATCAACATTTTGGGTAAACAACAATTGAATCTCTTTTTCTGGTCACCTTCATAACCATCAACAAACTCAAACATCGATTCACACCTTCATTTAAGATGAAAATCTCATTCCTACTAAGATCAGTTATTTTCTCCTCCTTTAAGACATTCATTAGAGCCATCAGGACTATTAAAAATGGATTTTCACAGGCTGAGACACATTTATGATAAATTAATCTCTTGGGTGTTTTGTTAAGTCACAGGTGAAAATTTATGCAGTATGTTACAGCTACGTTGAGACATGCTAAAAGCTTGTGGTACCCTTACTGGTAATTAACAAAGTCCTCAACAGAGCACCTAATCTGATTTCTCTGAGCTATTCTCTGCTGGTTTTGGTGGTGTTCTTTCCGAGTGTGTATGTTTTGTGAGGGTGTATATTATGAGTCTAAGCACATGGATTATTTTGCTCAGCAGTGTTTCATACATCTAAACTAGAACCGTTTACTGTGATCTGTTATTATTATGGGACTGAGATGAACATATTGCAGAGCATATTTTGCCAGTTTGCTGCAGCATGCCACCCACCCACAAAATTGGCAACAGCAAATCTTCCAATAAACAAGACATTTTCTTTTATCCAAGAATAAAAAACAAAAATAAACAACAATGCATGAACAAGATACACTACAGGGGTTGGACAATGAAACTGGAACACCTGTCATTTTAGTGTGGGAGGTTTCATGGCTAAATTGGACCAGCCTGGTAGCCAGTCTTCATTGATTGCACATTGCACCAGTAAGAGCAGAGTGTGAAGGTTCAATTAGCAGGGTAAGAGCACAGTTTTGCTCAAAATATTGAAATGCACACAACACCTCAACTCTCCTGTTTCCACCAGAACTGTCCGTCGGGAGCTCCACAGGGTCAATATACACGGCCGGGCTGCTACAGCCAAACCTTTGGTCACTCATGCCAATGCCAAACGTCGGTTTCAATGGTGCAAGGAGCGCAAATCTTGGGCTGTGGACAATGTGAAACATGTATTGTTCTCTGATGAGTCCACCTTTACTGTTTTCCCCACATCCAGGAGAGTTACGGTGTGGAGAAGCCCCAAAGAAGCGTACCACCCAGACTGTTGCATGCCCAGAGTGAAGCATGGGGGTGGATCAGTGATGGTTTGGGCTGCCATATCATGGCATTCCCTTGGCCCAATACTTGTGCTAGATGGGCCCGTCACTGCCAAGGACTACCGAACCATTCCTTAGGATCATGTGCATCCAGTGGTTCAAACATTGTATCCTGAAGGCGGTGCTGTGTATCAGGATGACAATGCACCAATACACACAGCAGGACTGGTGAAAGATTGGTTTGATGAACATGAAAGTGAAGTTGAACATCTCCCATGGCCTGCACAGTCACCAGATCTAAATATTATTGAGCCACTTTGGGGTGTTTTGGAAGAGCGAGTCAGGAAACATTTTCCTCCACCAGTAGCACGTAGTGACCTGGCCTCTATCCTGCAAGAAGAATGACTTAACATCCCTCTGACCACTGTGCAGGACTTGTATATGTCATTCCCAAGACGAATTGACGCTGTATTGGCCGCAAAAGGAGGCCCTACACCATACTAATAAATTATTGTGGTCTAAAACCAGGTGTTTCAGTTTCATTGTCCAACCCCTGTATATTGCCCATAGTATTTGTCTGTCTACTTGTACATGTAAATGAACTTTGATGACATTCTCTTCTTAACCTATAAGGTCCAATTTGTTCATGGACCCATGTTACCAGCAACAGCAACATTAACTATTCTGTAAACATCTTCCACGAGGTATAGGTGTTCATAGTTAGATGAGAAAACCAGAATTACAGCCTCTGCTCTAATTCATCCCAAAGGTGTTCAAGAAGGTTGAGGGATGTGTGCCCTACATAACATGTTGCAAACTGCAAACAGGACTTTTTTAATGGCATTCTTTCAAGAATGGTGGTGTTCTTGCCACTGTTCCACAAATACAAGATTGGTGGAGTGCACCACTAATGTGTCCTGTGCACCGAGTCTGCTACCTGAACTGCGGATCTCTGCAGCAGAGCAACATTATGTATGTTTGTGGCTGAAAGAGCAGAGGGCACAGGATGGGTTTGCATATTTTGGATGACCACAAAATATTTTTCAGACATTGTATTTGAAACAGCTAAATCCGGTGGATTTCTGCTGCCAGGTAGAGACATATGATAATATAGGGAGGAGACTCATTATAATACATATTGAAGAGTGAAAACGCTGGGCATGATGGGAGGTGGCTGCATCACTAAGGCTGGACCAACTGGTCCAATGTGTGTGTGTATGCGCGCGCGCGCGCGTGTGTGTGTTTAGTCTGAACTCGTTGAACCCATTTCCTGAGCGCGCAGAAAAATGTGCCAGGCTTGCAGCATCCCGTGGACGTCATGGCAACGTGTCGGGAGGCAGCAGGGGGCGGTGCTGGCTCTCAGACCTGCGTCTGTGCGCGTGCGTGTGTTTATGTGTGAGAATGCGCGCGGCGAGCCGTCTGATATGGTCCTGTCCGTAGTAGAGGTTTTTGCGGGGCGATCAGAGAGAGAGAGAGGGAAGGGGGAGCGGTGCGGCAGAGGCATCAGAACAGCCTTACGGGGATGTTGCGACTGAGCTCCCGGTGAGGCTGATCACACTCGGAGCTACGATGCAGTGACGGTCTACTAAAAGAAGACGCGCCGTGGGAGAAGGTGGGGCATCAGAGCAGCACGCGATTGCGCGCGGACGATGATCTGCTTGTTGTAGACCATGGCACCGTCGGGTCCGCGGAGCATCAAGCGGGGTTGTCAGACAGTCCTCTACTGGATCCCGGTCCTGTTCATCGCTCTCATAGTGGCGTGGTCCTACTACGCCTATGTCTTGCAGCTTTGCATAGGTAAGAGCCAGCAGTCTGGGTATTGTGAGCACAAGTGGTGTGTGCGTAAGTGCATGGGATACAGAAAGAGAAAGGCAACTATCTCTTGGTATTTGTAGGGTTTTGTCTCTTTTGTTATTGTAGAAAAAATCTGTTTCCTTTCTGTTTTTGCTCTAGAATGTTTTGTTTTTCTCTTTTAAGGCTGCAGAATTTAAAATGGCACAAAGCATAACTGAGCTACTTAGGGCCCCCAAACCTGAAAACGTTTTATAAATAAAAATCGGAAAATTATGGTCTGCATTTTTTCCCAGAGCCCTGAGTCAATACTTTATAGGAAGACTTTTTGCTGTAGCTTCTACCAGTTTTAACATCCATAGAGTCTTCAGTCTTCTTCACAAAATAGCTCCGGCTCAGGCAGATTGAATGGGAAGCATCTGTGAACATCCATTTTCAAGCCTTGCCACAGGTTCTCAATTAAATTTTGGTCTTGACTTTCACTGGATCATTCTAACACATGAATACACTTCAATCTTTCCATTGTAGCGTCTCTGATTGCGTGTTTAGTGTTGATGTCTTGCAGGAAAGTGAACCTGCACTCCAGTCCATTCCAGCTTTTAACTGGTTGTCTTTTCCTCAGCTCTTATCAGTTTCTCTTTTCCTGCTATGAAAAAAACATCCCACAGCATGATTCCGCCACCACTTTGTTTAACTGTTTCACTTTTCGGTCCACACATGTGGGCCAAGAAGCAACATTTCTGTCTCATCTCACCATTAAGTCCAATTATGGACTTTATGGAAGTCCAAGTATGGAGTGCACTAGGAATAGCTGTCATGTCTGAAGTAAAGCTTCCCCACAGCATGGCGTCACCACCAAGCAAAGTGTGGATGTTGTGTTCATAGAGCTTTGGTTGAAAGTCAATTATGTCCAAACAAGTTTGTTGTAGTAATGTGAAAAAAGTGAAGATGCTCAATGAGTATGAATACAGGAAAATGTATTATGTTCCCCAACATGGATCAAAATTATGAATTGTAATAATATTGATTTTACTTCTCAGTTGTAAACATTGATACAATACTATATCAATGGTTGTTTTAGATTTATAATAAATTAATGTGTGAATATGGATGGTATACAGGGGTTAATGGTTGAGTTATGGGGCTTCATATTAGCTGAAAGGCCCCCAAATCAAATTATGCCCAGGGCCCATTCCAGCCTTGGAGCGGGTCTGTGCAGGAGACTGGCTTCTTGTTCATGCAGTAAGTTGACAGTCATATGCTAGTGTCTGTAATACAATTTTACATGCTAATGTTATCAGAATATAAAACAATGAACACTACATAGCTTGTTGTAAGCACATTTTCATGATCAGTGCAACATGACAGGGTGTAAGAAAGGGATTAGACCATCTGATTCTCTCACTGCCACTTCATCAGCACCAGCTTAAAGTCTTACAGTAAGAGCTTCAGGCTCATGTGCTTACCCAGATTCACCATCCAAATTTATATCCAGTAGCACAGACACAATCAGCATTATCTGCTGGCAAAAAGCCGGACTCTAATGGCTTTTCTGCAAGGGCTGAACGCGGGACGGCCTGGTCACACACACTGGGCTTCCTGAGTTTAGTGGTGAGCACTGGGTTGACCTGTATACTAATGGTTTTCTAGGATGTCTCACTTGCGCTCCATCTGGCAGCGAGCCAGAGCACTCGAAAGGAAAGTCTCTTTCAAAAAAGGGGGGATGAAATGGAGACGGTCTAATGAGAGAGAAGAGGAAAACACAGGAGGAGAGAAGTTGATGTTTTGACAGCTTGCTCCCCAAACTTTAATTTCCTTCATATGTAGCCTCTTTATGGTCATCTAGCAGCATGAATCAGTGGGTGATATTACAGGAAAGGCAAGCCAGCATCTGTTTTAGAATCAGCCCTTTATTACAGATCAGTGTGTGCTGCATGGGCAAGGCAAAATCCAAATAAATCCTCAATCAGCAGGCCTTTTTTATACTGTGTTGCTTTGCATGCCTTATCACAAGACCAACATTGTGATGCATTCAGGTCACACAGATGAAAACAACAACCAGCGGGATGGCAGCTGCTCAAGCCCCCAGCCTGCGCTCAGCAGACAGGACACAGAGTCAGTTGTGTGAAAGTATCATCAGCTGATGCCCTCGGATCCACTTAATCCCATTGTCTGGTTTGCATAATTCGCCTCAAGAAATCTGCGGTTGACCCATTTTCTGCCATAGCACTCCACAGCAGCAGCAGCATCAGCCTTTGAACCGAGCACCCAGATCAGGTGGAGTTTGGTTGTTGGAAATACCCTGAATGCAGGCAGAGGAAAAAAATAGATGTGCGTTGCTTTTGCAGACACATCAATATAACATCCTTGTACTTGTCCTTAATCTTACTCACACACCTGGTCAGACTCTGGGGCTTTAATGCTGGCAAAGCAGCATGCACACATTTCATGTCTGCCTGCCTTGATTCAGCTCCTTGGCTCACCTTTTTCTTTAATTTTCACTTATGTTTGCTGCTGAAGACGGCTGATGTGTTCAGTTAATTATTAGCAGCTTAGATGCTGGAACAAGTGTGGAAACTGTGTCAACCATTCCTCCTACAGGTCTCCACCTCTCCCATGTTGGAACGAAGTCTTTAACGTGTCTGTACAGGTTTTCTAAGGGAATGATATTACAGCTTGTAATGTAACGCCTTTTCTGAATGCACAGGAGTGACTCAGTGAGTCAAACTGACCAGCATGTTGGATATTGATTTTGTGTCTAACGTATTCAGGAACAAAAAGTCTACCAGCTCAGCATTTATTCATTTCTACCACTCTGAAGTCAAACATTTGGCATTTACTCCAGAAGCTTTGCTCTCGCACACACCATATTTCCCGACTGACTGTGTCTTTTAATGGTTTGTTTTCCAGAATCGATTGACGACACAGGAGAAAAGGGTAAGAGATTTGAAGGCATCTCTGTATGGTGTCCATCCTTTAGCCATGATAAAGCTTTAGATATGATGATGCCTTGCGAAAGTATGAAACCTTTTCACATTTTGTCACATTACAAACCAAAAGCAATGCATTTTCTCAGGATTAAATGTGATAGAGTACAAGCTAGTGCATAACTGTGAAGAGGAAGGACAACAATACACGGTTTCTGGAATTTTTTTTACAAATTCAAATCACAAAGGTGTGTCGTGTATTCAGCCAGGCAACAAAAGCATTACTCAGAGAAGCAGCAAAGAGGTCCATGGTAACTCTGGAGGAGATGCAGAGATTCACAGCTGGGATATGAATGAACAGAAAGAGAATGAGGACATGCAGCACAAGTCTTAAGGTCAGGAATCAAACTCTAGATGGTAGGTCAACGACTGATAGCCTCCTTTTACTTGGAACCCGCTCTACCGCTATACCCTGTGCCACCCCAAGAGAGGACTAATATTGGTCACACACTCTACAACAAAACTGAGGTTTTTGGCTTATACATGCAAAACCCACATGTAGTGGGAAACACTGCAAATTACACAGCTCATTACTAGATTATAGATGGCAGCATGGATGGAGCTAAATGCAGGGCAATCCTGGAAGAAAGCCTGCTAGAGGTTTCAAAAGACTTGAGACTGTGGTGGAGATAGAACTTCCAGCAGGACTAGAACGCTAAACATGCAGCCACAGCTACACAGCAGTGGCTTACTTCAAAGTATAATCATGTGTTAGGACGGCTCAGTCAAAGTCAAGATCACCTGGAGGAGGAGACGAATGGTGGGGGTGCAGGAAATAGGCTTTTTCCGAGCCAACTTAGTACCCCATACATGAAACCTGACACACAGAGCAGTGGATAGAGATGAAGAATGAGATTAGCAACTAGGAAAATGGACGAGGGTAATGGAATGAAGAGGAGGACGAGAAATGAGGTGAAGGAAGGTGGGGTTGATAGAACATGACAGACTGTGAAGGATGGTTGAAGTGGGTATAGGTAGACTGCTGGGTAATTAGGGTGGTTGAGACAGGGCCCTGCTGCTGAACCTAAGTTAACATATTAACTTCATTTGCCTTATGCTTCAGAATTATGCACTACTTTGTGTTGGTCGATCACATAAATATCTAAAACTGAAGGTTGTGGCTGTAACGTCACAAAATGAGAACACGTTCAGGGCGTATACAAACTGTGTGTGTATGTTGGCAGCATTAAGAGGCTAGCATCCATATTTGGAAGCACACCTGTGTTTTAGGACAGCACAGTTCATTACTACCCTTTAACTGGCCTGTACAAGAGGCTGCATTTATTTAAATCTTATTTACCAAAACTGTTGCCAAATCAGTTAAAAAAAACAACTGAATGCTTCTTTAAAGCTATTATTAACTGAAGTTATTCTTACTTTAATGCTGAGTTTAAAACAGGTTCTCTAGTTATTATGAGTCTGTTTCATAAAGTGTAGTTTTTCCTTCATTTCAACACTTGGACCTACAGTAAATATCCACCATAAATAATAATTATTGAATGTTAATGATTTGGTTTTCCCAATGAAAACAGAAGGTGTGGCAACAAATCCCACTAAGACTATAAAGATTCAGTGCAGCTGCACCCAGCCAGCATGTAGTCGAACACACTCAGACATAATCTAACGCTGTTGTTCGTGTTGATGTGGTTGCAGTCGTCTACCTGCTGGTGTACCATGTCATTTTCATCATGTTCGTGTGGGCGTACTGGCAGACCATCTTCACCAAGCCCATGAACCCCCTGAAGGAGGTGAGTACGTCCAGGATGATGAAACGGTGCGGGAAGCTAAGATGCGGGTTACAACCCCTCATCCCCCCAAGTGATTGAGTGATGCATTTAGACTAATAATACTTTCTGGTGGGAGTGCCTGAAGCCACACTTTAATGGCTGTGATCCTGACCACAGCACTTCAGCTCTGCAGAGGGAACACATGAATGCATTTCAGCCAGGATACCTCACATCAGCTTATATATGAGATTCTTTTTTATGAAATGTAATCGATGGATCACTGGAGGTTTTGCTGATCGTAATAAATTCTGTCTGCGCTGTGCTGCCTGTTATTGTTTCAGTTATTTGTTTCCACTGTTCAATCAAATATTTTCTCAGCAGCCGGGAGCAGTATCGTGGCTCTGTGCTGTGCTTCGCTCATATTTTCCAGCACAAGCAGCCAAGACAAATGAAGGAAGCAGACACCATTCACTGCCTCACAGTTAACATCAACAGGGACTCCTGAATTACTGACTCTTAAACAGCACTTAGCTTATCAAGCAGAATAACTGAATCAGTTTTGACAATTGCAAATATGTGATGAACACTTCCGATGAGCTCCTGATAAATCTGAGCGTGTGTTTCTCTTTTCCTCTGCCCTACATAGTTTCAGCTGTCCCACTCTGACAAGGAGCTGCTGGAGCGTGAAGATCGCGGAGAGTCCCAGCAGGAGATCCTGAGGAGAATAGCCAAGGATCTGCCAATCTACACCCGCACCAACTCTGGAGGTACGACACAGTCTTGAGAGCTGCCGATGCAATGCAGCTGGAACAGTCTGGACCAGTTCGATCTTGTTAGGCTGTGGTCAAGAGTCAGGAGAAGCTGCTGCTGCTTATTACTGAGTGATTGAACTGACTTTGTCTCCTCAGCAATTCGTTTCTGTGACCGCTGCCAGCTGCTGAAGCCTGATCGATGTCACCATTGTTCAGTCTGTGATAAGTACGGCTCACAGCTCCTGCACCTCCACATACCAGATCATATAATAATATAACATGCTGACACGAGGAGTCCGATTTAATTACACTGATATCGAATCATGCTGTGTTGCAGATGCATCCTGAAGATGGATCACCACTGTCCCTGGTATGTACTGTCGCCCTGATGTGTATCTAAACACCTATTTATTGAAGAAGCATGTGCTTCACTTCCCACTGGCATTCAGAATAACAAGATGCAGTGCCTTGCAAAGGTATTCATACCCTTTGACCTTTTATCACAGTTTGCTACATTATAATCACAAACTTAAGCATATCTTGTTGGGATTTATGTGAAAGACCAACCCAAAGAAAATGATTAAATTCAATTCAATTCAATTCAATTCAGTTTTATTTATATAGCGCCAATTCACAACACATGTTGTCTCAAGGCACTTCATAACAGTCAGGTACATACATTCCAATTAGTCCTAACCATTGAACAGTGCAGTCAGAGTTAGTTATTTATTCAAATTGGATAAAAAGTTTTTCTGTCTAAGGAAACCCAGCAGATTGCATCCAGTCAGTGACTTGCAGTGATGCATTGTTGTACACTTTTGCATTCAACCTCCTGTACTCTGATACCCCAAAATAAAAAGTGCATCTTCTTTCAGAAGTCACCAATTAAACAACCAGGGTCCAGTAATTTTATCTCAGTATAAATCCAACTGTTTTGTGAAGGCCTCAGAGTTTTGTTAGAGAACATTGGTAAACAAACAGCATCATGAAAACCAAGGAACACAGCAGACTGACCAGGGAGAAAGTTTTGGAGATGGTAGAGCAGCCCATAAATCTCACATTTATAGGGGAGAGTACCAAGAAGAAGGCCACAAGAAGCCCATTGTGCAGTCTGCCATAAGTGTAAAAACATGTGGAAGAAGGTGCTGTGGTCAGATGAGAATCTCTTGGCCTACATACAAAACAAAAACACTAAAACTGCACAACATATCACTCACTGAACACCCTGAGCTAAATACATGGCAACCCTGGAAGAAAGAGGAAAGACTTTGTCTGCAGAGGGAAATGAAAGAAATCTGAACTGAGTCATTATGTAACCTGTGGTGAACATGTCTGCTAAGTTTCCACCAAACTATTTGTTCAGATCAGGCAGGTGAACACCTGAAATACTGTAACATATACTGACTAGAAGTCTGGGGTAATCCTTCAGCATAAACCTGTACTAATGATGTTCCTTATTATCACCATCCTGCATGTTGTTCTATCTGCAGGGTAAACAACTGTGTGGGATTCTCCAACTACAAGTTCTTCATGTTGTTCCTGGCATACTCTCTACTTTACTGCCTTTTTATAACCGCAACAGATCTCCGGTACTTTATCAAGTTCTGGACTGTAAGTAAAGCTAAATCGGCACATTCTCAGTTATTATTGATACATTTTTGCAACCTCGAATACCTGTAAAACATAAAATCAGACTGCTGAATATACTGCTTTCTAAATGTGATGTTTGGTATTTTAACAAGGCTGGAGGTAGAGCACATTTCCGTCTGAAAGAGTATCTGGTACGAAGCACACAGTTAGTTAGTGATGTACTAAATTAGAAACTAGAAAAATCAGCATGTAAAAGTTTGAGGCCCCTGAAATATTCAATTGCTTGTGCAACTTTTTTGAAGCTTTCCGTCGTCTCCAGCTTGTTTGAGCTGTGGCTTGTTGTTGTGCTGCAGCCAGTGACATTGAGAACATCTTTCCTGTAGAGGAAGAAGGGGGTTTCACTGAATACCTGCAGAGTTTGGAAGGGATCATCGCACCATCTGGAAAATAGATGAAGATGCCTGATTTAGCTGACAGTAAAGGGCAGGACGGCCTGTCTTTTGCTTCAAACCACTTTCCATTTTACTTCTCTAACATAATAAAGATGAAAATGGAATAACAAATCTTGAAATATTAAAGACACAATCAAAGTTAGTCACATTTTGACAGTGACAGAGGTCTTTTTCAGGGGTACCAAGCTTTTCCATGTCTCTGTGTTAAAGACTTTATGGAAGCCCAGTTTCAACACTTTGATTTAAAGGAAGAAAAAAACGGAACCTTAACTGTGTTGTCGTGTATACTATATAATAACAATGAGATTGCATCTCACAATTAGTACTTACTATATAATTTTTTTATTAAATATTGTCAAGCTCTCAGACAAAAAGTTGTAATCATAAAATCATGTTTTAGTCTAATAGGACAATATGTCATAATCGATCTGTCTGAAAACTATTAGGTTTTTATTAACAGTATGCCAAAAAGTCATAATAAGAAGACTATATCACATATTGTATCTCAGAATATTTGTACATGATTCAGTACAGTCATAGATATTAAAATTACCAATTAATATCTCATAATAATTAGTGCTTCATTGTTGTCTCTTTTTTTGTCATGACTACAAAATACTTGGTGATAACTATGACTTAGTTTGCAGCAATGTAATTAAAGTTCCCATCAGAAGTTTACATACGTTCCTCTTGGGACCTTTAGTATGCATTTAAACTGTTCTTTGTCCATAAGTTTGAATTCATTGAGGATTCTCTGTAATGCACACAGGGTCAAAATTAAGGTACAGTCCCAAATGTCAATGTCCATCCTAAATCATATGTGGAAAAAACATGTCTCTTAGAAAGTTGCCACTCAAACATACATTTTGCATTCTTCTACAAGCTTCTGGCATAATTCTCTCTGGACGTTTAACCTGCATATAGCTTCATGTAGGCGAAGTAATTAGCACTGTTGCTTTGCAGCAAGAGAATTTGAATCCTGGCCTGGCCTTCCCTGGATACTCAAGGTTCCTGCACACAGTCCAAAACCATAAATTGTTGGTTAACTGGTCTCTCTAAATTGCCCTTAGGTATATAGATGGTTATTTGTTTTAGACTGCTGAGCTGTCCAGGGTGTCCCATGCTTTTTGGTGAATGACCAGTGGAGATAGGCATCAACCCATCTACAACCTTGCAGGGATGAGCAGGTATAGAAAAATAATGGATAGATGGATATTTGGTCTCCTTGTTTGACTTGGGAATACAATTGCAAAAGTTTCAAGGCTAATCCTAATAGGTTTTTCCTCCTGTTAGAACTATACATTCTATGCAGGATTCAACCATTTGACACAAACTTTCACCCTCAGAAGAAAGGAAAATGGTTAGAAAGAAAAAGTCAAAAAAACAACCCTGGCACCTCCAAGGCTTAGGCCTCCAATGAGCTGTAAATGTCTCAAATACCAGTGACTGTCCACAGGGAAACCAATTTCCCATTCCCATGGACTAAGATGGTGCCAATAGAGAAAGAAGCACCTGCTACCAATCAATACTTTCTATCACAACTGAAATTTGTAGCTGTACCACTTTGAAAAGTTTTATGATCAAAGAAGACAAATATTGAACTGTTTGGCCACAAAGACAAGATGTCTGTTTAAAGGAGTCAAGGTGAGGCTTTCAAACCTAAGAACACTGTACCAACTATCAAGCATGACAGTGAAAGCATCATGCTTTGGGCCTGTTTCATGCAAGCATTGCTGGTGCACTACACAAAGTGGGTAAAATAATGAAAAAGAAGGATTACCTCCCAAATTCTTAACCTCAAATCAACACCTAGATGGCTGGAATTGGCCACAACTGTGTTACCAACATGACAGTGATCCCAAACACACCAGAGACAGGTCTGTACTAGGAAACCAACCCAGTTAAAATACCTCTACCATTACAAAGAAGAAAGGTCAAATATCCAGTCAGAATATTACCAAAACTTTGCTGATGGCAACAAAACAAATGTGGCTGAAGTGTAGTTTGCTAGGAGACATTTAGCCAAATATATTTGGTTGGTTTATGTATATATTTGACCCTGTGTGGATTCAGGAAAGTGCAGAAAAAAATTCAAGCTTGTGCATCCAATTCTTGCTTTTGAATTTCATTGAAGTTACATGTTCTATATCCCTCCTACGATTAAAAAGGATTGTTTGAATACACGATTAAAAGCCCACCACTCATTCCCTGGCTGATTAGCTATAAACCCCTCAGTGGGAACTCTTTGACCCAGTATCTCGTTATTATGACATAGTTTCTAATCACTTTGAAAGATATCGTTAATAATGGCACTTTTAATTAAGGTTTAGGTATTCATATTTAAAAGATACTATCTCCTAATTACAGTTTTTTCCCATCTCAGTTTTGGAGCTGGGCTTCCAAAGGGACTCTGTAGGACATTGAAACAGTAATTTCCTGAAATCCTGCCAGTACTCTTCTCCTTCAAACAGTTGCCCCTCAGAACCAGTGTATTTGTGGTAATGCGCTGCCTTTTTTCTCCCCAGAAAGGCCTCCCGGACACTCAGGCAAAGTTCCACATCCTGTTCCTCTTCTTCTCAGCCTCCATGTTCTCCATCAGCCTGGCTTCCCTTTTCATTTATCACTGCTGGCTCGTCTGCAAGAACAGATCCACCCTGGGTGCGTGTTGTTTTCAGCACCTGCCTGTGTGTGTGGGTATGTGTGTGTTTTTCAAACACCCGCAAGCTCTGGTTACATCTATCCTCCTCGCTGCACGAAAGATGAAGGAGTAATTCACTGCGCTTTTTTCCAACCATCAGTCACCAGCCTCATCGTTGTACAGATTTGATGTGCTGCTCGGGGGGGCGTTATCAGCCCAAAAGTTTCTCATTAGGAGTGCACAGTGGCGCACGTTGTCTCTGTGCTTCGAGGAGAGTGGATAATCCAGAGGAGTATGTTACAGTGTAATGCAAAGACACAAGGCTCAGAGCGGTAAGCAGCTTAGACACAGACACTGATATGCCGTTCAGAAAGACAAGTCACACCCAGTGAAATGGTGTGTGAGCCGCACAACAAAACCATTTTGATTTAGAGGAATTTCATTGAGGTGCCTGAATCTGTGCCTGAATGAGATGTGTTGTCAATCTAAAGCACCGATTTTATGAAGTCTGAGCAGGCAGTGATGTGTTTGTTCATCTTTCTTCTCTGTCTGTTGCTTCAGAGGCAGTGCGTGCTCCAGTGTTTCGGCACGGCACAGACAAGAACGGCTTCAGTCTCGGCTTTACCAAGAACTTCCTTCAGGTCTTTGGGGACGAGGCCAAATACTGGCCTGTTCCCATTTTCTCCAGGTGAGATAATCTGGCAGAGCCAGTCAAAGGTAACAGGTTTAAAAGTGCTTAATTAGACGTTTGTTAAAATACACTCACTGACTTTCTGCAAGGATTTTGCACGTTCTCTCTGTGCACCCCTGGCTTCTCTCGGGGTACTCTCAGGGTACATGAGTGTTAAGTTAAGTGGTTACCCAGAGACTTCTTTAGGTCTGAGTGCATCATTTTCCTTTCCAGTTCACAATTACACACCGCTTTGTGTTTGTCTATCACATAAAATCCCAATAAAATATATCAAAGTTTGTGATTGCAAGAAGACAAAACATCAAAAAGTTCATGGGGTATGAATACTTTGCCAAGGCCCTAAATGTTCATGATTCTATTTGCAACAAGATGACACAGCTAGATTAAGCACCTGAAGGCTCATGCGATTGCATCACAGGTAAAGCAATCGTGTCATCAGGCAGTTGCTGAAACATCAACAATCAGTCAAAACCGACAGTGAAGGTCAGCAGAAACCGAAGATGTTTCCTGGATGCACTGAACAACAGTGCCAGCTATGATGGCGTTTGATAGATGTTTCATTGCAGGTTTTCATGAGGTTGGTTGGTTGAATTGTGGAATTGCATGCATGTGACGTGGAGTAATGTCATATGCCCCTATGTTGGGACCAAAGGGTGCATGAGGACACTCATTCATTTTATGAGGGTTCCAGTTCCTTTCCAGTTCCAGACCACACCAGGGGAAGATTATCGTATAATCTCACAACAACCCCCTGCGTACAGTACAGCTTGTGTGTCAGTGAACTGCCTGCATGATTTTGAGGTCCTCTTGTGGACCCCAAACCTTCCCCATTCAAACATGCTTTAGATCACATCAGACCTGAACTCCAAATCAATGCAAATCTTGTGAGCCGGTTACAGGTGCCGATTCGCCACAAGAGAGATACAGCAACCACATGACACAGAATCGCAGATGGTTTTCCAAGTCCACAACTTTCTCACACAACATGGGAGTGCACTGATTATTCTGATCTGATTTCTCTCATGCAGTCACATGACCTGTCAGAATGGACAGTTTTGTTTTATTTTCAACCCTCTGTCTGGCTGGTGAACTGTTTTACTCCAGATCAAGAACAGTATGAGAAACAGCACATCACATGCATTGGTGCAGTGAGATCAAAGTTTTCCTCTACTGTGCACTGCTGGTGTGATCTTGAACATCCTAGAGAGTGATCTCATAAGACAAGCTTGTGTTTGATGAGCAGATGGGGGATTTTGTGCTCAGATGGAGCAGCTTATGCTGTCAATCAGTAAAGAGTCGCTGTTTAGACATAGCAAGCTGCCAGATGAGATGTGTCAGGGCCATTTTTCATTCTTCACCCATCACCCCTTTTCTCCTTATAATCCTTATTACTGTGTAATAATGAACAGATGTGGACGTTTAAATTTATTACACAAAATATAAGTCTAGTGTCCTGCAAAAGTATTCATACATGGGAATTTATGCAATAGACCAAAGCAGTGCATAATTCTGAAGTGGTAGTAGAATAAAACATGGTTTTCAAAATATTCCACAAAATTGAATTTGGAGAGTTGTGTGCATTTGTATTCAGCTCCTATTACTCTGATACTCTTAAATAAATCACATACAGCCAACTCTCATCAGCACCCACCAAGCTGAGTGTAATATAATCTCAGTATAAAAGTTTGTCAAGTAGAGAAGTGCTGTTAAGCCATCAGAGGTCCTGGTTGTATTTTGACACAACCCATTTAGCGGACACAGCAAACACGTTGCCGAAGGTGCTCTGTTCAAATGAGACCAACTTAAACTTTTTGACATACATGCAAAGCAGTGTGTGTGACAGAAAACAAACATTGCAGTCACACTGTCATCACAGTGAAACATGGTGGTGGCAGCATCATGCTACGGTCAGAGTTGAGGAGAAGATAGATGGAAACCAGGGAAATGTTGGAACAAAAAATAACCTGGGAATCTGTGTTTGTATTCGAATTTGCACACCACATTTTAGATTTTTATTTGTAAAAAAGTTTGAGACACATATATCTTGTTACTTCCACTGAAGGATTATAAGCCACTTTTGGTTGGTCTGTAGCATAAAGTCCCCAAAAAATACAATGACATTTGAATGAATTGAGTCTCTTTTTGTCAGATATCTGTAAAAAGAACTGACAATCTTTAAAAGTTGATGGTAATTCCCTTATTTCTATACAGTTGTTAAAAACTTCATTAAGGTTTCAAAACTCCTTTTTATTCCTATTAACACAATTTTCACAATAGCTAAAAAGGTCATTCAAAATTAATGCAAATCAGGTTCAAACTGAGCCTGCATGCTTCTTAAAAGGTAACAATCTAGACATTTTATAACATAATCTAACTCAGCCTGCCAAATTATTCACAAACAAATGGAGTCAGTGTTCAGTTTGGAGATAGCTGAGCCCTGCCACTCACTTTCTAACAGAGTGGTTCAAAAGACAAAAGGTCCCAGCGGAGCACTGTGGCTTCATCAGCAGCAGCATCACCGCTGTAAATCAATACAGAGGCTGCAGCTCTGCAACCTGACTAATTCCTGCTGACAGATTGAAAAACACAGTGATTATATCATCTACAGGGGTTGGACAATGAAACTGAAACACCTGTCATTTTAGTGTGGGAGGTTTCATGGCTAAATTGGACCAGTCTGGTAGCCAGTCTTCATTGATTGCACATTGCACCAGTAAGAGCAGAGTGTGAAGGTTCAATTAGCAGGGTAAGAGCACAGTTTTGCTCAAAATATTGAAATGCACACAACATTATGGGTGACATACCAGAGTTCAAAGAGGACAAATTGTTGGTGCACGTCTTGCTGGCGCATCTGTGACCAAGACAGCAAGTCTTTGTGATGTATCAAGAGCCACGGTATCCAGGGTAATGTCAGCATACCACCAAGAAGGATGAACCACATCCAACAGGATTAACTGTGGACGCAAGAGGAAGCTGTCTGAAAGGGATGTTCGGGTGCTAACCCGGATTGTATCCAAAAAACATAAAACCACGGCTGCCCAAATCACGGCAGAATTAAATGTGCACCTCAACTCTCCTGTTTCCACCAGAACTGTCCGTCGGGAGCTCCACAGGGTCAATATACACGGCCGGGCTGCTATAGCCAACCTTTGGTCTCTCATGCCAATGCCAAACGTCGGTTTCAATGGTGCAAGGAGCGCAAATCTTGGGCTGTGGACAATGTGAAACATGTATTGTTCTCTGATGAGTCCATCTTTACTGTTTTCCCCACATCCGGGAGAGTTACGGTGTGGAGAAGCCCCAAAGAAGCGTACCATCCAGACTGTTGCATGCCCAGAGTGAAGCATGGGGGTGGATCAGTGATGGTTTGGGCTGCCATATCATGGCATTCCCTTGGCCCAATACTTGTGCTAGATGGGCGCGTCACTGCCAAGGACTACCGAACCATTCTTGAGGACCATGTGCATCCAATGGTTCAAACATTGTGTCCTGAAGGCGGTGCCGTGTATCAGGATGACAATGCACCAATACACACAGCAAGACTGGTGAAAGATTGGTTTGATGAACATGAAAGTGAAGTTGAACATCTCCCATGGCCTGCACAGTCACCAGATCTAAATATTATTGAGCCACTTTGGGGTCTTTTGGAGGAGCGAGTCAGGAAACGTTTTCCTCCACCAGGATCACGTAGTGACCTGGCCACTATCCTGCAAGAAGAATGGCTTAAAATCCCTCTGAACACTGTGCAGGACTTGTATATGTCATTCCCAAGACGAATTGACGCTGTATTGGCCACAAAAGGAGGCCCTACACCATACTAAGAAATTATTGTGGTCTAAAACCAGGTGTTTCAGTTTCATTGTCCAACCTCTTGTAGATTCCTTTTGGGTGTGAGACGTATGATTTAAATGTGTCAGGTACGTGCATTGGACAGCTGAATTGAATATAATGTCGCAAATGAAATATTCAACTCTGTTATTATGAATCACAATCTTTCATTGACCTGTAAGCTCTGGTGGGGTTTACTGCTTTTGGTCATTAATGCTACCTACTCTCAGAGGTTATTTTTTTCAGGCTTGATGACTTATCCTAAACTCTTTGCTGGTGTACTTTAGGTCTTGTCAACATGCTTTTGACCAAAAAAAAACTACATGGCCTGGCTTTGACACAGCCTGCTTTCTTTCCAACTCTTACATTTGTACAACCATTGAAACATCCATTGAAACAATAGTGGGTGATAAGAACTGAACATGCAAAAATTGATATGGCAGTAGATTATATTACTGTTAAACATATTTTATTCATATTTGGATTTTTTTCACCATTTTCCTTAGGTTTTTTAAAATATTATCTCAATATTCTGGCCATTTTTATTTTCTGCCTCTATATATTTCTGCTTTATTATGCAAAAAAGAGATATAAACAGGGGGTGAAAATACAAAAAAAACAAGGGTTAAAAAAGCACATTTGCATTATTCATATATTATCTCGGCAGCTCTTGCTCTTGTGTTGGCTGTACAGTTTAGGTGATGGGTGCTCATTCCCAACCTGCCTGGTGAATCTGGACCCTGAGCAGCCCTCATCGCCCTCTGGATCCAGCTCTGCCAGCAAGAGGTGACTATCCTATTCACATTCATTTAAAATGTAAGCGCAAAATATTGCTGTAAAATTGGCTTTAAGTTTCATCTCAGCATATAGAATCAGTTCATTATAAATATGGTTTTATTCGTTTATACCTCTGGTTCTGCTTGTGTTTTTGCAGTGCAGGAGAGGGCCGCCAGTTCCCCTCCAAGCCGCTCAGAGAGAGTCAGAGTCGACTGCTCACCAGCACCCCCTCCTGGTCAGAGAATGAAGGTGCAGGAGACAAGGATAAGAAAGGCAAGATCATGATATGCTGTTTTCCCATTGTCTTATAGTGCTTTACAAAAGTATTATTCACAACCCTTAAACATTTCCACATTTTGTGACGCTACAACCAAAGATTTCAATATTTTACATTGTGATTGTACGTATTGTAACAACACAAAATGATGCATAAATCTAAGTTGGAAGAAAAAGTCAATTTGTTTCTGTTTTTTTTACTATTAATTTTCTAAGGAAATACTTTGTAGAGCTGGTTTTCAGTTACAGGACTTTTTGCGTATATTTCTACCATTTCCGCCCTAGTCTCAAGACTTTTGCAGCCTCTAACCGGTTTACTTCCTGGATTCATCAGTATTAAGCTCATCCATCTACCCATCAACTCTGTCTAGCTTCCCTGTCCCTGCTGATGCAGTACCTGCCACCACCGTATGTCACTGTGGGGATGGTGTAATCAGGTTGATATAGAGTGTTAGTTTTCCAGCACACATAGCATTTTGGATGTTGACCAAAAAGTTCAGTTTTAGTCTCGTGACAAGAGGACCTTTTTCCTGAGCTGTCCACAGGTCTTTTGGCTGCTCCTCTGACTTTAACATGACAAAATGTAAAAAAGTTTAAAGGGAATAAATACTTCCACAAGGAACTTGTTATGCCTGTTGTTTTCATTGCATATTATTGTACCTCTTTGAAGTGTTTAACATCTTCTTATATGTGTCTTCAGGTGCCAGTAACCCAGTGATGACCATTGAGAATGAGGCGTAACAATGATTACAGCTGACAGTTTCAGACCAGAAATGTAGGCTAAGCATCATGCAAAAACTGTCCTTGAATTGACCAGAACTGACACCTCACTATCTTCACTATCTTTATAACTGCTTTTATCCTCCAGGTCTACGCTGCCCTCCTCCATGTTTGTGCCATCAGAACATGGCATAATGGTGGTGACATCCTTGTCGTTTGCCATCATGCAACCTGCTCCTGCGAGTTTAACATGGCTCGACCGACAAGCAGTCCACAGAAACCATGAGTTTCCTCATGAGTTATCATGCAACATGCTGATGCTGTCTGAAAGTCAAGTGGACGGGAAAATGGAAATTGCATTCCAGTCATCTGCTTTTCTTTGGATGTAAATAAGCACAGAGCTGCAGTCAGAGAGGATTGCGTTTTTGTTTTCTAACGGCTGCTTTTTCTGTTGCAGCACATTCAGAACTACCTGCTGGTTTCTTTCATTATTTGGCTCAGAAAGAAAATGCCAAACATTTGCTGAGCATAGACAAGCAGAGATATCAATGCACTTTCTCTAACATTCCTTTCTCTTGTGAAATGTTGTCTGTTTTTAAGTTTTCACACGCATCATGGTGAGTATTGTGAAAGTTAAAGAATTGCATGCTCTCATCTCAGGATGTCAATGCAAACACGTGTTGTAATGACAAAAAAAGAATACAAAATGGTAGTAATTAGTATTTACATATAAAAGGGCTCTTCTGACTCTGAGCGGCATGAGTGAAAATGTTACCGTCCTTGAAACACCTGCTGGTGCTCTGTGTTGTGACAGTGTCGCTTGGTAGCCTGGAGTCCACGTCAAACTGCTGCTCAGAAGCTTCATGACTGTTTCTCCCTGAAGGGTTCTGCAACAAGCGAGATCCTTCCGCCATCTGACAGCAAAAACTGTTCAGTCTTTTGGTTTGTTTTTCCTAATAGTGTGGCTGAATTACAGAAAAAAAAAAGGTCTTGTATTGTCACTTTCGGATTGAAATGACTAAATTACATACTGTACTGTACAGTACCTTCAAGAATGTACACTTGTAAAAGCTTCATTGTGATATATATTTTTCTATCTTTCTGACTGTAAGACAATGTGGATGTGAGAGGCAAGCAATGTACAGTTGAGATGCCTTATATGAATAAAATGAGCTCATCCTCTGTCTCAGCTTTTTCTTCTTACTAAAAGAACAGCTGTTCTCGAAAAATTGAAATTGATCATAGAGAAGTTATTTTATTGCAGTAATTCAATTCAGAAAGTGAAACTTCTACAGTTTTGATGAAACTACAAATGTGGGCCTAGTGAAAAGAACGTCCATGTTCTGTACAGTAAATGGACTCAATACCTGGTCTGGGGTCCTTTTGCACTTCAGTAACATTTTATAATCATTTTATTTTATTTAGCTCTTCATAACTTTTTTGTATTTTTGAAATTTAGTCTTGCTGTAATGCACTTTAATTAGATTTTAATGCCTTCTAGAATTATGTTTTACACTCTAGTTCTTTTCATACTATTCCTAATTTCATTATCAATGAACTTGTATCTTTATTTATCTCTAGAGCAGGGGGTCTGCAGCCTGCGGCTCCGAGGCTGCATGTGGCTTTTTGTGTTAAAATGTAAAGGTAATAAATAAATGCTAGTGTTAGCAGCTTTTCCTAAGTGTTTTCATGCAATTTATGCATAGCGTCTCCACAAAGGATGAGACTAATGGTGTAAAGCTTTGTTTTTACAAAATGTTTCTGTCTTTTGGTTTCAAACTACATACTTTTTGAGATCTTTTTCCATAAAAATTAAACTTTTCATTAGGAAATGAATTCATTTGCTTTATATAAAGGTGATTGATGATTTCCTTTATTATAAAACCTAAAAACAATAAAATTGGTCTTTCATTTTAAATCAAATTTCCTTCAGCAGATGTTGTAAAAATAAGCTAATTTGATCCATGTAGTTTTTGCGGCTTAAACGAATTGTTTTGCTGGACAGAGGGCCAAAATGGCTCTCAGGGTTGTAAAGGTCGCTGACCCCTACTCTAGTGTCTCCCCCGCTAACATTTTATATGATGTTCTATTGTACTGATAACTATTTTACAACTTAGTTCGGTCCTTTTGGGTGCGACTCCATGCTTTTGTCATTGTTTTTAAATTCTGTAAAGCACCTTCTGTTTCAGTTTTTCTGTATAAAAGTGTTCTATAAAATACTGATTTGAGTCCACGGTCTGGAAACCTCTGTGTATGGTGGCTTCCGCTGCAGTCCCTATTGTGTTTTAATTTACATTCTTGAATGGGCTTTGCTTCACCATCCTCTTAAGCTGCTTAGAAAGCTTTCTCTACCACACTTTTTCCTTCCACTAAATTTTCCAATATGAATGCATACAGCACTCTGTGAACAACCAGTTTCGTTAGTAGTCAGCTTTTGAGTGTAACCCTCCATGTGGAGGTGGTCAATAACAAACTGTCATTTAAGCACTCTTCCCCATGACTGTGTTGGCCTTATGGGCATCTCTGTAATAAAAATTATTTTTATTGATCTAATATTCAAATTTTCTGAGAAAGTGAATTTTGGGTTTTCATTCGTGGCACGTTATAAATATCAAAAGAACAGAAGTAACCCCTTGAAATACATCAGCCTCTGTTCCATACATCCATATAAAAATTCCCTTTTTGAATTGAATTACTAAAAAGAACTTTCCAATAACATCCTGATTATTTAGATGTATTTGTAGATCTGAGTGATCAAAGGATTTCACTGCCGAGAGCTTTTTTTTCCAGTAGAAAAAGTTCAAGCCTTTATTTACAAAAAAAACTTCTAAAAACATTCCTCTCTTTATGTTGCATATTGTTCTCTTACAGTGTGAGAGATGAGCTGCAGAAACAAAAGAAGCCTATGTCAGTCTGGGATGCAGAGGGGGGCTAATATAAGCTGCGAACCTACACCTTAACACACCTACGTAACATCTTGGAACTAATCAACGACACAGCTTTAGTTCAAACGTTTTACGCATGCGGCTGTTCTATGCAGCATGGCTGAACTGGAAAGCACAGGACTCATTCCAGACTCAAATGTTTGTTAATGAGCAACGCTATGTTCTGTATCAATAAAAGTTTTTTCCCCTTATGTCACACTAAAACAATACAAACGAGAAATTTACTCTCAGCAGAGTAGTTCAGGTTGATGTCAGCATGGCCTACGGCTGGTTTGTTTAATCAAATCAAAAAAAAAAGCTTTTGTGTCATTGGTTCATTATACAAAGCTCATGCATCTGACCATGTGTGCATCTGTCAGTGAGAGCGTTTAACACACACATAAATGACACATTCCTCCTAATGAAAAGCATTCGTATGCATCTGGATACATACTATTTATATGACAGCATGTGACATATCTGAACACGAAAAAGGAAGGACTTGTTTCCATGTCCTGTTCTGGACCAAGAAGAAGTTTCTCACAGTGCAATCAGAGCTTATTCAGGTCGTTACAAACATTCTCTTCACATGAACAAATCAACAAAAGATTCAAGTGCAGGTAAACACACTCGGTGAGAACTCCGTTGTCTCGATCCATCAGGATCTCGGAGGAGGGCGAGCACAGAAAGGGTCTTAGTGTTGAATAGGGCCACTAGTCAACGTAACGTAACCGGCACAATAAATTAAAAGTTTTAAAAGAGAAGAATGCAGCTAATATTAAGGCTGAGCGTGGTGACGGCTGCTTTTGTGGTGGTTGAGATTTTGTACATGTTCACAATGTAAAACAGGAACACTGAAGGCAACAGAGAGGGGAGAGAGACAGAGACACACTGGAAACGTGTTCAAGCTTTCCATATAAAACCAGGTCAGAGCTTTTAAAGTGCAAAACATGTCTACAGAACACTTCAGGAAAACTAAAATCCCATCTTTTCAAGCATGTTTAACTGAACTGAACCACCCACATCCCGCATGCCTATGCTGCCTTGCAGGAATAAAAGACTAAACTCACACACATGCAGCTAGCGGCATGGATGAGGACAGCTGTGACTCTTTTCTCCATCATGTTTGCTCGTCTAAGGTGGGCACAGCCGATGAAAAACAGCTTGCTAAATAATGCATATGTAAGTTGGTATTTTGTTCCTCCATTAATGGTGAACCGGCTGGGCCTCTGCCAGCCATGCTGTTTCAGAGCGATGTCACGACTGCTGCTTATTGGCCTCTTCTTCGTAAGCGTTTCCTGTTCCGTTCTGCACGTAGGTGGAGCCCGAGCCAAGCCCGTACAGGTGACCGCAGTACTTCGCATCATCGATATGATCCTCAAAGAACATCTGGGGGGGGGGGGGGAATACAGCACATTACAAGGTATGTGACTATGTAATATACTGGAAAATGCTTGATGTTTCCTTTAAAACTGATCAGCAAAAACCACAGCCACCACATTCATGTCATGCTTACAGTGCCGTGCAAAAGCATTTAAACCTTTTAGGATTTTACAGATTTTCTCACATGAAAACCACAAACTTTTATGTATTTAATAGGGATTAATGTGATAGACATGACTGGAATTGGGACCACACAGGAGGCCAGTAATCAACAAGTATTGGGACGTCAGTTCCTGTTTTGGCTCACTAGTATTGCTCATGCTGTTTGCTCAGTTGACTGATCGGGTTGCAGCTGTCTTCCACTGTTATTTTGTGGGCTTTAAGGTAAGGAGTCTGGGAACCACTGTGATAGTCATACACAACATCCTGACTTTGACTGAACCATTATGGACTGCCTGAACTTATATAGCGCTTTTATACAGACCACTCAAAGCGCTTTACACTAGAGCCACATTCACCCAATCGCACTCACTAACGCTCACACATTCATACACCGATACGCAGATCGGTAGGCAACTTGAGGTTAAGTGCCTTGCCCAGGGGCACATCGACATATGGGAGGAGGAAGCTGGAATCGAACCCACAACCTTCTGATTGCAAGACGACTACTCTTCCTACTGAACCACAGTTTATTATGAATATGCTTTGATCTAAGCCATTGTATTGTAGGTCTGACTGTATATTTAGCATTGTTGTCCTGCTGGAAGGTGAACATCCACCCGGCCTCAAGTCTTCTGCAGCTTCTTACAGGTTTTCCTACAGAATGGTCCTGCATTTAGCTCCATCAATCTTCCCATCAGTTCGGAACAGCTTTTGTGTCCTGACTCAAGAAAAGCATCCCCACAACATGATGCTGCCACCATCATGTTTCATCGTGTGAAAAGTGACTTCAGTTCATGTGTAGTGTTTGTTTTCTTCCACACAGCTTTTTGCATTTAGGCCAAAAACGTTTTGGTCTAATTCAACCACACCACCTTTATCTATGACTGCAGGCAGTTGTTTGCACTGGAGGCCAAATACAAATACACATTAATATTATGCCTATGTTTATTTGTTTAAAGAAAAGATACAACTTGACAAAGTGTGCATACTTCTCCTTCTATTCCACAATTATGCACTACTTTGTGTTGGTCTATTACAGAAAATCCCAAGAAACACATTAATGTTTGTGTTTGGAATGTGACAAATTGTAAAAAAAACTTCAGGAAGTATCACTATTTTTGCATGCCACTGTAAGTTGAGTCTCAAAGTAACCATAGCTTCTCATCAGACTCCACCTACCCCCTATTTTGGTGCTCCTACCTCTCTCATTTTGAAGAACGCCATGCCTGTGAGTAAAGAGTCCGAACCAGCCTGGTGCTGTGGTCCAATCCTCTCCAGCTCCAGCTGCTCAGCTACTTCCTGCAGTCCACCCTGAACACAAAGCACCATCAGGCATGCTCATTAATCCAGATTCACATGATGGACAACACCATACTAAGCCAAGTAAAGGTGGTCTCTAGAGATTATGGTTGCGCTTCACAGAAGGAGCTTCTCTGCACCAAAGACACAGCTGGAAATACTGCAGGAGGGTGCCTCATGGTGCACACAATGCAAGAAGCCTTTCTGTAATGATGAATGTTTTTGCAAACCAGAGAAGTATATTTTGACACATCTGTAATATTAACTTTAGACCACATAGACCTAGTAAAGACCCTCTACCTTTTGGTGTGTTTGCTTTCCAGGAATCTAGTTTATAGCGTTTTTTTCCTCCAGCATGTTGGGAGCAGACGGAGTTGAACTGTTATTATTTTCGAGAACAACATAAATCAACTGGTAAACAATTGGCGATATAAATATTGCTTATTAATTACTACCAAAACAAATTACACATATTAGACCACAAGCGAAGCTTCATTTGCTGAGCCTATATGCAGAGATTCCATTTGATTCTAGTTTTTCTTGACCATTATTCGCCAGGGGGATGTTTCTTTAAGTCTCTCCGGATTTCCAATATGCAGAAAGGATGCAGAAAGAGAAGGATGCCCTACAGGGTGCCTAGAGCTCACTGGCATAGTCTTTGAGTGGTTCTGATCATACCTAAAGGACAGATCTGAATTTGTCTCCATTGGGTCACTGAACCATTTGGTCTTTCGTGGTGCACCCCAAGGATGAGTTCTAGCAGCCCTTCTTTTTAATTTCTACATGGTACCACTTTATCGCATTATCAACAGCTATGGGGTCTCATTTCCTTACTATGTGGATGATACTCAGCTGTAGCTTAAGCTGGGTAGCTGTATGTTTCTGAGACCCCACCCACTCCATCTTCAGCCTCTCCACCTTTCCCATTATCCTCTCTTTCCACACTTACAGCCTATCTGGAGGAGATAAAGGCATGGATGCAGTAAAACCTCCTCCACCATAACTCAGAACTAGACGTGATTAACATTGGTACTTCACATCAAATTCAAGAAAATTCTCTGGCCAGAACATTTTTCTTTCCAGTACAGTATTTTTGACATTCAAAAGCTGTATCAAGCACATCTGTAAAATCTCTTTCTTCCACCTTTGAAACATTCTCACAACTCCGGCCCACACACCCCCTCCGATGTAGAAAAGCTTGACCATGCCTTTGTTTCCTCCAGACTGGACCAATACAACACACTTCTCATTGGGGCCCCTGGCAAGAACATACAGAGATTACAGTATGTTCAGAACAGTGCTGCCAGGATCCTGATGTGAGTCCATAAACACGAACATATCCCACCTGTTTTCTGTTCTTCACTGGCATACCGTCTCTGCCTGGGTCGCCTACAAAATCTTCCTGCTCACTTTCCACTGTCTGCATGGTAATGCCCCATCCTACTTAAAAGACCTCCTCCCCCTTCACTGTCCCTCAAGCTCTCTCCGCTCCTGCATCACCCACCTTCTCCACATTCCCATGACTCTCTCCTGCACCATATGAGACCTGGCCTTTCCTGGGCTGCCCCTCGGCTGCGCTGCGCCATGGCATGCTTGAAAACCAATGTATTTACGGATCTCTTTTTAATGGTTTGGTTCTTTTTGTTCTTCATATTTATTGCGCTCTCAACTGTTACTTGTGCATTTTATCAGAATTATATTGTCCCTGTTTTTATTAAATTGATTGTTTTATTAATTATAGCACTTTGAAATTTTCAGTAAATGCAAAGCGCGTTATAAATAAAATATATTAAGGTTATTTTCATGTGAAAGCAGATTGCTCTGATGAAAAAAATATTTGACTGATCTCGTCCAAAAGCACCTGGTAAGCAACGTTACAGTCAGCAGAAAACAAGTGTGAAGCTGCTTCCTGTGAATTCTCCGGAGCGTTAGCTGCTCTCTGGTTATTCTGGTTTCTACATTTTTCCAGCTGAAACCAACATAAGCCTGAAACAGCTGATCAGACTTGATCTAATGTGGAGTTTTCTTTTTAAAGATCTACAGATCGCTGCAACAAATATGAACTCGGGTCTTTTGTTGTGTGTTTATTATAACTTCTGTCTGGATCTAATTGTGACATTTCCTAAAAGTGGTTTTGTTTTAATCTTTTGTTGCAAAGTAATTGTGTGAGATTTGCTTTTTAGTTTTTCTTGCTTGCTTTAAGCTATAAATCTTTTTTATGAATATCTAATAATAAAATAATCTAAGATAATTTTGTTGCTCTCTCTTTTAATCAAAAAAGTCTGACCAATTTAGAGTAAATAGCAGCTGTATCCAGCATTATATTTGAGAAAAAAGCTCTGAAATACTGCTAGACTGTTAGATTGTTCCAATCATTTTCAATTTATTTCTATTGTAACCACACAGGTAATTTAACACTATTCAGGTCTGACGAGCAAAACTGTCAAGGATAGAAAGACACAACTGAAGCCATCTTACAGAAATGTAAAAATAAATCTACTACAGTCCCTCTTTTCACACAACTGTTGCTGTTAGTTTCAGAGATTTAAGGTCAGATATCCACATTCAGCACCTTGGCTGAAATTTAGTGCATCCATTTTGGGATTATAGTGGGGGTTTTAACATTCATGTTGACATGAAAGGATGGGCTTAAATATCCCCTTTAATTTGGGATCTTAGCCCTAAAATGGTTTTTATAAAACATTAACAAACCAAACCCCTTTTGTCTTCATTCTCTGGACCTTGTTGCTGAAAATAGGGCATTGATTTGTACAGCCCCTTACAATATTTTCCCCCAAAAACCCTGTGCTGCCCGGACCATTTTTTAAAAACCCCTTTGAGTTTTTTTACCGAGTACTCCACACCTGAAAAAAAATTTTCTTTATAGAAATTTCTTTAAACCCGGGACGATGCTGAAACCCAACCTTTAAAAATCTTTTTCCATTTTTAAATTTGCTCATTATCAAAAGAAAAACACAGTGGGGGGCCCAAAAAATTTTTTGTTTCTTCCCCTTTCCACAAATTGATTCTCTTTTTTCGGGAAGTTTTACTTCTTTTTTTTCCCCAATTGCGTGGTCCCTTAGACAATGCAGCCCCTTGAAAAAAAAGGAAAATTTATTCATGGAGGCAGGCTCCCGGGGGTTTAAATTTCAGAGCTGCGTACTTTAAAGCACAATTTTTAAAAAAAGGAAAGCGAAAATGGGGGGCTCTACCCCACCTAGGGGATTCCTACTTAACCCTGGAAAAATAGCCTACTGTTGTAAAAAAGGGACACTTCCCCAAAAGCTAGAAACAGTTTATTTCCCACCCTTTAAAAAAAGAGAACAAAAATTAACCCTAGGTTTCTCTTAGTACAGTTGCAAATTTACACAGTTCATACCCTCGGTTGAGCCATCCTTTCCCTTAGCTCTCAGCATCATGTTTTGGGATTTTCCAAAAAAAAATTGTTTCTTTTAAGAAAAAAAATTTTTGACAATCTCCCAGAGATGATTTTTCTTTCCTCAACAAGTGGGGACAAAAATTGGGAAAAAAACGTAGCCCCTGATCTGTGTTTGGACTTTTTTTGATCCTGTGGAGTTTCCCTGGTTTTTCAGAAATTTTAGCTTAATCTAAACCTTCAACTTGTATTTTTGGGCCCCAACCCCCAACCAAATTTTTTAAAGGGAAAGTGCCCCCCCTTTTGATTCCCAGCCCCTTTTTTAGTTTGGAATTAATTTTTTCCTTTATTTAAATGGTTATTCCCAAAGTTTTAAAGGGTAGCTGAAATTTAAAACCCTTTTTGCTTAAAAAAACCTTCGTTTGGATCGAGATGACTTAAAAAAATTTACAAAACCGAATCCAATTTTTCCGTTCTTATCAAAAATTTTTTGAAAAAAATGTTCCCCTAACCCAAATTTTTGGGTGAGCATTTACACAGCAATGACCTGTTTGAAGAGTTTCGGGTCAGGTTTCAGAGCTAAATCATTGCCCCCTGAAACGCTCGGCTAAAAAGGGTCCCTAAGATATTTTTATTGCCTCAGATAATGGCCCTTGTGTCTGTACTGGTTCTTTTAGATCTCAGTGCTGCTTTGATACCAGTGGGATCAAATATTCTCTTAAAAAGGCTGGAATATGCGTAGGGATCGGGGGAACCCAGCACTAGGCGGGTTTAAATCTTTTTGTCTGAAAAGTTTTTCCAAGTTTTTTCCCTGAAAATGATAAATCTTTTTTTAAAAACTCCGGGGTTAATTGGGGGAGTACCACAGGGTTCAGTATTTGGGGCCAATTCTCTTTACTAATAAATTGCTTCCAAAAAGGTTTAAAATTATCAGGCAGCATAAAAATAACTTTTCACTGTTCCCTGATGACACTCGTTTTTACTTATCCATAAATCCTGATGACCCAACCAGTTAAATAGACTAAAAGCATGTTTGAAACATAAAAACTTGGATGACTTTAAATTTTTGCTTTCAAAATTTTCCGACAAGACAAAAATTTGTGTCTTTGGCCCGGGATTTTTTAAAAAAAAAAACGCTTAGTCAAAAACTTAACCTGGAGGGCATTTAAATTGACCTCCGAAAAAAAAAGAAAAAACCTTGTTGTTATTTTTGACCAGGACTGTCATTTAAACCCATATTAAACGGGTTTCCGGGTTTTTCCCTTCTTTCATCTCCGGAACTTTTCCCAAAAATTAAAAATATCCTGCCCAGGTTTGGATGCTAAAAAACTGCCCCATGCTTTGTTACTTAAAGGGCTGGACTATTGTAATTTTTTACTATCGGGATGCCCAAAAAAAATTTCGTTAAAACCTCACCCTTTTCAAAATGCTCCCAGCAAGATTTCTGATAAATTTTTAAAAAAGAGAGATAAATTTTTCCCCTTTTTAGTTTCCCTTCATTGGCCCCCTTTTAAAATCCAGAATAAAATTTTAAAATTCCCTCCTCACATATAAACCCCTTAAGGTTTTAACCTCCATCATACATCAGAGAGCTGTTTGTTCCATATTTTCCCCAAACAAAAGCACTTCGTTCTCAGACTGCGGGTTTTACGGTTTGGTTTCCCAAAAGTCTCTAGAAGTAGAAGGGGGAGGAGACCCTTTTTAGTTTTTCCAGGCTCCTCCCTTTTGGAACCAGCTCCCATTTTTTAATTCCGTGAGGGGGAACACCCTGTCTACTTTTAAGGCTGGGGCTTAAAATTTTCCCTTTTTGGGGAAAAAGGGGCTTTAGTTAGAGTGGCTTAGGTTACCGGGCTACCCTTGAGTTATCCCTTGCATGGGCCTTGGGGCTGCTGGGGCAAAAATTTGACCACTTTCCCCCTCTTGCTACTTTCTCACACTACTTTTTAAATTTTTTGTATTATTTGCTGTTTTTCCCCAGCTTTTAAATTTTGTTCCCCCTCTTCTCTCTTCCTAGAAGCTAAACTGGCCTGACTCTTGTCTACCTTTTGACAACTGTCTGGAGAGGGGAAACGTCCGAGGGTTCGCGGGCAACAACTTGGGGCTCACCCTCTAACGTGATTCCCCCGGCCCGTCTTTTGTGTTTTAAACCCCTTTTTTCCTCCTAGACATAAACTATGAGGCGTTTTTCTGTAAAATAACTCTATGTGCTCTCTTTTGATCTAACCTTGAAAACTGGCTCAGAGTTTTTTGTTCTTTCTTTCTAGGGGTTTAAACGACTAAAAGGGGCTAATCCTTAACATTTTAATTTTTTCCCTTCCCCCTAGAAAAAGGGCTCCTGGATCAGTGCTTTTTTTGGGTTTCCTTTTTTGTCTTGCTTGTTCTCTCTAAAAACCCCGGGCAGTCGTGGCAGATGGCCGCTCACACTGAGCTGGTTTTCCCAGGGTTTCTTCCTTTAAAAGGGAGTTTTTTCCCCTCCACGTCGCTACATGCATGCTCCCGTAGAGGGATTGCTGCAAAGTCAACGCCAGTGGAAATGTTTCCCCTGTCTTAAATGCTCATCCAGGAGGGGTGAATGCTGCAGGTCACTGACTGGATGCTCTGCTGGGGGGTTTTCCCTTTGATAGAAAAACTTTTTATCCAATTTTTAAAAAATAACAGAATCTGACTGCACTGTTTTAATGATTTGGTTTAAATTTTAATGCATGTACCTGACTTTTTTGAAGTGCCTTGAGAGACAAAGTGTTGTGAATTGGGGGCTATTTTAAAAACGGGAAATTTAAATTTAATTGAATTGAATTGAATTGAATTGACTCGCTGTAAAAATATCTGTGCAGTGCCTTGTTAAAGCTTTTGTATCCTTGCAATAAAACAAACCTCAACATGTTTTTGTATGATTTTAATGCACCCAAACAAGACAAAGTAGAGGATTAGAGTAAATTAGACGGAAAACGTTTTTTTTTTTTTTTTTTTTTTACAAATAGAAATCTGTGTGCTGCATCTCTCTTTTCAGCTCAGTCTCAGCTTAGTTTATGAAAATAAGATAAACTGAGCTTGAGCTATTTTCATAAACTAAGCTGAGCCTGAGCTGAGCCTATTCTAAGCTCAGTCACACAGGAATAAGAGTCTTAATAGGATTTTAGCCAGGGTTTTGACTGGGCCATTCTAAAATATTAATATAATTTGATCTAAACCATTCTATTGTATATTTAGTGTTTTAACCACAATAAACGTTTCAGGAATCAGTGTAGTCTTCTGGGGTAGTTTTTCCCCCTACCTTTGCCCTTAAGGAACTAGAACTAGATCTGACCTAAGTGGGTAGAAATCTACCCTGATTAGCTCTGATAACTTGGTAGGACTTTCTGGACGTACCCTGAGCTACAGGTGGAGCTTCATATTGGGAGGAGGCTAAACATTCTTACTGGTTGAATATAATCAGCATTTTATTTCAGTCATCTGTTTTTTGGACAACATTTAAACCCAGGCACATGTGTAGAGTATCACTGTGTTTTACAGAGTTTGCATGAGTAATCTTTTTTTTCAAATGGGAAAATGTCCTTTTCTTTCTAAGAGCCAGGATCGGTGCGGCTCATTTAGAACCCACTCTACCTACACATTCCCAACCAGCCTGGAGTGGCAGCCTGTGGCCTTTAAACCATACCTGCTGTGAAACAATCTGATATTAAGGCTTTATCAGTTTGATTTCACTTTTTTTATATGTATTCTGGATCCCGCTACTGTGGTGGACTTAGATCTGTGTTCCCAGATTGCAGGAGGACCTACTTTAAGGCAGAGAGTGTAATTTACATGAACGGCCCAGTTTTCTGGGAAGTTAGTTCCAGAGAGAACAACTCATACAGCCTCTAACATACACCTTCACGACAACTCTGACCAGCTTCTGTGTCCCTGTTTAAGGAAAGCATCACCACAGCATGATGCTGCCATCACCAAGGTTTCACTCTGTATTCACCAATGTTCTTTAACAAATCTCTGAGGCCTTTACAGAAGAGCTGTGTTTATACTGAATATAAATTAAACATAGATGGCCCTAATTTACTAATTAAATGACTTCTAAAAACAAAAGGTTGCAGTGAATTTCATTTAGAGGTATCAGAGTAAAGGAGGCAGAATACTGAAGCATGCCATACTTTTTAAATTTGTACAAGTAAAACAGCTTTCATTACCTTCCTCTTTACAAGTATGCACTACTTTAAGTGTGTGTTTGTAATGTGACAAGGTTCAAGGGGTGTGAATACTTTTGTAAGGCACTGTATGTGTTGCAGTATGCCTCACATCATTTGATTACTTGCTAAAGAAACTAGTGAGCCAGATCTGCTAAGTCATAACCAGTTTCTGGTCAGCAGCTTTGGATTCTTTGCTTTGTTTTGCCAAATAATCATAATAATAATTAGATCCGACTCATTAGTCTGTAGCCTGCTGAAAAAACTAAATCTGCATTCTGGACCAAATCCTGTAAACATGTGCAGGTCCCACACAGAAAAGATCTGTCACAGCTACTTAAGACCAGAACAGACTCCTTCAGTGAAAGCAGGAGATTCTCTATGTTCCCGACTACCAAGGTTATTATCGTTAATGAAATCTAACAAAATAATGAAAACTAGAAGTATTCATTCATTCATCTTCTTTACCGCTTATTCCATAGTGGGTCACAGGGAAGCTTGTGCCTATCTCCATCAGTCTACTGGTGGGAGGCGGGATACATCCCGGACAGGTCGCCAATCCATCGCAGGGCAACACAGAGACACACAGGACAAACAACCATGCACACACTCACCCTAACCCTAACACCTAACGGCAATTTAGAGAGACCAATTAACCTAACAGTCATTGATTGGACTGAGGGAGGAAGCCGGAGTACCCGGTGAGAACCCATGCATGTACGGGGAGAACTTGAAAACTACCTGCAGAAAGACGCCCGACCGGTGAGTCGAACCAAGGACCTTCTTGCTGCAAAGTAACAGTGCTACCAACTGCGCCACCATGCAGCCCAAAACTACAAAAAAATTTTTTTCGTGTTTTTACGAAACTAACTAAAATTAGTTGAATTTATAGAGATATTAAAGCTTCAGAGTTCAATTTGGGATTACTTTGAATATAACTGTGTTTTAGATACAATCAAGTGTCTTGTAGTAGAACTAGAAAAAATATGTGAAAAATTATTAACGGGGAAAAAATCCCACGAACCTTAAAGTTCACTTGAAAAGCTAGCAGAAGGCAGCTAACCTAGCTTACCTGGAGAAGGTAAGGTCCATGCCCAACCCTCATCTGCAGGAAGTGGTATGTAACTCATGTTACAAAAAAAGACTAAAACTATAACTGAAACTAATAAAAACTAAACTGAAACTACGCATTTTCAAAAAATATAAAACTAAGGTAAACTAGCAAACAAATGCTAAAAACGAATTAAAACTAAAATAGAATTTAACACCTGAGGTCAAAACTAAATAAAACTTAAAACTAATAAAAACTGCAAAACAATTAAAACCTTGCCGACTACCACTGATCAAAGTACCTTTAGGTTCTTACAGCTCTTCATCAGGTACTTCACATCATAAATGACCGGGAAGTACAAGCGGAGAATCTCAAAGAAGTCTACCTCCTCCTCGGGCAGGTTGGCGTTCGACAGGATCTTGATCAGGTATCCAAAGTCATAGCCGCTGCATACAGAAACAGGTGGGAGTATTCAACAAGTTTTAAATGTGCGCATGGTAGAAGATGTAAGAGCTACAGCACATGTTCAGACAAATACAGACACACCGACACCAAACAACCTGCAAAGACAATTCAAAAATATCGGACTCATTGAGGGCTAACCAAAGGTTTCTGCTCAGATGTGAGCATGTCTTATTTCAGGATCTAAAAATATTAGGAAAATTAAAGCCATCTGTTTATAAGTGCTTAGTCATCAACTATCCAATATCAAAGCTAATAAACCATGGGGATGGTTTTAATGTAGGTGCTTGATGGCAAGTGTTTAATGCTAATTCTAAAATAGGGGGGGACTGGGTACAAAAGCAGGTTACCTATGAAAAGACAGCCACTTGACTCCATCACACAGCACCACTCCGGACGTCATCAGCAGCTCTGCGAAGTACAGCGTCTCAATGCCTTCCTCCTCGTGCTTCTTGAACTGAATCCCTGAAGTGGTCAGAAGCTCAATGGAGTCCTGTGCATACATATCTTCTCTAATGAAAAGACAAACAGAACCACAGTGTTCTGACCTGAACTACTCACCTCTTCAAGCACATACCTGTATACACCAGTGTCTGTCAAAAACAATAATGTAGGCATATTTATTTCATCATACATGTTAGGAACACTCCAGATAATAGGTCCTGTCACTCAGGGTTTAGTACCATAATGCTTTTAGGTTTGAGGAAGTTTATTTCAAAAACTGGAGTACTGTGCAGGTAAGTTAGCTCTTGAAGGCCTTATTCCCAACCTCAAAGTTTAAATTACAGACAGAATTGTGCAAATGAGAAAAAATGAAAATCACTGAAGGTAGTTTATCTTTGATATAAAACAGCTGTTGGATTATTAAAGAAAAAGCCTAAATGTGCTAAAGTGAACTGGGATCAGATGGAAAGCTGAAGCGCTTTAGACAGTCCTGCACTGCTGCAGAGTTACAAATCTTCTAGGATTTGGCAGAGATGTTCAAACGTCAAAGATCCCTCAAACTTACAAATGAATAAATGAGCATAAGTGGATTTATCACATTTCAACCCCAAAAGAATCACGTTAAACAATTAAATACGACATTGTTTAAAAGTAGCTCCATTTTGATGCTGCCTACCTTTATTTGGGTGCCCTTCACACCAGATTAAAACTTAATGACCTCGAGGATCTCAGGAACTTGATGTACAGAAATAAGTTCTGGTGCTTTTTATACTGATTCAACAGAGTTCTTTAAAGTGGAACCAACCCATAACTCTGCCCCCAGACAAATTTAGAAAAATGTCACCAAAGTGGGCAGTGCCAAGAGACACTGAGGGGCACGGCCAGGTGTGGGGATGAGCGGAGGGGGTTAAACGGGGGTGTGATCAGGACGAAGGAAAGTGGCTGCTTGCTTAATTTATGATACGTTCAGTTCCAGAAATATCTTTTTGGCTCTATAAACCACCACAATAGATTTAAAATGAAACAAGATGTGCTTCAATTGCAGACTTTCAGCTTTAATTTAAGTGTATTTACATCCAAATCAGGCTAACGGTGCAGGAATTACAACTGTTTCAATGTGTACCTCCCACTGTACAAGGAACCAAAAGTAAAGGGACAATTTTCTGCTCAGCTGTTCCATGGCCAGGTGTGATATCTGCATTTTCCATACTGTTGCTGTTAATTCTCAATATGAGATCCAAAGCTCTATCACGATTAGTGATAGAGCAAGCCATCATTAGGCTGAGAAATCAAAACAAACCAATCAGAGAGATAGCAAAAATATTAGGAGTGGCCAAATCAAAAGAAAGGACATACCAGTTAGGCTCAACAACACCAAAAGACCTGGAAGACAAATGTGGTGGATGACCGAAGAATCCTTTCCCTGGTGAAGAAAAATGCCTTCACAATAATAGGCCAGATCAAAAACACTCTCCGGGAGGTAGGTGTATGTGTGTCAAAGTCAACAATCAAGAGTAAACTTCAGCAGAGAGAATATAGAGGATTCACCACAAGATGTAAACCATTGGTGAGACTCAAAAACAGGACGGCCAGATTAGAGTTTGTCAATAAAAAAAAACATCTAAAAAAGCCTTTACAGTTCTGCAACGACATCCTATGGGCAGATGAAACAAAGATCAACTTGTACCAGAGTGATGAGAATGGAGAAAGAAATGAACTGCTTATGAGTCGAAACATACCACCTCATCAGTGAAGCACGGTGGTGATGTCATGGCATGGGCTTGTATGGCTGCCAATGGAACTGGTTCCCTTGGACTTATTGATGACGTGACCGCTGACAGAAGCAGCAGGATGAACCCAGACGTCTATGCCTTCTACACTTCAGGCTGTGATTGACTGCAAAGGATTTGCAACCAAGTATTGAAAAGGGAAACTTTGATTTATAATTGTTACTTTGTCCCATTACTTTTGCTCCCTTGAAAAGTGGGAGGTACACACGGAAACGGTTGTAATTCCTACACCGTCCACCTGATTTGGGTGCCAATATCCTTAAGTTAAAGCTGATAGTCTGCAGTTTAAGCACATCTTGGTTGTTTCACTTCAAATCTATTGTGGTCGTTTATAGAGCCAAAAAGATGAGAATTTAGTCGTGTCCCGATATTTATGGACCTGACTGTATGTAAACATGGAGAGTGAGCAAAGCAACGCTGGTAGTTTCCCCATGCATAGATCTTTCAAGTTAGAGGATTTTTCACCCCCCTTGTCGCTGGAGGTTAAGAGAGGCTTTATGGAGCCCAGCGGGCCTGAGCCTCATCAGTTCGAGCTGCTGGCTCAAGGCGCTGACTCAGCGATGCCTGAAGCTGGTGCTGCCAGCAGTGAAGGACAAAATGGTGGTGTGTGTCTGAGTGAGATGGTTTTATACCAGAATGGCTGTGATGTAGACATGTACCAAACTGTACCGTTTAAACCAATAGGAAAATTCAACTGCAGTAACCACGTTCAACCCATAGAGGGCAGCACTAAGGCGATTTTAGGACAAATATTGTCCTCATTTAAACCTGACAGCTAGCTTTTCTTTATATTTTGTGCCTAAAAATAACTATAATTGCATCAATATATCTAAAGTCTAGCTTATATGTCCCATTATAAGTTGTTTTTCTAGAACCTTAATCTTTTTTGTAATCTCAGTAATTTCCCTCGTGCAATCATGGCCACGCAACATAAGAAACCGGCGCATAGAAACAACAATGAAACTAAGAAACAAGACAATGATCTTACATGAGGTTGAACTTAAAATTGAACTGCCATGTTGATGTTCCTGGAGGATATTCGCCCTGCTCATTCATAAATGTGAGGCCCAGCTGTATTATCTTCAGCAAGTCCACATTGCAGCGCAGCAACTGGTACTGGTAGTCAGCATTGCTTCTGAACTCTCCAATCGGTCTGGCTACAACACCCGGAAACTCCGTGTCCTGCAAGAGAACCAGCCATTGTTAATCATGAAACACCTGCATGTCGTACAATGAATATAGATTTCAGAACTGGGAAAGGAAGAATTCATAAAGCGGTTTAGAAGGAAACAACACGAGGAGCTTTCTCTCTACTGCAGCCTCAGATGAACAGTATTTGGTCTCCAGAAAAGTTTGGTGTGCCTGTTTAACTTGTTACCACCTTGTCAGGTTTCATGGACTATCTAGACTCTATCTATCTGCTTATAACTGCCAGGACTCTTAAAATATTTATTATAAAGCTTTCTGCCTAAAGCAGTTCAACAACCGTCTATTTCATAGCGTGTTAATATTTATATAGGAAAATTTTGTAAATCTAGAAGTTGCTCTATGGTTTTCATTTACTTTTTTATTTTTAATTTTATCTTCATACAAGTAATGTCATTGAGAAACAAAGCGTCTTATGACCAGGCCTTTTGGTTGAAAACATTTTGTAGAACAAAAGATGTTTTTTGGGTGTTGGAGAGTAAATATTACAATATAATCCAAAAGTTATTTTTAGCATTTTATTTTCAAAAAGTGAAACTATAAAGGTCCAATACACACAGTAATAAATGTTAAGTGTTTATTTCAGTTCATTTAGAGGTCTATGACTCATAGCTAATGAAAACCCAACATCCTGTTTCTCAGAAAATTTGAATATACATAGGAACAATGAATTATTTTCTGAAGGAATTTAAATCTACACAAAGTTCTTGTACGGCCTTCGCTTCACAATCCTCTCAAGGCTGTGGTTATCCCTGTTAAGTGTGTGCCTTATTTTATCAAATGTTTTCCTTCCACTTAACTTTCTATCAATATCCTCGGATACAGCTAGCTTCTTTGGCAGTTACCGTTTGTAGCTTGTTCATTTTTAACCGGTTCTATGAAACGACATCATTTTCAGAAAAGGTGAATTTCGGGTTTTCATTAAGTCATGATGATCAAAATTCAACAATAACTAATCAAAACAAATACTTGAAATATGTTACTTTGGGTGTGGTGAATTTAAATATGTTTCACTTCAATTGTGAAATAAATTAAATGTTAATGAGATGAACTTGTACGTGACTGATGGACTGTTAAGAAATGACTACTACAACTACCAATAATAATATTAACATTGATACTAACATTTGCTTTTTGCATCATGTTGCTACTGGTTCAACTGCAATAACTTGTATTAATACGTTTTACATATTTTTCTACACATTTTAACGTGACAATTGCATACAGTAACCCTGATTCAGGTTTCATACTGGTGCATCCCAACTCACCATTGCAATATAGTTGTACTTTCGGATGACCTGTCGGATCCTCTTCAGCTCCTCCTCCAGGTTGTTGGACCAAACCTCACATATTCTTTGGCTGTGATCCACAGTAGCTGCGGGCATATTGCCACTTCACCAAGCAGAAGACAGAGAACACAGAGGAGAAATGTTTCAGGGAACATTTAACGAGGAGAGTCGCCCTGTCATGTTGAACTTTGGCTTTGAAGAACCAGAACTCTGTGATAAGACTTTTGGCTTGCAGCAGAAAGCAGTTCTATCATGTATAGTGACTTCTGAACAAGTCTCATAAACACCAGACAATCTTAATTAATTTCACAGCAGTTTCTGTCTTTGTTTAGATTAAATAGTTTAGCAGATTAATTATGAGCAAGGTAAGAACAAGGCGAAAGAGCAGCTTTTGTTGAAACATTAGCTCAGCTCCACAGCTGAACTCCCACTAGCTAGGTTACCAGTTAGCAGGATACACACGCAGAACACCATTGGAGAGATTGGACTGAACGCTGGTCATACTTTTATTAACCTACCCAGGTAAACAGCTAGCCTTACAATTTAACAGGAGTGTATGCAAAACATGAAACAGACGAGATGAAGTCGCAGCGCAGGCACACACCAGGCTCCACTTTGACACAGCAAAGGTGGACGTTGCTTCGGTAACTTACCGTTCCCCTAACCGGGCCGGTGTGTGTTAAAGCGTGTGCTCTCTGGAAACTGTTAATGTGTTCTGTGTTATTGTATCGGGGCTTTTCTGCTAACTTTGAGACACTTAATATTCTGTATCGTTTTGCTGTCAACCTACGGCTGCCATCATAGCTGAGCCTCCACCACGTCATCACGTAAGACGGAAACAGGCGTGTAAGTAGGGTACGTTTTACGTCCCCCCCCCCAAAATCCTCATTGACTGGACATGCAAATACTTGAGAAAAAAAACTCCCCCAAAAACAATGAGAATCGAATATTTTTTTACTTGTTATTTTTCTGGAAGTGGGAATTTCTGAGTTCCAAGTCAGGAACTTCAACTGGAGCACCCTCAGAAGTTGGAGTGTCTCGGAACATTAGAGGTTCTCCCCTGATGTTTTCCATTGCTCCAATAAAAGATGCAAATTAAACTGTGTGGTTTGTATCTACAGACTAAAGGTGAAAAGTAGTTTGTTGTTTCATTTGCTATAACCTGGTGCATCACACCTATGTATTTTATGAGGTAATTGTTTTATTCTGCATTGTCCCTGACTAAATCTTCATAAGTACATTTCAGTCATACTACTGTACAATCTTTTTAGTGGATCTTGCTTTTGGTATTTTACTAGGGTTTTAGTTTCCCTTTAGCTTTCTACCATTTTTTTATGTATGGGTTGATTTCCTATCTTTTTATATTAGTAAACGTATCGACCATCGTGTCTTCCTTGGTTCCTAGTTCACATGCCTCACCTGATCCTTTAAAGAACCTTCACACCCTCTGGGTCACACATTGACAGGTGAATCCAAATTGCTTTGCACAAATAAAACAAGAAACAAACACAAATATTTCTGATGTAATATGCAGTCTGGATTTTACAAGATATACTAATTTACTAAAATGACCAACATAACAATATTTGAAACAAGAGTGGTGTCAATATCAGGAAGTTTATTTGCTTTCCATGGATGTGCCCCAACACAACATCAATGGTTATTTCAAATGTGGGTTATAAAGACAGAACCCAAAATTATAATAAAAACTACAATGTGATGTTCATTTCAAAGCGAAACTGTCACAATTTCCATACCATTAAATTTAGATCAGTTGAAGTTGTTGCTCTATCTGAACAAATAAAGCCAGTAGTATAAAGCCTTTTATATAAATAATTGCAACACTCCAGTCAGCAATTTTTTTTTTATCCCTTTGACAAAAATAAAAGCATTCAACATAGAAATATAACTGAAAACAAATAAATATTAGGTCATGGTACAAACATATGTTGTCATGCATTGGTTGATAGGTTCTTTGCTCATATCCATGTATAATTTCACAGTAATGTGTGATGCTAAGATTAAAAACACCAGGTTTAAAACCAATTGTACATTTAAGACAATTTATGTATATAGTAGAAAAAAATACTGAGGGTTATTCACTTGAAAGAAGCAATACATTTGTGTTCACATGCTCCAGCCTGCTGCCTCAGCAGTCCAATCATTTACTCCATTCACTCAGTCTGGTCCCATAATATCTTTAAAATACATTTAGAGTACATAAAGAGTTGCATGGCAGATATATTATACGACACATATATTAGGGAGAAACAGGATCACGATCGCTCTTCAGGCCAAACTAAAGCCTAGAATGCACACCAATATTAGTGACAATAATGTGCTACATAAATGAAAATGTTTTACAGCATCAGGAGTCTGATCAACAAAACATCTTTGCTGACAAGATTCAGCTAACAGCCTGTTCTTGTCTGACAGCGTTGCTTTTGCTCTAATCCTTTTACTTTAAAATGTCCCATGTTGTTAGATGTTAGCCAACACATGCTTTGAGTTCGGAACAAATAGGGTGGATTTCATCCCTCCTGCTGCAAATGTACAGTTCCTTGCAAAAGTGTTCATTCATCTGGATATGTAGACGGTAGGCCTTCAATTGGGAAATTTAAGGAAGACTTTTAAATTGATGTTCACAGATGCTCTGCGTCTAACCTGACTAAGCTATTTTGCAAAAAAATATTTAGGCAAATATTTCAGTCTGTAGATAAGCAAGGTTGGAAGAAACATACCCCAAAAGACTTGCAGCTGGAATAGTAGATGTAATAGCTGTAAATAGTACTAATTCAGGGGGATAAATACAAATACATACCATAGTTTTTTTAGATCTTGATTTGTAAAGAAACTGGAAACCTTCCACTTGGGTCTATCACATAAAACCCCAATAAGACCAAATATGAAAAACTTGAAATACTTTTGCAAAGCACTGTAATTAAAACAGGTTATACTGTAAAAGCCATATGGCTTCCTTTAGCCTCTGTAAGATGTTCTTAATTATTATATCTCAGTGGAAAATGGTATTGAATAGTTAAAAAAAATATATAATATTTTTTTGCAGCACTAGAGGCCTTTATTTTTTCGACAGTAGGTAGACAGGAAAGAGGGCAAACAGAAGGGGAGATATTCAGCAAAGGTCACTGGGTCAGAGACTCGAACCTGGGACAGCTGCATCGAGGACTATAGCCTCTGCACATGGTTGCGCGCTTAACCCCTACACCAACAGCGCCACGCCTGTTTAAAAATATTTTATGTTTTCATTTCTTTGGCTACAGAGTGTCTCTATAGATAGATGATGAGAAACAGGGTCAACTACAGTTTTGGGTTTGTAGAAACCCTGTTTGCCCACAATAGGTGTAATCTGTAATGTAAGTTAGATGTGCAACCATCTAACATCTTATTAATCTGTTACATGTGATATAGTCCTAGTTCAGTGTTGTCAACTTGACATGCTTCATTTGCTCAGGTAGCAAAGTAGGCTGCCTCATCTGAGTCCGGGTCCCTGGTGCTGTCCTCACTGAGAGGGGAGCGGCAGCTCAGATCTGCAATCCCGGACTCCTGGTCGCTGCTGTTGGAGAGGTTTGAGTCCACTGTTTGGTTTGAATCCTGTGGCGGGAGGATCAGTGGACTACCTGGTGCTTTGGGAGTGCAGGGGCTGCTGGTAAGGAAGCCGCCAGTGTAGTCTTGAGGAGTGTTGGCCAATGCAAGGTCCTTCCCAAAAACCCACACTGTTGGGCTCTTATCAAAGATGGCTTCTGTGCAGGCATCACTCCACCCCTGCTCCTGCTCCAGCTGGGCTATTTTCTGTTGTCAAAGAAGGAAGAGGAAAGCCATGTTTACAGCCGGAAACTGCTTTACAGGACATTTGTTTTTCCTCATGCACCGTCACACCTGCTTGTGGGAATCCAGCTGTTCCTCAAGCTGCTGTGTCTCTTCTCGGATGACCCTTAAGTAATCTTCTACAGACTGTCGGGGGTGCATCCCACAGTCAAAGTGGTTATATAGCCCTCTCCAAAATCTATAGTAAAGAATAAATTATTTAGGGAAGTGCAAACCAATTCAACCCAGGTAAATAGTTTTTTGTCTATTATATGTGGAACGTTTATTCTTCTGTGGCATAAACGTACTTAAAACAGTAGGGGGCGGTAGACGGTCGGAGGAGTCCTTGAGACTGGCTGTGGTTCTGTCTGTACAGGGGGTTGATGAACTCTGCACGGTTCGTACAAAGATAACTCCACAAAGAGTGAGTCCTTTCATGCACTCTTCATGGATTACATTCAAATGACAACAGGAAAGAGACAATATTAGTTTTTACATCCCAGAACTGAGGTCTCTCCACTCTAAAAGCAGAAAAGCGATGCTGGCCTGAGGTTTTAAACCTCACCTTAGCTCCTTTCTCTCCCGCTGGTTGTTGCCAATGAAGTTTCCAAACTGGCAGGAGTAGATGTGGTTGTGAACAGTGATCAGGAGCCTCTCGTTGTATTCAAAGGCACAGGGGAACTGCTCCATCAGCTGCCACACACACTCCAGGAACTGATCGATGATTGGAGACACCTCTTTGGAATCTCTAACCAAGTGGTTGCATCTGGGGGCGCGGTGCAAGAAACTCAAATATCATTAAATAAACAGCATCAAAATCACTGGTGAAATTTGTTCCTACAAATTTTAATACATTTTCTTGGGGTTTTCTGAGATAGGCCAGAACGCAGAAGTAAATACTGCAATTGTGAAGTTGAAGGAAAATGTCTTGATAAACTTATATTGCTAAACTTTACAAATACGAAAATATGAGAACTGTGGCAAGCAGCCTCCCAAAATCAGTACTTCGTAGAATCACTTTTTGGTCTTCTGGGATATGTTTCTGCCACCTATAGACTAAGATTTTTGCACATTTTTCTTTGCAAAACAGCTCAACCTCAGTCAGATTGGATGAAGATCACTTGTAAACATAAATTTTCAAGTTTTGCTGCACATCTCAATTGAAGGGCTAACTCAATTGAATTTAGGTCTGAACTTTGACTGGGCCATTCTAGCACCTAAATATGCTGTGATCTAAAACATTCCATTGTAGCTCTAGCTGTATGTTTATTGTTGCCATCCTGCTGGAAGCTGAACCCCCACCGAAGTCTCAAATCCTTTGCAGCTTCATTTTTTTTACTAGGATTGGTCTGTATTTAGCTCCCTTCATCTTGCAATCAATTGACCTATTTCCCATTCCAACCTGAAGAAAAGCATCCTTACAACCCAATGCTGGCACCATGTTTCCTTGTGGAGATGGCGTTGTTTAGTGGTAATGTGCAGTATTCTAGTTTTCTTCCACTTTTGAATATAGGTCAGAAAGTTAACTTTTGCTCTCATCTGATCAGGAAGCCCTCAATGGCTTGTCGGAAACTGCACATGGGACTTCTTTGAGCAATAGCTTGCCAGCCTTCCACAAAATGCCAGCTTTATGGAGCACATTGCTAATAGGATCCTGATGACAGAGTTTCCCACCTGAGCTCTGGATCTCTGCAGCTCCTCTAGAATTTGCATGGTCATCATAGCTCATAGCTGCTTCTCTGACTAATGCGCTCCTTACCTGGCCTATCAGACAAAGCCATCTCTTGGTAGATTTCCAGTGACGGCTTACTGTTCATTTTTAATTGAATGGTGGTTAAGTGCAACAGAGATTCATTTACAGACGGGTGGACTCTAGTTACTAATTAGAAGACTACTAATGGCAGCTGGTTGGATTTTAATTGAGGGTATCACAGCAAAGGTGGGTGGGGGCACAATTTCATGTCACACCTTTCAGATTTTTATTTGATTAAAAATGTTGTAACCCCATGTATGATTTCTCGTCCACTTCCCAGTTAGTAGCCGTTTTGTGTTAGTCTGAATACTATTGCAAGACACTATGATTAGAGTCAAACCTCTGAGTGAACTTGTGTCCAAATGAAACCCAGTCTTTTTCAATGAGGACCTAAATGCAGAAAAGAAAGATATTATTAAGATCACTTGTAATATGCCATGATAGGTAACTTTCCTTCTGACTTCAGAGATATTTGTTCATAATATGCTTCAAATCTGTATGGAAACAGAAATATTCGGCATCCGACTCTGATAGGTACCAACTGAAGCCAGAATGAAGTCGAAGTTTAGCAAAGAGCGAGCCAACATTAGAAGTTGAATTAATAAACAGTGGGTTCAGTGCATCTACCATGAGTCCTTTCAGAGTCCTGTAGTAGGGATCCAGAAGCACACAGGCCACCGAACACACCTGGGCAGTACGGTCCCACCCGTCTGAACAGTGAACCAGGACACTCACACCTTCTGCAACAGCCTGCATGACAAACATTTAGAGTGAGCGACAACCATTTTCTTTCCTGGGAAAACATTGAGAAAATTTCCTGGGATATAAAACAAAAAAAAATCCATGTGAAACAAACAGTTGAGGGTTTTTTGCATTAGCAGTGTATGATGAGATTAGGACTCCAGACAGTTCTGTCCCATTGACTGGATCTGAAAATCAAACCTGATTTCTTCTTTTAGCCCCCCCGTATCATTCATTATTCACAGAAGACGTGGAGTTTAACAAATGAATATGTATTCCCATATGTGCCAAACCTTTGAGAACTTTAGTTACATTCTCACAAACGTTTTTAATGAGCATTAACATGCACTAATTTTAAAAGCATTGTGCCCAGCATGTTTAGAACTAAAAGGGGCAGACATACTATAGGGCAGGAATGTCATCTTAATATGGGGCTCTTAATGATTTATTTCTTTTCAGTGGCATGCTTCTAAAATTCAGAAACGGGGGGCCCAGATTTGACTTTTAAACCCACTTATTCTGGTGGACACTGAAAATTCTACATACAGGCTCAAAGAAACTTAACTTTAAAATTGGAAATTTTTTTCTTCTTGACAATAAATTATACCAATAGATTTGAAAGCCTGTTTTGTTCCCTTTAAATGGTTCCGCATTCGTACGGAAAATGTGTTCAAGGGTCGAGCAGCAGAATTGAGTGTGTGGGTTATGGCCATTAAAAACTTGCCAAATCCTCTCTGCCTAATCAAGGAATAACAACCTAACAGTTAAAAGCTTGACATACTTGAGTTCTCAATTATCCCAAACACACATCAAATCTGGCTTTGGAATGGATAAAACAGGTGAACATTAAGCTTCCGGTATGGCTTTCATAAAACCCTGGCCTCAAATTTGACAATGGACTAATCTGTGCCAAGAAACCAATCAAATTAGATGAACTCCACTAATTCTGCAAAGAAGACTGGTCAGACATCCTGCCAGAAATATGCCAAAACCAGATTCTTATTTTTAAAACTCACTGAAGTTGTGCCTATGACAAGTGCATGTTATTACTACTATTCCCAATACTTCTGTATACTATGCAAAAAAAAAAAAAAACTCCACTAATCGGAGCCAATTCTGAGAGCAGTGGTTACACAGACAGCAGGGATTAACTTCCAGACTGACCTTGGCGATGAAGACACCGGTATCCAAAACAGCTTTTATGTGCTTCAGCCAGCCTGAGCTCTCCAAACCCTCCAGGAAGTCGGACATGGAGGGGGAACGAAGCTCACACACTGAAAGCACAATACAGCTGTCTCACTGGCAGGAAACATGGAACATACCTGATCACTGGACTTCAAACATTATTCTCCCCCACAGTGTGTAATCTGTGCATTACTCATCCTTGTTCAAGACAAATATCACTTATGACTGTTAATGTGTTATACAGTAAAATGTAGTTTGTAGGTCAGACGCTTTATATAAAGATCAATATTTCTCAACCTTCTTAAAACTAGTAAATTTGCCCTAGTACCTTAAATGGTCCCATGATTTTAGAAACAATGACTAATGCACGTTTTAAACTGATATATTTCTAACTTCCTGTAGCAGCTAGCTGTGCCAATCTTTTGCTAGTTTGTACATAAACCATAACAATAAATGGAGATTTTATTTTGTGGAGCAACATCTGGTACTGTTAAAATGCCCCAACATCTGACACCAATGTGAAGACAGTTTGACATTTAGAAAACCCATAACTCTATTTGTGAAAACATTTACAGTGTTTATTGTGGCATCATGATTAACATTAGACAAGCATAAAAACCTGGTTTGGACTATTTTATACAGATTATTTGCAGAATCATTAACACTGTTTGGTGTATTTGTGAAAATAACAGTTGTTCCCCCATCCCCCCCCCCCAAAAAAAGTCTAAAGTCTTGTCGTATTGTTTTTTTGTGAACCCAACATTTTTCTAGCCGTTTTGTCTTGAATGCTGGATCTATGGTTACACACCTATTCATTTGTCTTTTCTCCTCCATTACAGTGCCACAGCCTTATTGTGTAAAGTCAACGTTGAGTAAAGTTGCTAATCCCATAGCCACCACATGGGGGGCTGTAGTCCCAACACTATCCCGCGCAGAGGAAGAAAATGTGGTACCACTTTACAATAATACAATGTCTATAAAAGATTTTAAACATAAGGATCCTGTAAGTGAAGACGTAACGCATTATGGATAAGATTTATGTAACATTTTATATTTTGAAGCAGGATAACTATTTTTTAATTAACATGTCTCTCTTAACTCATATAACACCATTTAACTAATGCACTAAATTGCTTAATGGTTTATAAAGTGATTACAGCTTACTTAATAACACATTAATAACTAATTACCAATTTATACCAAAACATGCAATTTCAAAATATCATAAATTGGACATTAGGAATTTATCAGATGTTATGAGAAGATGTGGTAGCAAAGTAGGTAAAATAATGAGCCCTGGGTGAGCACCACTTTCTAAAAGCCTTCAGCTCAAATGTGGGCCAGGTAACAATGCAGTGCAGTCCCAGCATAATCTGCTCCCACTAATGTCAGCAGCAAACAAGATGCTCCTACTCAACAAAGAGCGGCAGCAACTACCCACTGATTGCACATACAAAGAAGAAACACAAAACTCAATGGGGGTGTGACTAAAGGATAAGAGGCTTTGTATTTTTTTAATTTAGCTGCTTTTGTGCCATCCCCATTGAATGCTGCCCTGGGTAGCCACCCATGTGACCTCAATCAAAATCTGCCATTAGATAAAGGGAATCAAGTAAATTTACTACAAAGGAACTGTGTAAAAGTTTTATGCTGCCATTGATAAAGAGAACTGAAAAGATGGGTCCAGTTTTCAATCAATGACACAGATGACAGGCACTTCTGCTGACACTGCATCAGTTTGACAAGCCGGGACAATACTCTGTGGTGTCTGACAGGAGAGAAGCAGATCATCGGGTCTGTTTAGCCTGTGGTTAGGTGAATGGACCTCCACCTGGAAAATAAATCTGAGTTAATACTGCCAGGCGGGGGGTCCTCTAAATCTTATTGAAGTGTGCAGTTGTGTAGAGTAAAGCCAGCAGAGTGAAGGGCTGGCGCTGTCTCCTGGCATTTAAAGACTTCCCCTTCAGTACCAAGGGGCAAACAGTTATCACAACTGAGGACAACTCTAACTTTTTAGACTTGAAATCACATCATTCTCACGCCCTCTGTCTCCCTTCAGGGGATAATATGTGGGACAGTCCACTACGGGAAACCAAAAGAAAAAAACCTCTGAAATCAAATCCAGATGGATTCAAAGCCTTCTAGGAGCACCCCTATACAATACCCAGAAATTCTCCTGTGGCCTTATTTGAAGCCCAACTGCAGTGCAGCTCAGTCTGCATCACTACATATGAAAAAAGCACAGGCTCCCTCTATGCTTCAGTAAGCCGAAGGAGCAGTGGTTTAAAAAGATCTTGCATTTATAAAGGGGAACGTTTTTTGACAGAGACAAACTCAAAACTGCTCCAAACACAGTGGTGAGAAAAAGCATTCCCACCTTACAGATTACTTCAGTTTCTGTTTTTTAGTCATACTTAAAAACAATGAGGCGAGCATGAGTGGCCTGTTTAAGGTCACGCTACAGCATCTCAATCAGCTTTAAGTCTCCGCTTTGAGTAGGCCACTCCAAAACCATTCAGAGGTGGACTAACTGGTATGCTTCAGATCACGGTCTTACTGCATGTGCTTGAGGTTAAGATCATGAATCCTGTAGGGCATTCTACTTCAGGATTTTCTGTCTGAGAGCAGAATTCATGGTTTCATCAATTAAAGCAAGTTCTCCAGATGCCGAAGAAGCAAAGCAACCCCAGACCATCACACAACCACCACCAGTTTTGACTGTCCATATGATACATTTTTTTTTTAAATGCTGTGTTGGTTTTATGCCAGATGTAACAAGATGAACACCACTCATGATTTGAAATCTCCGTTCTGTATTCAATCAAGTTTATTTGACATAAAACATTTGTTGATCTGAAGTTTAACAAAAAAGCAAAACACTAATTTGTAAGAAGGCAAATACGTTTTCACAGGACTGCATCTTCAAAACTCAAAAAAGGAAATCATCCAAAGAGACTGCGTTATTTTTACCTTCCAGCATTTTCTGTTGGCTGTTTCTCATGACGTGGATGTTTTCAATGCCCATGAACTGGAATTTTATGTTGGAGTAGTTATCTTCGTTCTCATAGCCTTTTCCTGCAGCTCTGTTCGCTATTGCATTTAACTACAAAGACATGACACACGTTCACTCCAGTTAGTTTCTGCCACAGTGTTCCCTTGATGTTCGTCACAGCACATTTAGCACAGGACCAGGATGTTCTGAGGACATGCAGCTGGTAAAAACAAAGCCCACCAGAACACACAGCACACTACTGGAAGTGGGTTAAAAAGGCTCACCTTAGGCCTGGTGTCCACCACATACATGAAGTCACTGCGGGGATTGGACTTCAAAATGGCCTCCAGCATCTGCTCATCCTCCAGGCAACGTGCACTGAAACCTGACAGCGGCTGGCTGCTGCGGCAGATGGCAGCCTGGAAGGAGGGAAGAGGCTCTCAAGTTGAATTTGTGATGATCAGATGAGTTTAAAATGCTTTCTTTTAGATTTTGAGCTTTCTGATTGTGGTCACCAAGCTCTATATCAAGTGTGGACATAAAGGACAGAGAAAGTCCATCCAAATTAACAGATATGTTACTGGCTAGCAAAGTTTTAATGGATGGCACCTGACATATTATAGCTTACTGTACACTGCATCCAAGATTTCCGTTGCAGTTGCAATTCTGCACATATTGATACAGTGATGTTATGCTCTAATTTAAAAACTAGGAGAATAAGCATTAGAATAGAGATCAAGGCTTAGCGCATGTCCTCTTCTTGCACTGAGCGTTTCAGTTTCTCATATCTCTATTTAGCAGCCACATGGGAAATGAGCAGAGGACGACTTCTTGTGATGCTCCCCTCTGGAACATTATCCAGAATTAAGAAAAAAACAGACCCTCTACCCTGGGAACCTGACCTCAAACACAAAGCAATCCTGTCTGACAAAGTCACATTTGGGAAAATACATTTTCAAAGATCACTTTCTCAAAAGAAAAACTAAAATCTAGTTGCAAGTCTTCCATTTATAATTTTTATAAAGACAAAACTGGAACACCTTTATCACTTTTTAGACCTAAATTAAACAGATGTGTTGTGGCTGAAGTATAACATTAAAACGGTAAGAATCATTAAGTCAACGTCACTCATTTTTAATCAGCAGCAGGACAAAAGTATTAAGGGATTTCAGCCAACAAAGTAGAGACACTGTAGTTATAGCATCGTTCTTGATCGTTTTTTATTTTTTATAAATACACAAGTTAACCATAAAATTCACGGTACATTTTTCTTCTGTGGTCAGGCTTTAATTATGGAACCTGGTCAAGCACATGGACAAAACTGTTAAACACCACAGGGAATACAGTTTGGAAATCCAAATATCTTTTCATGCTCCATTTTTATCCCAATCTAGAAAATACTTAAATTCTAGACTTTTTCAGAGTTTTCAAGACAGTGTAGGAACCCAGGAGAAATGAAAACCAACTGGGAAACTTAGTAAAATAAAAGATCAAACAGTAAACTACACTCAGTGAGAGATTCCCACTGTTCCAGCATGTCGGATCCATTATTCCAACGAAGGACCTAAAACTGGACATCTCTTACAACCATTAGCATACGACATTTTAAAGGTTTTTTCAGCTTTTTGTCAGTAATCCCCCACTCCCTTGATGCATCCAATGACAGCTATTTTGAATTTTAGCACAATTTCTTCCACTTTGAGCTCCACATTTTCAGCCTTGCTCAACATATTGCGTAACTCAAAGTTTTGGCTGCTTTACAAGCGAAGTTGCCACTAACCAAGAGGACTCGTTAAGCGTCTGTTCCAGAATCTGTCCAAGAAAAGCAATAAAATGGATATTACATGAATACATCACGTCTTATCTATATTAATTGTGACCAAAAAAGATTCTTGCTTTGTTTTGCTGGGAACAATCCTGGGTTACAATCCTCCTACCAGATTCCTAACTTCATACTTAGTAAGAAATGCTGAAACTAAAATAGAAAATATCACATGCAGTCAACTTACATGGTTTTCTTTGGAGTAATATGACAGGGCAGGGAATCTGCCCCTGCTTCTGAACTTGGAGCTTCCAACCAGGACGGGGGAAGTGGCAGACTCGGGTACAAACAGCTCGGCAGGGTAAGTATTGCTCACCTTTAAAAAGGGGAAAACACAACTTTATTAGACACGCAGAGACCATATCAGAATGAAATCTGTCCTCACAGGGTCAGCTCCCTGACCTTATAGTGTTGGTTGACCAGGGAAAGTTTCCACAGAGAGTTTGGAAGTCCCATACGGCGGTAATCCGCCTTGAGGTCCACGAAGGCCCATTCCCGTCGCCTCTCCTCTTCATTAATGCTCGGCTTGTAGGAAAAGCAGTACAGCTCCTCGTAACACTCTGCAAGGCCCAACACAGAAGAAAAATGTAATCAAATTAGGTGGAAATTTTAGTCTGTTGCACATAAGTGCAGTGCCTTTTCAAAGATGTTCAAACCCCTGTAGCTTTTCTCATATTTTATCACATTAGAACCACAAACTTCCCTGAAAATTAGGCATGCATTTGTATTCACCCCTTCTGAGTTAATACACTTTTAAGAATAACCTTTTGCTGCAATTACAGCTGCATGTCACTCTTAGGGGTCATGTCTCTACCAGCTTTCAACATCCAGAGACGTCAATATTGTTTTATAACCTAGCTCTGCTTTAAACTTCTGCACAATGTTCTTCCTGACTTGTCTGGTGTGATTCTTGGTCTCCATGATGCTGTTTGTTCCTTAATGTTTTCTGAAAAGAGGCCTTTACTGAACAGATAGAGTTATACTGAGAATAAATTACACAGAGAAGGACTAATTTAACAACTTCAGTCATTGAATTAGTGCCTTGAAGTTTGTGGTTGTAATATGAAAAAGTATTATATGTATTATTAAATTAGTATATGAATATGTGTTTTTTTTTCCACAAAGCTACCTAACTGAGCCTTTTGGTGATTTGGTGCCAGAGCTCACCTGGCTGGGAGAGCCGCTGCAGAGACAGGTAGACATCATGACAATCCTGCTCTCTGGGGATGCTGAAATGAAGAATCTGGAAGTTCTTGCAGCGGATGAGCAGAGGACACCCTGAGGCGTTGGCAGCTTGTTTGTCAACGCTGGACACCAAACTGTGAAGCACCTGATGGAAGCACATATATCCCCATAAACACAGAGTGACACATTTCTGCTCTCTGTAGGTTCAGTGCACTGATGTGTACCCATATCTCACTGCGGCCTCCTGCTTCGCTCTCCACAAAGATGCTGTGGGTGGCCGTCAGGTAGAGGGTGCCCACCCTGCTCCTTCTGGGGGACACTCTGTCCAACAGCCTGACATTCTCCACCTGCGGGAGGGGGGCGGGGAGGAGGAGGGTGGAAGGGAGACGGGGAACATCAGCAACAGCTCCAGCTGCTGTGTGCACATGTCAGCAGCACTGAGAAGTCAGACACACTCCGCAGGATCTGCGCGCTGCCAGCGTGGCAGAGCACGCCTTTTCCACCGACCCTGCGTGTGTTTGATCAGAAATATAACCCACAATCTGTTTGTGTTCGTCAGCCTGGCGCCTCTCTCCTAATGCGGAAATACAGTAGAGCTAATCACTGCAGTCAGATCCTCGGTTACCTTCGGTAGTCGGATGTGCTCCATCAGCAGCCGAGCTTCCTGCTGAGCGAATCCAATTAGTGACACCAAAGCATGGGCTCAGTTCTATTACACCATGTTTTATGGTTAAAGCTGCTCCACGAAGCTCTCAGGTAAAACCAGCCATAATATTTCTATTGTCTGAGCTGTCTGCAGCGGCTGGGTCTTAAAGCCCGTCCCTGCAGACGTTTAAAGGGACAGTTCTATTTTTTTTATCTGAGAGGTACCAATCCGTAATAGTTCTTACTATAGAGAAAGATCTGACAGTGTTATGTTAAAAAAAATATCTGTGCCGACTATGGGCTAGAGGTCCACTCCTTCCGTCGAAGAGGAAGACACCACAGAGTGGTGGGGAACGACAGGGCAGAGATCCTGTGGGACTTCCATCCAGACCCAGACTGAAAACCAATTGGTGGCTCACCAGCCGAATGTTGTGGTGGTAAGGTTGGCAAGTTGAGTGGAAGGAGTATGACGTTTCCAGTCAGTGATGATTTGGGGTGTCATGACATCTGCTGGTGTTAATCCACTGTGTTTGACCGAGTCCAATGTCAGAACAGATGTCGACCAGGAAACTTTAGAGCACATCATGCTTCATCTGCTGACAGGCTTTTTGGAGAAGCCAATTTCATTTTCCAGAAGGTCTTGACACTGTCCCACACTGACAGATTCCGGAGAGAATCTATAGGGTTTAAGTTAGACCTCCCTGCCACGCCGTACTGATACAGTAACCGACCAAGTATTGAGCACCTATATTGTAAAACCAACATGCTCTTTATGTAATGAATCTTTAAAATTCACAAGTTTCCCCTTTTGAATGGAATTACTGAAATAAAAGCAACTTCTGGATGATATTCTAATTTACTGAGATGCACCTGTGTATTTCCTTAATTTGATTTTTTAAGTCCTGTTTTACAAATGTGTGCTTTCCAAGTTATTACAGAACAATTTAAAGACCTTTTAACAGATGTCATTTTGCCATGTCATTGCACAGTTCAGTGCCGCTCCTGCACTACAATAAAAGGTATCCTGCTGTGCATGGTAGACCATGACTTGGTCTTAGTGACGGATGTTGGTGTAAAATATTTTTCCAGTTTAAATCCTTTACAATCAGGGCATAAATGTTGCATATCTGTCTCTTCTGACAACTGCTAGATGAACACCACATAACATCACGCCATGTCATAATTTATTTAAGGGAAGCAGTGGCAAAATACTAAAGTGGTGTGTGAAACTTGTTCCAGCCAACAAATAAGGGCACAAATTACACCTGTGATGTCATTTGAGCCTAAAGGTACGGCAGAAACTGGTTTCCAATAGTTTTATGACATTGATTGTGGATTGAGTTTGTCTTTTATTTTGTGGAGGTTCCTTAGATTCGCCAAATTTACGCCATCAAAAGGAGGTCTTTATCATGCTGTCTTTTAACTTTTACAAAAATGCGGCAAAATTCAGATGCATGGCTCTATAACCTCAGCAGTGTGACCGTCTCAGTGTAAGGCAAGGTAAGGCAAGTTTATTTATATAGTGAAGTTCATACTCTAGACAATCCAAAGCATTTTACACAAAATCAAAGGAGAAACATTAAAATAACAAAACACACTTTGAGAAACAGTGCATTAGAAGAAACAAATGTTGAAATTAAGTTTGTTCCAGAGTAAGCATGTCTCGGATTACCTGGACTGGTGCGATATGAACTACTTTTCTGGTGGGTTTTTTCCACACCTAGAAGAAAGCACAAAAGACTGAATCAAAATCATCACTGGAAAATTAAAATCTTCCGTTACAAACGGCCACTTCACCTTGCCAAAATATCATTCGAGTCACACCCATTCTGCTGCCTCCTTTAGCAAGATCCTGTTTAGCAAGAAACCTGTTAAATGACAAAGCTGGGGTTTGTGGTTTTCTACTTAACAGTACATCATCTTCTTGCTGTTCAAAACTTGACATTGTAATGATAAGTGAAATTAAAAAAAAACAACAACCCTAGAGCTTCATCCAGGGCTCTACACGCCTCACTTAGCAAGTTAAATGTTGCCAGGGTTGCCTCATCCCTCTATAAAGAATATGGCATCGTGACTTTGGTTTCAAGCCACAGAGCAGGGTTGTGTTGTGTGTGTATGTATGTGGTTTCTCTCTCACCTCCTCCTGCAGGGTGCAACAGGCAGGTGTAGCCACACAGCTGAAGATAATCAGAGCTACAAGCTCCTGCTTGTCTGTTACAACCTGTCTCCATCCCCAGTCGACCATGGTCCCACATAGCTCTGGATTTTGTTATAGGTATGCCTCCATCCAACAATAAAACAGTCATTCTCTCAATAATTTACTGCTTGTCTAAAGCCAGCCATGTAATTGCTCTCACCAAACTCTCATCCGCTGCAATAACTGCTAAACTACTCATTAATCATGTTTTCAGGATCCACGGACTTCCCAGTGAGATCGTGTCAGATCGAGAACCCCAGTTCATCTCCCAAGTCTGGAAAGGATTTCTGCTCTGCTATTGGTGCTCAATCCAAACTCTCTTCTGGTTTTCATCCCCGAACGGTTTGTGTAAATGTTTAAACCAGAAAAAATAATAACACACTCAGATGTCTCTGCACCAATAATCCCACTTCCTGCAGTCACCATCTCATCTGGGGAGAGTATGTACATGATTCCCATGTCTCTGAAACATCCGGTCTGTCAATATTTGAATCTTCCTTAGGTTATCAACCGTCACTCCTACCCTCATCTATCTCAGAGACCATTCTGCCTCAGGTCCGTAATCTCTCCGTTGCCATCGATTCTGGAATCAAACCAAATGATGAATGTGATGAATGTTCCTCAAACATTCAACACTTCAAAATAAGAAATACACGGACAAGAAGAGAATCCCGGCTCCTACTACTCACCTGGACAGATTTGGCTATCCTCCAAAAACGTTCCTCTGAAGGCTTATTCCAAAAAACTTGCACCTATAGATTCCTCGCCCCATTCAAAATCAAATCCATCATCAGTCCTACCTCTGTCCATCTTAAACTACCTTCTCACTTGTGTGTTCATCCCACCTTCCGCATCTCCCAAATCATTATGACATTTGGTTTACAAAGTTGAATCTGAATGAACCACAAACTATCTTTAACAGTGTCTGATGGATAAATTAATCCAAAGTTGAGTTTGGTCATATTTGTCAGCATAACATTTGGAGAAAACCAAACACAGCAGATTTGCCAAAATGCCTCATACCAATTATCAAGCATAGTGGTGGAGGGAAACTGATTTGGGCTTGTTTTGCAGCCACAGGACTTCTAACTATGAACTTCTATGTACACCAAGTATTCTGGAATCAAATGTGAGGCCATCTAACAACTATGGCTCGTACATAATCGGGTAGTCAACAGGCCAATCATGCCAAACACAGCAGGAAATCTACAAAAAAAGGCTGAAAAAAGGAAGGAATCAATGTGCTTCATCTGCCCAGTAAAAGACCTGACCTTCAGAGAGCTCTGCATAAATGAAGGTGCTGAAACCTCAATGAATTCAAGCAATGTTTCAAATTTCTTCCATCATTAAGGAGATTTATAAAGCCAGACAGTAAAGGTTACTTCATGTTATTGCTTCCAAAGTGTGGTTTTAAAAGCTGAATCCTGGTAAGAACCTGATTTTTCACAATGTTTCTCTTTTGGCTTTATTTTTATCATCATTTGTTAAGTCAATGGTTTTAAACTTGAGATTAGATTTAAATAATTTTAGAACAGTTGTCGTAATAAAAAACAGACTCTGCTTTTTTTACCCATGACTAAATATGATCAGGGAACACACAATAGGGAGCAAAGTAAAAATCAAAAAAACATTTTTGCAACAGTGAAATTTTAAATGCATCCAAACATTAGATGGCGTGCCGCAAAGGGGAGGATAAGACATTTAAAAATCTAATTTAAAGGCTGCATTTACACAGCAAAGTGCCAAACCCCCTGGCTCTGAGTATAAATTTTGTAGCTTGCTTAAGAAATTGTCACAATGTTGAATAGGGAGCCAGGATTTTTTGAGGTTTCCAAGTGCAAACACTGATTGATACCATGTGGCCTAAAGGTTTAACCATACACATTCTGTTTGCATTCAAGTACACATTTAATGAGTAGGGCAAGTTCTGCAGACATTATCATCATAGGTTTGGTAAGTGCTAAAAGATTTTACATGCATTTTTTTCTTACATACATCAGTTTGCATGTCACTAATTCATAGAAGCATGGGGTGGAGCAGAGTACAACAAGTAATCACGGAAGGTCTAAATAACCAAAAGAGCTCAACCCCCCTCAGCGGCTGTGCCCTATGCACATCAGTCCTGGAGATCTTGCCTCTGCGGGCCTCGGTGTCGCAGCGTACATTGTCACCCCTCCTGCTCGACTGGCTGGGTCGTTGCTCATGCAACGTATCAACGTTTTTGGGCTGGGATGTTTTTCACCCACAACTATGCATGTTTTGAATTATTAAAAAAATATGTTAGTATTAGTTTTCTGTTATTAAAACCCTGCATGGAACTTCATTGGACTCACCATTGTAGAGCGTATGTGTATGTGACAATGCAATTAAATTATAGATGACTAGGGATCAATGTATGTCACCATTGTTCTCACCTACAAAAATACTTTCAAAGGTATCGGTTCCTGGAAGAATATTTTGATCCACAAATATACAGTGAGGAGAACAATAATTTAATACACTGCAGATTTGCAGGTTTTCCCACTTGCGAAGCATGTAGAAGTCTTTAATTTTTATCATAGGTACTCTTCAACTGAGTGACGGAATCTAAAACAAAAATCCAGATAATTAAATTGTGTGATTTTTAAGTAATTAATTTGCAGTTTATTGCATGACATAAGTACCTAACAACCAGTACTAATCCCAGCTCTCACAGGCCTGTTAGTTCTTCTTTAAGAAGCCCTCCTGTTCTCCACTCATTACCTGTATTAACCGCAGCTGTTTGAACTCGTTATCTGTATAAAAGACACCTGTCCACACACTCAATCAAACAAACTCCAACCTGTCCACAATGGCCAAGACCAGAGAGCTGAGGCAGGACATTAGGGATAAAATAGTAGACCTACACAAGGCTGGGATGGACTACAGGAAAACAGCCATGCAGCTTGGTGAGAAGGCAACAAGTGTTGCCGCAATTATAAGAAAATGGAACAAGTTCAGTCTTCCTCAGTCTGGGGCTCCATGCAAGATCTCACCTCATGGGGCATCAATGATCATGAGGAAGGTGAGGGATTAGCCCAGAGGTATGTGGCAGGACCTAGTCAATGACCTGAAGAGAGCTGGGACCACAGTCTCAAAGAAGACCATTAGTGACACACTACGCCTCCATGGATTAAGATCCTGCAGCGCACGCAAGTTCCCCTGCTCGCCCCAGCGCATGTCCAGGCCCATCTGAAGTTTGCCAATGACCACCTGGATGATCCAGAGGAGGAATGGGAGAAGGTCATGTGGTTTGATGAGACAAAAATAGAGCTTTTTGGTCTAAACTTCACTCACCATGTTTGGAGGAAGAAGGATGAGTACAACCCCAAGAACACCATCCCCACCATGGAGCATGGAGGTGGAAACATCATTCTTTGGGGATGCTTTTCTGCAAAGGGGACAGGACGATTGCACCGTATCGAGTGGAGGATGGATGGGGTCATGTATCGGGAGATCTTAGCCAACAACCTCCTTCCTTCAGTTAGGGCATTGAAGATGGGTAGTGGCTGGGTCTTCCAGCATGACAGTGACCCAGTGCAAAAGTTTTAGGCAGATGTGTGAGAATGCTTTAAAAAATGGACGTGTTAATCATTTATTTTCAATCAACAAAATGCAGTGAATGAACAAAAGAGAAATCTAAATCAAATCAATAATTGGTGTGACCTCCCTTTGCCTTCCAAGCAGCATAAATTCTTCTAAGTCCACTTGCACACAGTTTTTGAAGGAACTCGGCTGGTAGGTTGTTCCAAACATCTTGGAGAACTAACCACAGATCTTCTGTGGATGTAGGCTTTCTCACATCCTTCTGTCTCTTCATGTAATCCCAGACACACTCCATGATGTTGAGATCGGGGCTCTGTGGGTGTCATACCATCACTTCCAGTAATTCTTCTTTATGCTGAAGCTAGTTCTTAATGACTTTGGCTGTATGTTTGGGTTTGCTCACTTAACATTTTGTAAATTGATAAAAATGAACAATCTTCATTTATATTTCTGAAAGCATTCGTTTACAGCATTTTTTCACACCTGCCTAAAACTTTGTATGTATCTAAACAATATGAAGTGCTTGTGATGATTTTTTTCAAAGTTCAACGATAGAATAAGTATCTTCTTTATACCAACCTTAACCACATGGTATTACCAAGAATGATCGTAAGCTACAAAGTAATGTCAAATCCACACAAATGGATGTGTGTGCCCCTCTGTTGAATGTTTGACACATTTGGTACACTAGCTTAGAATGATTTGTACTACTTGGAATAGGAATTTCATCCAATTATCTGTTACTAGGTCTGGGAAATGCCCAGTGTACTTTAGGTAGCTACTAATGAGTCTTTATTCGCGCCAGGTTTTTTCGTTTTTAGAGCTTTCTAAAACTGGATGTTCTATTTGCCCTAATCTCTAGATACAGCACAATGAGAAGATTTTGAGGACATTCAAGGTTAAATCATAGGACTAAATATGACAAATGTGCATAGGCAGTCCTTCTGATGCAGCTTATCCAAGTATTTAACCTCCAATGGATCTCTGGATGTTGTCTGATTTAAGCTGCAATTGGAATATGGTTGCATGACCCACTGGATGCATGAAATGCCTCTGCTGAGAACACAGAAAACAATAAAGTCAGATAAATTAAGCAGAATGGATTTGTGGCTTAATTTACATTCTCGCTCACTGTGCTGCATTCATGCAAGATGAACCAGAGAAACCCCCATTCCCAGTGAGTAACCTCCTGTTTAACTGTCACAGTTGTTAGCATGCTAGCATCCTAAGGGACTTGAACATTGAGCCAATTTGAGGTCAAGACACTTTGGACATGACAAACCATATTTTAAAGAATTCATTTACTGTTCCCACATGTATTAAAAGCCATTTATCGCACTTTTCAATGTGCATTATGTCTTTGTGAGATAAAATGAGCAAGATCCAGCATTTGAAACATTAAAAATCTATTATTATTGGACAAATGCCATCAGCCTTTCTTCCCTTTTTCTTGTTGAATCTCAGAATAACCCCCCCCCCACACACACACATGTAAAGTCATAGTCATTCTCACCATAAGGCTGACCCAGATAGACAGGGGAAATCCTTTGGTGCAGGAGTGATTGTGGGTAGCGTCCTACATAAATAATGCTACATCCTTCTACTTAATACAAAAAGTATTAAAGTTGACTTATGAACTAAATTCTATCTTCTAGCCACAGGCACCAGACTGTTCTGGAACTGTAATATAAAAAGGCTTTAGGATAGTGCATCTAAATCTGGAGTAATGCTGACCTCCTAAAACAAACTTCCAACATTTATTTGTGGATCAAGTTTTATGCAGTGAGCAGTTTACAAAACAGGTCATGTTGGCAATGTTGCTTGAGGTGAGCAGCCACTTTGCTGAAATTAATGTTATTTATTTTTAAGTTAAAAAGTGCATGTTAATAACTTATGGGGAGACTTATTCATCTCTGTATCTTCTGCTTCAACCTGCTCCCTGTAGGGGTCACCATAGCAGATCTTCTGCCTTTGTCTAACCCTATGCCCAGCATCCTTCTGTCACACTTACTGTTCCTATCCTCCTTCTGTCACGATTTTTTTTTTTTGACAGATTGATTAGAATCCAGGAAACACTCAGAAGACGCCAGGTAAATGTATCAACATCCTTCCATCCATTGGCATTCATTGGCATCCATTGGGTACCTCATACCTCTTATCTGTGTAGGGTCAGGAGGCTTGAGGCAGGCCATTTAGAGACCAATTAACCTATTTTAGACTGTGGAAGGAAGCTGGAATACCCGGTGAAAACATATGTATGCATGAAAAAAACATGCAAACTCCATACAGGAAGGCCACGACCGTGATTCAAAACCCACAACCTTCTTGCTGCAAGGCAACAGTGCTAACAACTACACCACCGTGCAGACAAAGGTGTAAATTGTTTGTTAATTTAAGAAAATGCACAGTTCATGCTTTCCAAGGGTTCAACTAGCAGAGTCTCTGAAAAGGAGAGGAGAGGATTAGAGCAGTTGAAGTGACATAGCAATGTACAGTATTTAGATGGTAGTTTATCTTACTTGTTTGGCTCTGAGGGTGGTTGGAAATCCTGGGCAGGGATTTTTGGTGAAATACCAGATGTCAGTTTTCTGTGGATGGCACACAGGCTGGCTGCTAGGTTCTTGTTTTACTTGTTTTCCAGGACTTGCCAGATATGACAATGGGCGATGGAGGCAGGTAAGTTGACAAGGTGAACAGTACCAGCAGATCCTTTTTGGGCAGTAAGTTTTGGTATCCTTGCAAAGGCTAAGCATGGAGTTTTGGCAGGTTAGCAGGGAGCTCCAGACAATGTGAGGTACCGGAGTGACACCAAGCATTAGTCACAGGTTAGTTGAACACATTTAAATCATAGAAGCATTGAGTCCTGCAACAAAGACTGGAGAAACCCTGGTCCTCCATACTCAGCCACTATGACAGGATTTACTGCAGGTGTGTCAGCTCACCAGGGTAGCATTGCCCAAGGAAGAAAGTCACTGGATGAAAAGGAGAAAAGGAAAAAAACACAACAAGCAGAACCTTCTCTGTTGTCCACCTCTCTTCCCCCTCCAAACAGCTCAATATTTTCCCAAAATTGCCCAATATTTTCACTCTTCCTCGTCTTCACATGTCCCCAACACCTTTGTCTTGGCTCCCTGACTTTGTCTCCAAACAATTCAACCTGAACTGCTTCTCTTAAATACAAATTCTTAATCCTGTCCATTTTGGTCACTTTCTGTAAAATCTCTTCAGATCTTCCAGGTCTTACTACCATCTCGAAACTTTTCACTCCTGAGGCTCATGTTTTCTCACAAACACCCTAGAAACCAACCTCCATTTACATCACCCTACCTGCGCTCTCTACTTCATCTCTTTTGTGCACATAGTTAAACCTAGATACTTTTAAGACAAGTGTATTGTCGCTCATTCACACATGTTTATCGTGTCTTACTTATCTGACTTTCAGTCATCTTCTTTCAGAGCACACCTTCACATCTCTAAGCTCTGGAGAGAGAAAGGGGGAAGACATGCAGCAAAGATTTCAGGGTTGGGATTGAACCTCGGAAGGCTGTATCAGGAACTCGTAGCCTCTGTATATGGCTCTACCTCTACACCACCATCGCACCCAATGTGCTCATCATTACTGCAAACAAGAAGGGATTAAAAGGTGGTCCCTGATGTAATTTTTTCTCCAATCTTGGAGTCACCTCTCACTCTTACCTCACACCTCACTGCATTCTCACTGCCATGCCCCCTCTAACATACAGTGCCCTCCTACAGCACCACAACTGTAACATCAGTTGTGGTGCAACATCATACTGTGGGGATGCTTTTCTTCGGCAGAGACAGTGAAGCCAGACAGATTTAAAGTGAAGAAACCCTGTAGAACTCCTGCATCAAAAGGCTTGAAACTAGAGTGGAGGATCACCTTCCAACAGGACAACCCCACTTTAGATCATGGTAGTTTAGATCATAGTATATTAATATGTTAGAATGGCCCAGTCAAAGTCCAGACCTGAATCCAACTGAGAATATGTGGCAAGACTTGAAAAGTAAGGTTCATAGAAACTGTTCATCGAATCTGAAAGAGTTTGAGCAATTTTGCAAAGAGGAAGGGGCAAACAACTAAGCTTGATAGAGATATTCCCCAAAAGACCAGCAGCTTTGGGTAGAATAAGGTTTGAGAGGAGCTAATACCAAATGCATGCCACACTTTTCAGAATTTAGCTTTTGTAAACAATTTCAAAAACCATGTGTCACTTTTCTTCCACTTGACAATTATGCAGTAGTTTGGTTATCGAATAAAATCTCAATAAAAACATGCAGAATGTGACAAAATGCGAAAATGTTTAAGGGGAATAAATGTTTTTTGCATAATACTGGAGAAATAACCTATTAAGATCAGGCATATAATTGAATGACTAGTTGATCTGTGTACAGATGGCTGGGTGGGTGAATGGGTCTTGTCTACGTCCATGTTTCTTTGTAAATGAGCAAACTTTTTAATTCAACAGATCAGATAATTATTTCCCTCCAGAGTAAATGTTTATGTAAAATGATGTCTCTAAGAAAGACCATAGAAACTAGATGCACTATAATTTTCAATGAATCCATTATATTTTCATAGCGTCGAGGCCTCGGCAGCATCCCGACCCAAAGGTTCACCTTATCAGTGGTGGTTCACTCTAACATTTCCTGGTGACAACAGTGTTAACTGGAGCGAGCAGTCCCAGTGTCTGCAAGACAAACACCACTCAATCTGTTGCCGTTTTTGAATCAGGCTCACTCAGCCATTGGAGGCCAAATGCATTCAATTGGTTTCACACGATTAGCGCGTGTCAACATTGAAATACTGCCAGCCAGTTGACTCCTTTCCATCCCTGCCATGGTTACAGTGCAGACTGCATGTGTAGAATGCACACTCATGCTTTACTCTTTTACCATCAGGAAAAGTAGACTTTTAAGACTATTTTATTTAAAAAACTAATGGAATTATCAATCCTCTCTTTAAAAACGCTGCGTTATTTCAAGTATAATTTTAGAACCTCGCAATTGTTTTCTTTTGTTCGTCCTCCACTAAAGAAGGCATTTGCTTCACCACCATCATGCAGGTCAGATAGTCAGCTACAGCAGCCAAGACTTGGTGGGTAATTGTTCACGATATTTGGCTGCCTGTGTAGATGTACAAACCCAAAGCAAGGTGGCAGTTGTCAAGCTGTGGAGTCTCTGGTCTGCGGGGTGAACTGTTTTTCCTGAGGCCAGCTGCTGCATTCTCACTGAGGTCTTAAGCTGGTTCGAACTGGTTTCGTCAGAAGTGTTTCACAGAGCTGTGTTTGATAGAAAAAACTTTTCAGTTCAGTCATTGTGAAGATGCCAGGATTTTTGGTGAGGACTGTTATTGATTTTATTATGCTCATGGGTCCAATAGCTCAAGGTACATTGAGCAATACCTGTCTTCCATTAAGAGGACTTAACCCCCCCTCCCCTTGTCTCTAAACCCTCGGCCCTCCAGCCCAGCACTCTCCACCCTTCATTGACCAATCAGCACCCAGGCTTTTAGCAGCGGTCTTGTGGGCAGCAGTGTGTAAACAGTGTCTGCCTCACTGTTTGTCAGTGAAAGTTACCCAGTCATTTATCAGCAGTCAGTGAGCATCTAGACAGCTGGGATCTGTTTATGCATTAGGAATTTTTTTTTCCAAAATAAGATCCTCACCCTCCCTTTTTGCCTCCATTCCTTTCTGTATGATCCCAGTAGAAAAGCTTATGGTGCAATGTTGCCCTTCTGGAGGTTCACTCCTCTAAACCACAGCCACAGAGGTAAAATTCACCCCCCCCCCATTGCCCCCTGGTCCCCGCCTCTCTTCCTCCCCCTCTTGCTCTGGGGATGTCACTCCCCCGGCTGTGTTGCACTGTAAATTCATTTTAGGGGCAAGGCGAGGGCAGATCCTGTGATGAAGAAACTCTAAAGACAGGAGGAGGAGTAAAACTGCTGCTCTGCACACTTAATGTTCTTGCATAGTCTTCAGCACGCTGGTGGTGGCTAGAGGCGGTGGCTCATTAGATCAGAAGAAGCTGTCTGACTTGTACCTGTGCGCCGTGTGCAGCTGATCTCACCTGGGGAAGGAAAGTTGTGCAGCTTTACACAACCCTTTTTGTTCCTGAACTTGGAACCTGTAGCTTTCAGACGGTGTTGATCTAAGGTAGGTGTAGGTTTCTAATATAAAAAAAAGATTGTAAATGCTTTTATGCTTTTATTTAGTAACAGTCTATCACTTGTTTTGTTTCTGGAAATTAAGAAAAGATCTGCAGAGGATTTCAGAATAATATTTTTTAAGATGAAAATCAATATAATTTCAGTTCTTTTTGCAAAGATGAATTCTTTCCTGCCACAACATTAATAAATTTTCACTATCTTTGCTTTGATGCACTGTAGTTATGGAGTACTTACCAATATTGATATGTTAATGAGCTGCCACAGCTCAACCTTGTTTTGCTGGGAGTGAAAATCCACTCAATAAAGAAGATCAAAGCACATCTAGATGGTGGTCAGAGTTAATGTGTGGTCAGGATGGTAAATTCCATAGATTCAACAAACCAGATTTATAATCCTGTAACAATGGAAATATCAAGGCAGCCTGCATAAATGGAAAGAGGCATTTTAATTTGCAAGTCAATGACATTAAATGAGGAATTTTCAGTTTTTGCTTCATATTTAATTGGAACAATGAGCTGCTGGAATGTTTCACTCTGTCATTTTATGAAAGCAGCTCTTTGAGTGCTTAGATCTGCACCATGACCCCAAACAATAGTCGAAAGAGACCCTTAGAGTATGAACTTTACCAACTCTCTGGGACTTGGCAGCACTCCTGAAGCGCACGTCATAGTGTGTAGGGTTAACATCCCTTTGAGTTCACATGTTATGTAACTCACTTTTCAACAAGTTTCAATAGAACGAGCTGTAAGAGGTGGAAATGCAAAACAGATGGACCTGAATCAAACTGCTCCCAAATACCCAACCTTTTATTTTGTAGTTCTGGCTCTTTCTGTCAAGTGTTAAAATATTGATCTATTTATGACTGTTATCTGCAAGCTTATTTTGATTCTCTCAGTGGCTTGCACTGTGGGGTATTCAAACCAATTAAAACACCCATAGAACAAGTATGTTTAATATTCTCTTCACTCTTTCTATCTGCCAACAGGTGACAACATGCTGAAGCAAGTTCTGTCGTTCAGCCGCTCCTTGGTGCGCAGGAAAGTGGTCGACATGAACAGCCTGGAGGACTCCAAGCTATGCCGCTGCCTGGGAACCGTAGACCTCATTGCCCTGGGGGTGGGCAGCACCCTTGGGGCTGGCGTCTACGTGTTAGCTGGAGAGGTGGCCAAGGGAAACTCTGGCCCTAGCATCGTCATCTCCTTCCTTATCGCTGCCCTGGCCTCCGTCATGGCCGGTCTATGCTATGCTGAGTTTGGGGCCCGTGTCCCTAAGACTGGCTCTGCTTATCTCTACAGTTATGTGACAGTAGGGGAGATCTGGGCCTTCATTACTGGCTGGAACTTAATCCTCTCATATGTCATTGGTGAGTTATCGACAATATTTCCGGACATTTTATTTTTAAGAAAAGAGCAGGTCTTCATGGAGTCTGAACTTTGATTTCTTTGATCAGGTACCTCCTCAGTTGCCAGAGCTTGGAGTGGCACATTTGATGAGATGATAGGAGGACACATTGAGGTTTTCTGTAAAACATACTTCAGCATGAACTCTCCTGGTTTGGCTGCATATCCTGACTTCTTTGCTGTGTGCCTCATTCTGCTGCTCTCTGGTAAGCACATCAATACTGGCTGATCATCCTGAAATTCCTCTGAATGTGCTCATACAGAGGCTTCAGTGAAGGGATGGAAATCAGAATCACTAAAGCATAACTCATGACCCAAACTTGCCATAATTTAATAAGAAACTGGCAGTACAGTGTGTGACAACAAGCAATGAACATGCAGTATGCACAGTACTGTTAGTCATGTTCATACAGTGCCCTTTGAAAATCTATAATTCCCTTGAACAAAAATGATACATGGTTTTCAATCTTTTTTATAAGACCGAGGTAAAATCCAATGCAACAAACTGCCTATGGAAGCCACCTTGTTAGTAAATTAATTTCACTTGTATTTAATTTAATATCAGTATGAATCCAGCTGTTCTGTGAAGGCTTCAGGTGTTTTTTAGAGAACATTAGAGAACAAACAGCATCATGAAGACCGAGAAACACAGCAGACAGGTCAGGGAGAACGTTTTAGTCAGGTTTTTATGCAGAGTTAGGTTAAGAAACAACATCCCAAGCTTTGGAGATCTCTTTGAGCACTGTTCAGTTCATAATCCAAAAATGGAGAGCATGGCACAACTTCAAGCCTACCAAGACATGGCTGTCAACCTCAACCAACAGGATGAGTGAGGATGGCATTAATCAGAGAAGCTGTCAGGAGGTACACGGTTGCTTTGGATGAGCTACAGGGATCCAGAGCTCCTGTGGGAGAATATGACAACTAATAGTATTCAGTCATTTTCTACCAATTCTTCCATAGTGGGTCACGGGAAAGCTGGTGCCTATCTCCAGCAGTCTATGGCCAGAAGGGCAACTATTAGTAGTGTTTTCCCCAAATCGTTTTTCAAAGAAGAGCCATAAGAATTCCAATCTTAGTTTGCCAAAGGCATTAAGGGGACATGGGAAAAATATGAAAGGTGTTCTGGTCAGTTAGGAACAAAAAACTACCTTTTGGACTACATGCAAAATGTTATGTGTGGTGATAAACTGAAGCTGCACATCACCCTGAACTCTCGCTGCCCATTGTGAAACATTGTGGTGGCAGCATCATGCTGTGGGGATTTCTTCAGCAGGGACAGGGAAACTGATTAATGTTGATCAGGGAAGATAGATGAGGTTTAACACATGGCAAACCCCTAAGAAAATGTTTTAGACGCTGCAAGTGATTTGAGATTCAGGTGGAGGTTGCCCTCCCAGCAGGACAACAACCCTTAAAAATACAGCCAGAAATATAATGATATGCTTTAGTTCAATGCATATCCATGTGTTAGAATGACTCAAAGTCCAGATCTAAATCCAATTGAAAATATTCGGCAAATTGATCTTCCCAGATGCTCCCTATTCAATCTGACAGAGCTTGATGTATTTTGTGTAGAAGAAGGGACAAAAATATAAGTCTCTAGATCTGCAAAGCTGGTGGAGATATGCACCAAAAGACTTGCAACTGTTTTGGATCAGATTATTAAACCCCCCACCCCCACCACCACCACCACCCACCATAGATATGTATTTTAGTTTTAACGTGATTTCACACAAACTTGGCTTTTCTGAACGGAGTTAGCTGAGTGGTCAGGAAATCTGATAGAGATGCCTTTGGAAGTTTTCATGGGATGTCCTCCTAGAAGGAAAATCGCTGAGCAGACCCAGAACCTGCTGGAGATACTGTATGTGCCTTTTGGCCTGAGAACACCATGTTCTTAGCATGAGAAATTAACCAATTAAGATCAGGAATCTCTTTGAATTAGTTGATTGATTGTAATCTGTGCACAGTGTCTGAATTTTTTGTTGACATATAAACAATGGATGGATGGACCTTTCCATGCTACTGTTAAGGTACCAAATTCGGACTCAGGTCCCACTTAAGAAGCATTATAATAGCTAAATCTAACAATAAATAGCAATCAGTAAAAATGTATACAGGGAAGAGCAAATATGTACATATATATATATATATATATATATATATATATATATATATATATATATATGCACATATATATATATATATATATATATATATATATATATATATACACACACACACACACAGTAAAGTAGTGAAGCTGAAATTAACCTTGCAAAGTACTACATGCTCATGTAAAGCATGAGGTAGTCCTTAATATTGCACCTATAAGTGAATGAAATATTGCACCTTTGGTGGGTGAATTGTTTAGTGCAGGTCGGTGTGCTGTGAGAGAGTCTGCGGAGCGTTTGCTCGATTTCAGCAGTCTGACAGCTTCAGGGAAAAGCTGTTTCTCAGCCTGGTGGTCTTGGTCTGAATGCTCCTCAGCCGCCTGCCTGAGAGGAGGGGCTGAAACAGTCTGTGTGCGGGATGGGTGGAGTCCTTCATGATGCGGAGGGCCCTCCCCCTGCATTGTGATGTGTAGAGGTCCGAGGTTGTGCTCCCCACAGTCTAATGTGCAGCCTTTGCCAGCTTCTGCAGAGCCTTCCTCTCAGCAGCAGTCCAGCTACCGTGTCATACGATGATGCAGGTGCAGAAGACACTCTCCACCGCACAGTGGTAGAGATCTTCAGGACTGAGATCCCAAGTCCAGCATTCCTCAGTTTCCTTAGGAAGTAGAGATGCTGGTGAGCCTTTCTGACCAGACCGGAAGTGTTGGCACTCCATGTGAGGTCATTGGATATGTGCACACTCAGGTACCTGAGGCTGGGGACCACTTCCACAGCTGCTCCTCCGATGCGCAGAGGAGGGAGAGGGTGATTGTCCTATCTGAAATCCACCACCATCTCCTTAGATCTCTTCACATTGATGCATAGGTTGTTTTCTCTGCACCACTGCACCAGGTGTTCCATCTCCTGTCTGTATTTGGATACATCATTATTTGTGAATAGTCTCACTACTGCTGTGTTGTCTGCGAACTTCACTATATGACAGCTCTGATGTCTCGCTGAGCAGTTATACATCAGCAGAGTGAACAGGACGGGGCTCAACACAGAGCCCTGGGGCAAGCCAGTGCTGAGGGTGATGGATGAGAAAACAGTGTGGTGAATGCTAACAGTCTGAGGTCTGATGGTCAGGAAGTCCAGGACCCAATTCCCCAGTGTGGGACTCAGTCCAAGAGAAAGGAACTTCTGCACTAGGGTCTGTGGGATGATGGTATTGAAGACAGTGGAGAAATCCAGGAAGAGTAGATGGACGTAGGATTTACTACTTTCCAGATGGGTGAGGGCTGTGTGGACCACCGATGAGATGGAATCCTTGATGTGAGTCATGACCAGCCTCTCGAAGCACTTCATGACTGCCGGGATTAGGGCTACAGGTGGGTAGTTATTTAGGCATGCCACTGTGGATCACTTGGGGGACAGGGGGCAATAGTAGCAGTCTTTAAGCAGATGGGGACAGATGCCTGTGACAGTGAGGTGTTGAAGATGTCCACCAACACCTCAGACAGCATTCCATCAGTACCCGCCCTGGGATGTTGTCGGGGCCTGCAGCCTTGCAGGGGTTGATTCCCTGGAGGGTCTTCCTCACGTTGCTGTGGTCACACTGAGGGGCATGTCACCAGGTGGTGGTGTAAGTAAGTCTGGCGCTGGAAGGGGGGGCGTGTCAGGGTCCTCAAAGAGGGCATAAAACCTGTTGAGTGCTTCTGGCAAGGAGGAGTCCCTGGGGCATTGTGTATCCCTGGTGTTGCAGTCTGTGATGCACTTGATGCCCCTCCAAATGTGCCGGGGGTCATTGGTGGTAAAGTGACCGTAAATTTTCTGGGCATATGTGGCTTTGGCCCTTGCGATGCCTGCAGTCAGTTCCTTCTTCACCTCTCTGAGTGCTGATGCCTCCCTGTCCTGAACCCAGCATCCCTAGCTTTCAGCAGAGCCCTCACCTCAGCATTCAGCCATGGTTTCTGGTTCGGATAGCAAGTTACTGTACTGGTGGTGGTGACATCATCAGCACACTTGGAGATGAAGCCTAGCATGGAGGAGGTGACCTCCAGGTCCACCTGCCCCTCATACCTAGAAACCTGCCAGTTTTTGACCTGAAAACAGTCCTGGAACACAGAGGCTGCATCCCTGGGCCACACAGTGACTGTCTTCTTTGTTGGCCTTTGTTGACAACATAAATAGCTTTTCACAGGTGATATTCTTTCCTGTTTAATATTAAGGATTCTAATCTAGTAATTTGTATGTTCCAGGTGTTTAAGGTAAGTGTAAGTACAACCAAGTGTATGTAGGCGGGTTCTGGAGCAACGTTCATCCTGAGCTGCTTACATCCTAGTCTGGCCTGCTGGTCTTAAAGGGATAGTTCAGAAATCTTCAAGTACCGTAAAAATGGTTTTAAGCAGTTGATATTTTACCTGCAGCACAAAATGTGGTTGGTGTCTTTCTTCATTTAGTATTAATCCAGGTCAGTTGCTCCTAGAGGCTGAAGCTAACAGCAAGATCAAAGTGGACGTCTGCCATCTTAAAATAGCTCCCATCTCAAAAACTCCATAGCATAGTTATGGGTAATGCTGTATAAAGGAATTAACCATCTTCATGTTTGCATTGCATTAGAGAGTTATTTATAAAGAAGCCAAACATAATTAACATGGGAAATGGAAGCAGAAGGTTGGAGTGTCACCAGTAACCTCACCATGTGAAACAAGCAATGAGAACAGAAGATGTTAAGTATCGCTGATCAGAGTAACTACCTAAAAGAAAATCTGTGTAAAAATCAATAAATTAGCATTCACCTAAATCAATTACAAGATTTGAGCCATTCATACCAATTCCCTTCACTTTTCTATCATGCAGTTACTCTGACAGGGAAACAACATACATGTTCTGTTTTCAATTGGTGTTTCATTCATTGGAGCCGCACAGCCTCATATCTAACCATGGGGTTCTCTGTAAATAAGCACCCAATGCAAACAAGACTTTGGTTTAAAGGTCTATTTAATAGCATTTGCATGAATCACTATGACGTTTTTGAGGCTGCAGTTGTTTCAAAACAGTAAAAGCCCACATTGTTGCCATCTCATACTAGACATTAGCTGGGGTTGCCACATTTTAATCTAAAAATAAGGATGCTTACCAAGTTTTGCTTGTATTGAAAACTACGAGCACCCTGCAACAAATCCTATATTATTGTCAAATACTGTATAGGACAGTTCCACATTTTAAGGTACATGTGGCAACCCTGCTGGGTTCAGCAACTAATTTGGATTTATCCTAAATGGAAATACTTACAAAAAATTAACTACCTAAGCCTTTCAAAAGAACCTCGCTTTAAAAAATCCTGAACTGTCCCCTTAAAGGCTCTGAACAGTTTAATGTGTCTGCTTTGGCTCTAAAAAGGCTGCAAACTGCATTTCAGCACAACTAAAGCCTTCACAAAGTTCTGTTTTACACTCCTCCATGTTTGCTCTCATTCAGGGCTCCTGTCTTTCGGAGTAAAGGAATCAGCCTGGGTCAACAAGGTCTTCACTTCAATCAATGTGCTCGTGCTCTTGTTTGTCATCATTTCTGGCTTTGTCAAAGGAGACACATACAACTGGAAGATAACTGAAGAATCCCTTGTCAATGTCACAATAGTCACAAGGTAAAGGATTAAAATGATACCAGTTCAGTAGTTGAGTACAGGCTATCATGCTGGTGAACCATACCACCATGGGCAGAGACATGTTTAAATGTGCAGGTAAGTGCTGGCCTCAGTCTATATGAAATGGCCAAATACATGTTTCAGGAACTTGTCGGTGACGGCCAATGTGAGCAGTGATTATGGCATCGGTGGCTTCATGCCCTACGGATTCAGCGGGACATTAGCCGGAGCTGCCACCTGCTTCTACGCTTTTGTTGGATTTGACTGCATTGCAACAACAGGTGATTCTTTGATCCAGCAGGTCTTGAGCCATTGCAGCTTGCATTGTGCCAGCACATCTATGTTCACTTCTCTGTGTGCAACAGGAGAGGAAGTGAAGAACCCCCAGAGGGCCATTCCCATAGGCATTGTGGTGTCACTGACCGTGTGTTTTCTGGCATACTTTGGTGTCTCTGCTGCACTCACCCTGATGATGCCCTATTATCTGCTGGATGAGAAGAGCCCACTGCCTATGGCCTTTGATTATGTGGGCTGGGGGCCTGCCAAATATGTGGTTGCTGTGGGTTCACTATGTGCCCTTTCTACAAGGTAAGTCTTTGGTTTAAATAAAAGATTATAACACAGTTATTAAAAGTGTTTAAATGGGTTATAATTTTGACTGTAACTTCTTGGTGATAATGGCAGATGAGATTCAGTCAACAGCTTTGACTGCCAATCTCTGTCTGTGTCTTTTAATTGGATTGATTCATGTTGCTTAACGTTCTGTGGTGGGTGCATTGCATAATTCTCTCCATGTTGAGGCCCCAGCATGTTTTTGTGCTGAGAGCTGCTGAGCAAGTCTCAGTCTGTCTCAGATATACATTTTTGTGTCTCAGCTGTTGTCTTTCTTTCCTTTCAGTATCAGAATGAGCAGTATCAGTGGATGTTATTATTCCAGTCGCATCACGATTGTCATTGATTTGAATCAGCATGGTCTTGAATCAGCTCAGTTTGGTTCAAGTCTGCGCCTGCAAATGGACCTTATAATCTATATATATATATAATCTATACAATCTGCCTTGTGAAAGTACTTTAATGCACTTTTTTTGCCCAAAGTTACTGTTTACACACTAGGTCTCATAACAATCCCTTGAAATCCATTGGAGACACATTCCTAAAAGATCCATGTGCAGAGTTTTCCTCTGAAGAATAGATTACAAGAATGACATGACAGACAGGAAAGAAAGACATTTTGGGCTTTCATGATTCTCTGAAGCTTTTACGATGCTCCTGTCCATTTGTGATTGTGTGTCTGGGTTGAGGGCTTGTCACTAACGTGTTGGTGTTGCATGTCTCTGCTGTCTCACGCAGTCTGCTGGGCTCCATTTTCCCCATGCCTCGTGTAATCTATGCTATGGCAGAGGATGGGGTGCTTTTCAAAGCCTTAGCCCGAATCAATCCTAAGACGAAGACCCCAGTTATTGCCACTATGTGCTCCGGTGTAGTTGCAGGTGAGAGCCGGGGATCATGCAAGGGAAATGACTCAGTTAATGTGTCTCCGCCAATCAATTGTGAAAGAAAGAATGGAGTCAAAAAAGATGATTTAGTCAGTTATTTCATTGAAGTTTTTAAATTGTTGATTTAGAAAAAGATCTGTTGGAATGTATCTGAGCATTGGATGTTTTTCTTTCACAGTTGTGCAGGTGTCATTTTTTTTCTCCCAGAATGTTCTCAACTTAAACATGAACCCTCTTCTCCCTAGCCTGTTGGGCTCCATGTTCCCTCTTCCGCGCATTCTCTTTGCCATGGCACGAGATGGCATTCTGTTCAAATTTATGTCCAAAGTGAGTAAGCGCCAGTCGCCCGTGGCTGCCACCATGGCAGCAGGTACCACAGCGGGTAAGCTCCTGGACCAGGACTCGGCTGTCACTGGGTTGTATCTTGGACTTTTCTGGGCTCCTTTCTTATTTCATGTTTTTCTCTATGCTCCTGATCAGCTGGTGGTGGTGACTGCATGAATTTGGATGTGGTGTTTCCAAAGCATATGAAAGAGCTATTACATTTAGCAAGAGGAATGCTCTATAAAACCAATATAAATGTAAACCCCACAGATCCACAGGTCCAGCTGGCATTTCTTATTGAAAGATAATGAAAGATAATCTGATAGTAGGAAGTCACCAGCTAAAAATTATGCAATATTTCTGAGGTGTGCAAGGTGACTTTGACTCCAAAACTAATTTGGTTTAAAATTTGCATAATTTGATAATAAATCTGATCATAATTAATTCAATACTGTGCCCTCCCATCTATTACCACCCATTGTTAAGGTGTGTAAAATGCATAAAATAAATGGCTCTTTTATTCTAGTAGGATAATGTCCCACTGACAGTTCAGAGAAATTCAACCTTGAATTGGAGCGAATGGATCTGATACATTATAAACGATGGCCATTAAGAAAGGTCCATAAACAATTTCTGTTTGCCCATTATCTTTTGGATCATTACCTTCCTGAGAGACCTGATGATGAGCATTGTCAGTTTTTTTTTTTTTATTTCCTGGTATTTCAAAAGGTTAATAATGACATGCTCTGCTAGGAACATTGTTACTAGCACCTTTGGAAATGAAAGAGATCCTTTAATAAATCTAGCAATTGCCATGATGCATATGTCCACATATGCATCTTTTATTAAAGTCTGATATACCTAGAGTATTTGATGTTGAAAAAGGGAATTTAGGTCTCATCTGTCCAAAATAATTACCAGTTGAGCTCCATGTGGCGTTTAGCAAACTGCGATATTTTATTTCAGTGAGGGTAGGACAGATAAGGTTTTTTTCCTGGCATCACTCACAATTAACCAGTTGGCAAGCAAACAGAGTAAGACATAAGGGCAATTTAAATCAGAAGCATATAATACATGTGAAAAAATTCAAGTCTATAGTTATCGATTAAACAGTCTACAGCAGGGGGCGTCTGGTCCGAACCTGACATCCCAAGACGTGGCACCCTGCAGTCTCTTTTGAACCTGGTCTTTTAAATAGCATTAACACTTCTGGTAAACCTCCTTTAAGTGAACCAATCTGTTCTCACTCGGCGCACTTCAGCACCATGTGACTGTTGCAGTTTAAAGGTACCACAGACACATAAACTGACATGATGCACCACGTCATGCTCTTTAAAAATGAGAGCTTAGCTATAAATAAACAATATTTAAATTTTCTTAGGAACTGAAACAGTCGCATTGCATTGTTGCTCTAAAATGACAAGCTGACAGCTCAAGTTTATAGCTTATAAACTTAGGAAAGGGTTAAAAAACACATGAACGCAATGAAATAAGTTTACACAATACTTCTCAAAAGTTGTGTGCATTACTTTGAAATTTACACACAATTAAATTTGCAAATTTAAGTAATTTCAGCATGCCAAAACTACAACACTGAACATGATTTAGGTCAGGGGTGCCCAACTCCAGTCCTGGAGCTACTATCGTGCAACGAACGTGGATGCATTTCCGCTCTAAGACACCTGAATCTAACAGCTGAATTCCCTCATTAACATGTCCTTCATCCTTGCAGAGGCCTCGGTCATTTAAATCAGGTGTGTAGGAGAAGGGATGCGTCTAAAAGTTGCAGGATAGTAACTCTCCAGGACTCGATTTGAACACCCTTGGTTTAGATAATACTAAACATGAGTATACCTTAGGATATTTGTTGTGAATATATCACAACACCATTGTAATTTTATCTCAGGGCACAATTTCTTTTAATTGTATTTTGTCTACGTGGTCATGTCTATTTTAAGTCATCTATACAGAATGAAGCTGTTTGACATATTCAGCAGCATGCTAGCAAATGATTTTAGTAGAAGCTGAGGCTAATTTAGAAAATTTGTATGTAGCACACCACATGCTACCATTTGGATAAATTAATGTGTGCTGCTTGAACAGTAGGTGGCTTCGAAACAAGCTCAGAGTTTGTTTTTCTGGTAATTTGGAACTATGAAGGCTTTTCAAACCAAAAAAAAACCCAAAAAAAAAAACATTACCCAAGGTTCACTGGTGACGACGGCTGATGACTGTTTAAAGTACAATCTGCTAATGGTGTGCTTCTCTGCATCGCATACATTCAAGCATAAAAAAAGTTCAGTAATAGTTGTACAGTAATTTCAGCATGTGACTGATTTAATTGAATACACATTGACACAAGTAGAAATAGACAGTCTAATCCTGCAGCTAACACCATGTTTTATGTGTGTGACAGCCAAATTGGATTTGGAGATCAAGGACTGTGAGAAACATTTGTGAGTTTCCAAGTCAGAATTTTGACTGTCTAATTTCAACTTGTTTAGAAACACTTCCACGATATATTGGTTTTATTGGCTGGGCCAGTTAACATCCTAGTGCACAGCAGTTAAAGGTAATCAAAATGTACTTTGCCTGTACCAGAGCAACAGACTCACCAAGGTGCTGTCCGGCACAGTCTGACATGGTTGTTACGTGGGGTATGTACTATAAATGAATGAGTTTCAAAGCACAGCACCACCTTCCCCATCTTCGGTCTGAAACCCTCTAGAGTCTAGAATCAACAAAGTAGCAAGCCACACTGCTAATGGTACGACCACAGAGGTTCTCACAATGTCCTACTGTGTCCTCCTAGACTGATAATAAAACTCAAACTCACACCGGTATTTATCATGTTATGCAATAATGTGGTAAAGCTCACTTTAACAGTTTGGCCTTTGTGGATTATTGTGCTTATACAGGATATCTACTTCTATAGCCTTTCTGCTTAGGCTGCAGGTGTTCAGCACATAGTTACACAATGTGCTCAGACATTAAAGCTGAGACTTACAGGGTGAATGACCCGATGAAGAGGCTGGCAGATGTAAAAGCTGAGAGGAGGAGGAGGAGGAGGAGGGGGGAAGCACATACAAGCCATATGCACTGAGCACCTGACAGCAACAAGCCGCAGGGCTTTTTTTGTTGTTTTTTTTCCATTTTGTTTTAACAAAATGTTGAAAGGGATGGCAAACATACCGCTGCCTGTTTTAAACTCTGCTGCTGAGATCTGCTCCATACTGGTGTCCAAAGCTGACTCAAGGTTCTATGAGGCCCTAAGCCGAAATTTATTTATAAGTCCACCTCCAGCTAAGCCCACCAGTCACTACACCACACTAACCCCCCTCATGTAATGTCCATGCTTTTGTATAAACAGAACTTGTTTAATTGTTTTTATTATATATATGATGTATATGCACGCTCAATTGCCATTTTATTAGGTACACCATGCTAGTGTCTGGTTTTAACCTCTTTTGCATTCTGAACTTACATAATTCTTGCTGCTGTAGATTCAACGAGGCAACATTTTGGTCCATATTGACACGATAACATCATGCAGTTGCACCAGATTTTCATCCATGATGCAAATCTCCTGTTTCATTGCATCCTAAAGTTGCTCTACCATATCTAGATGTTTAAATTCATTGAGTTTCTGCCACATTTGAACACCTTTACCTAATAAATTGGCTCATGTGTGTGAATATAGGGAAGCCTGAGCTGCTGTAATCAACAAAAAATAATTTTATTGGTTTAACTCTGTTTATCCAGTGTGCTACAAACAAGCATTTACAGAACTATCTGGGACCCCCAGAACAGCAGGGAGGCCCTTAGCAAACACAAACTCCCCTTTTACCTTGTGTCAGCCATGATGCTGTTTGATGCTAAGATACAAGACATCAACACCACCAATTATCTGTCATCAAAGCTCGATATGGAAATGATTGAAGCTGTCTTGAAACAGAAAAACGTTTAAGTCTTCTGCATTTTTATGAAACTTTGTTGCATGACATCTAATTTGCATCTGTGGACTGCCATTTGTTTGTTCATCTGAAGTAAAGAGCTTTTCTATTATTGTTTGCAAGCGCATCTATGTGAAATGACTATATTGGCGCATGAACGTGTTTTTCAAATGTAATAATTCTCAGTAAGTGTTGTGTTTGTTTGTAAGGTTTTCTTTAGGATTTGATCTTGATTTAAGTATTTTGCTCTCCACAGCCATCATGGCCTTCTTGTTTGACCTTAAAGCCCTGGTCGACATGATGTCTATTGGAACTCTGCTGGCCTACTCCCTGGTTGCTGTTTGTGTACTCCTTCTCAGGTGGGCACACAAACAAATCTCTCATTCCGAGCATCACTTCAGATAAATCTGACTTGCGCAACTTTAGGAAAATACCCTAACAGGTTTTCTAAATGCCCACAAGCCCGATTACCCTGTGTGTTATTTCCTCACATTGGTGATGTAAGAGCTGTGAATGCTCCCATTGTAGGAACATTAAGTTGCGGCAGGAGCAATTGTTTAGTTAGGTTTCTTTAGCTGCTAAACATAGGGCCTGCTTTCCTGGTTTCTTTTCTGGTTTAAACTGGATCCACTCCTTCCTAGTTATGTAAAAGCTAAACTGATGACAACTATGTCTTAATCCTTCTGCTGAAGGACATACATTGTTTTTATATTTGTGGAACACATGTCACAGCCCTGTGGCTTTATCCTTTGTAGGGATAGTTCAGATTCTTGACATTAAGTTTTGTAAAGTTATTATCAGGAATTGTTTCCTTTCAAATACCAATGAGTATGTAGAATTTAAGCTGACATTGTTCATACCCATGACATTTAATGCTATATTAGCAGATATACTGTCTATACTCTCACAAAAGACTGTTAAGTTTGGTGCTGTCTTTTCAGTCGATGGTGGATGTTGAGTGGGGGATCGAAATGCAGGAAGGCAAGAGTGAATGAAAAAAAGGTCTTTAGTAAATGAAAACCTACCAGGCCAAGGCCAGGGCAGAAACAAAATCCAAATGAGGTCATCATAGGGAACCAGTCATAGAGATAGGGAGGACTGACAACAGTGGGAACCTGCAATGAATGACTAAACCAAGCAGGGACTAACACTGGGCAAGGTGGTTACTAGGATGAGAAACAGATGAGACTGACTAAACATGCAGAGATGAACGAGGGAATCCAAAGAGAGAGAATAGCTGAACAGATACTACTGAACTGATACTAACAAAGCGAAACCAGAACACTGGACAAGCTCTGAGCAGAACCTAACACAAACTCAAAATCCCAAACCAAAAGGTAACTTAGAAACTTCTTCAGCATGGAGGTCTGAGCACAGTAGACAGAGCAGGTCAGACGGCACAGGCAGAAAGGGAGCTGCTGCGGCAAAACAGTAAAACACACTAGTTGAAAACTCAGATTGGATTGAGTAAATAACATCCAAGGACTATAATAAAGTTTTGCACAGAAAAGAAATTCATGGTTCTGAAAGATGGACAATTCAAAACATGGCTCCTGGGTCTTGCTGGGAGTCTGGACTCCCAAAACTACTACCGGTTATAACTTCACATAATTTGCCTTTTATTAATGCAGAAACTGTAATGCATTTGTCCTCCAGGTACCAGCCAGATGGAGCTCTGGAGAGGCAGCCAGGAAAAGGTGAGAAGAACTACTTATCATCTGAAGAGTCAGAACTGACAGAGTCAGAGTCCCACCTCAATATGCTGAAGGGTGGCTGCTCCAGCCTTCAGACTGTCCTGCACCCTCCCCTCTCACCTTCTGAGAAGTCATCCTCTGTGGTCAACATGTCCATTGCTGTTCTAGGTATGCAGCTGCTTGTTTACAGTGTTTTTCTTATTCTTTTTGTGATTGACTCTAGTGGTTTAAATTGCAATAATCTCTCTGTGTGTTCTCCATCTACAGTGCTGATAGTGTGTGTCATCAGCTATCTCACCACCTATCATTTTAATTCAGTCATTGATTTAGAAGTGTGGATTTTGGCGTTGCTGTCCATGTGTCTCCTTATCTTCAGCTTCTGCGTGTTCATGGTCTACAGGCAGCCTCAGACTACCAAGAAGGTCTCCTTCATGGTACATAGCAGCTTGGTCTATCTAATCTCCAAGTCCTGCTTTATTGGGCAATGTTTTCATCAGAACATTGAAACCTAACAGCTCCTGCGTACTTTCTGCCATCACAGGTACCCCTCCTGCCTTTCCTGCCTATTCTGAGCATATTTGTTAATATTTACCTCATGGTTCAGCTGAGTGGAGACACCTGGATACGTTTCTCTGTCTGGATGGCTGCAGGTAAGTCCCTGTCAGCTAATGATCCAGAATTATATCTAGACGCAGGGCTTATGTTCAAAGGATCGTTTAGGATTGAAACTGGTGAGAGTTTTATCAGAGGAGCTTGTTTTGTGTCTATAAAAGCTGATGGCGGAATAATACATGCGGGACAAGTTGATATAGATTACAAGTTCTTCTACAGTGTCTTGCAAAAGTCATCACACCCCTTGAACATTTCCACATCATGTCATGTTTTAACTAAAAACGTCAATATATTGTAGAGGTTTTATGTGTAGACCAACACAAAGTACTCCACAACTGTGGAAGGAAGAAATAAAATACATGGTTTTCAAAGTTTCAACAGATCGAAAAACTGTAACATGAACATATTCGTGTAATTATTATTCTGATGCCCCTATTTAAAATCCAGTGAAACCGTTGTGATTTAACAAAATGTGAAAAAGATTATGGGGTACTAATATTTTTGCAGTGCACTGTATAATTATACTAAGATGGTCTATCTTAGGTGAAGAAGCAGCAGTTGAAAATGGTTTTATTTTAATGTCAAGTTTCTTGGTGTTTCATTGAACATACTGCTCCATTAGCTTAATTATAACAGATGGGGCAGGATTTTTATCATTTGACTGTGGTCAGCAAACCACAACCATGTTTCCAAATTAAATAAGATTATGCAGGGATTTGCAAATATGTAGAACAGATTAAGTCGGGATTAACAAAGTTTTTCAGCTTTTAGCCATTAAAAGGCTGATGATATGCCTCTTATAGAGCAGCTTTGAGGACCCCATAGAAATCAGTATAGTTATTTGGAAATATTAATAAATGTCTACAAACAGCTAATAATTGCTAATAAAATTTACATACATTTTAAGTAGCTGTGTAGAAGATGTGAGACAGAGTGTGTATGTCTGTGTATAAAGGCAGGTGTGACACAAGAACAACAAAACATGTTCCCAAATGATTGTCTTCATCATCGTTATCTTCATCTTCATGATGTCAGTCTGTTCTGGTAACCAGATAGTGTTACTCTATCTATTCCAACAAAGGAATGAGTAACAAGATGGTGGATCTGGCAGTTCAGGTATAGCATCCAGCACCAAACTGAATGATTAGTCTTAACACAACTATTACCTCCCAACAAAATAACCATTAAGATAAAACACAGAGATCAAATACATTAAAGCAAAAATATAATGAAGTTCAAAATTTCTACAAGTCTCTTATGCTCAGTTGTGTGCTAAGCCATGCTATGCCCAATTGGTTCTGTGTTACCAGTCTAGAGGATATGTTTCTCTCCCAGTCCACTTGCTTTGCGTATAAAGGAAAAACGTTGTATATTTTCCTTGTCCAGTTTTCATCCAATCAGTTGGCTTCTTTGTGTTTTTTGAAGAAGGAAGTTATTGTCCTAGAATAATTAATGTCCCAAGCAGAGAAGTGTGGGTCAGGTCGTGTTTAGAGCTTCCTCTCATTGTGGTCACACAATAGGAGGAAGTGGTTTCATGATAAAAGTCAATATATATATATATATATATATATAATGAACACGTTAACGTTTTTTGTCAGACAGTGTATTCCTAATGAGTAAAAAGCATAACGACACAGGGAATAATCATTGAAACCGCCTTTTTGGTGATTGAAAGAGCCGAATTCTGGTTTTATTGACTAATCTTTCATTGACTTGCCAAATGTGCTAAAACCCTAAATACGCTTGAACCGGGTTTTTCTTCAGCAGTGAAGCTTTGTGAAGTGACTGAGCCAAAAATCAACAACTGCACTTGCGAATTCCAGGTCTTTCTGAAGCTCAGTGAAAGTGGTCTTTGGCTTTAAATAAACTCTTTTTGATTATTCATTCATCTTCTGATTTATCAGAAATTTGTGCAAAACCACTTGGTCATGGCTGGTTTCTCTTGAAATTATGTTCTCTCCACTTCCAGATTATGACCCCAAAGGGTCTAACTGGAACATCCCGAAGTTTAAAAAAGATGTATGAGAGCAATGCTATCAAATATTTTGTGACAAAATCTTTGTAAAAGTCATAAAGTTGCTCTTTGCTTTGACTGATCATTATATACTTCTTGTGTAATACCTTGGTAAGGTGAAACATTTACAGGGCTTTAGTGAAGATCAGCTGAAATTAATTTTAACTGATAGGGAGCATAACTGCTTTTTAAATACTGTCAAATTTTCTTTAGTTTTTTAGCTTTCCATGTCATTTTGCTCCTATTTTTCTTCATGTGTTCAATACTTATTCCATGTGTTATTCCACTTTATTACATATAATTTATGGACTTATTTGTTTTGATTTCGTTACATGTGTGGTTTACTAGTTTTGTCACCAACATATGGGGATCATTTTATGTCAACAGCCAAATTAGAAATAAATCCACTGACAAAATATTGATGTGTTTAATACTTATTTCTCTGACTATATTTTGATTCAATAAAATCCTTAATTAATCACTGAAAGTGTTTGAACTTCTTGCCTATTTATATTCAACCGGTCATTTTTAAATGATATCCAATATAACATTTAAATTATTGAATCCTTTGGCAATGCAGTTGCACTTCCATTAATGATGTAAAGCTGCTCTCTCATACCTCCTTTTTAAACTTCCGCTTTGCAGGCTTCTTGATCTATTTTGGTTATGGCATATGGCACAGCACGGAGCGACAGCGCCAATGTCAAGGTGGGCAGAGCAGCAGCAAAGCAAACCAGCAAAACATGAAGATCACCCAGGACAAGCAGGTCGAGATGAACGCAGCAGGGAAGGAGCAGAGGTGCTTCGTCAGCCCGGATAAAACCAGCCAGTGTTAAAGTTTATGAACTGTTTTACAGACTCCGAGAGGCAGCACATGCACCAAAGCACTCAGCGGCTTAAGCCTCGATGCACCTGTACATATGGCTTCAACATGTGTGCAAATTTCACTAGCACCTTCGGTCTACATATGCAGTGTCAGTATTCTGTATCAGTGGCCACATGATGAGGAATTGCTTTGTCTTGGTGACTGGACCACAAAGCTGTAGTTTCTATAGTGCTTTGTGGACAGCATGGAGGGAAATATAGGACAGGTAACACACTGGAGAGTGATCATTTCAAATAAGAAAGCAGTCAGTGTAGGACTGCAGCAAAGAAATACGGCTTCCTGAGGGACTGGAGATTTCCTTCTCAAGTGATATATATATATTTGGATGATTTTATACAACGTGAGTGTCAAAATGTCTGTAGAGAGCGATCCTTAACATTTGTTGACCTACAGTGGATCTCATACACATACATACAAATGTTGACTAAATTGGCAGGTTTAAAATCATGTCAACACTTTTTCCACCTTTTATTGTGACAAATCCTGTACAATTTAAGCAAAAAACAAATCTGTTGGGAAGGAAAATGTAAAAAAAAAACAATAAAGCATAACTGTGTACACTTTGAAACCAATACTGTGTTAAAAACCCTTTTAATTTAAATCTCGCATTCAGTGTTTTTTCGTTCACGGCTGTCATCCGTTTTATTGCTTCTGATTTGCATCCTCTTGCTAAAGCCATAGTTTGCAGAGAGGTTAGAAAGGATCGAAACGATCTTATTGTACAAAGGCATTAGCAAGGAGTTGGGTACAGGAAGTTCAGAATACTATTAATACATCATGACACAGTAAATACAATAATTAGAAAAAAATGGGGCAGTGAAATTAGTAAAACAAAATGTTTCTACAACACCAAGACAGAATCTGACCAGAGAGGCTGCTAGGAGCTGCAGGACTTTCCAACAAGTATTGGGTGTCTTCTGCATGTGACACCAGCCTGTCTGCAACTGGAAAAAAAAGCGAATTCATGTTTTTCTAAAACTTTCAAAACAACAAACTCTCACTAAAGAAGACTGAATGCTGAAAGGGTCTTCAATTTATGCAACCAAGTTGTTGCAGCGTTTGTTTTAAATTTTTACTCTTCGCCTGTTTGTTTTTTTGCTAAACTGTACAGTTAACCTAAAGGTGATAAAAGTTTTGAAATCAGCGATCTTGGTCTCGTTTTTGAAATCACATAATGCTGCTATGTTATCAGAGGTATGGACACTCTTGAGATCCACTGTATGTACAAACTGTCAAATAGCTTTGTCATGATTAACCTTAGCTAAAGTAGTGGGGAAAAATTATTTTACTTGAGATTATTCAGTTTAAATCTTCGCTGTCGTAGCTAAAGTCTCAGTAGCTGGGGTCTTATTAAGCACAGGTTGACTCTTTTTTATTATTGATTTAGTTTGCGTGGACTATGAACTGTTATGATCAGAAATTTTGAAAACAGAGAAGGAGTATGATGTAAAACCTTTATGAAAAGAAATGTGTGTTTTTTTTTTTCAGACTATCCAGTAATGAACTGCTGTATTTTTCTTCCTGTCTGTTATTTTGTGCTATTTTGATACAGGTGTTAAGTGTGACCCTGATAGAAATGTTCTCTTTATTTTCAATCTGCTATTACACATGTACTCCATAACAGGTTTGAAGACTTTCTTTGGGATAATAACGAAGGTCTTAATTTTTTTTCTGGTCTTTTTAAGGCCTTCTGTTGTGGTTAGGGAGGTCTAGCTGATGATAATGTGCAACTGCTTACCTGCACTGTCAGTATTTCAAAATGTTGATAAAATACAACATTAAATAAGGAGTGAGACACACTGATGCCGTTTAATGTTGGTTAATTATTGATCTGGTTGAACAGTGTGTTCAGTGCTCTGAATAACTGTGTAACAACCTAAAAATCAACATCTACAGAGTGAAGTCTAACCACAAGGTTACCACAGAGAGTTCACAGGTGATCACATTGTACCAAGGTAGGGAAACCAATTACCAGCTGCACAAAGATAAAGTACAATTTCTGTTTATACCGTCCTTTTCTATATTTGTGTGCTAGTTATGGGACATCTTAAAAGGCATCAATTTGTGAATGTTCACCTAAACTATCTTTGACCAACTTTGAAGAATCCAGTTTTTTTCACTGAATAGTTTAGGCTTCAACTAAGACAAGCATACTGCAAGCAGAAATATTAATGGTAAGAGGGATTATAATCCCAATTTCAGTGAATTTGGGATGCTTCGTAAAATGTAAGTAAAAAACAGAATACAATGATTTGCAAATCCTGTTCAACCTATATGCAATTGAATACACTACAAAGACAAAATATTAAATGTTCAAACCAGGGCCGGTTCTAGGCATGCATATATGAAGGGGCAGGCAGAAATGTGAAGGGGGCATCATCATGGGTACACATTATGCACATGCGCATGTTTATTGTTGTTGTTGATTAGTGTTTTCTTGGGGATTGGGGTAAACTGTGTAGTACTGTGCAATTTGCCAGACCGCACTGGTTTCCTTCCAGTTGGGCTTTTTTTGAACATGCTGGGCTGGAAAAAAATAGCTTTGGGTGGGTTGTTAAAATTTGGGCTGCTTTTCACAACATTTGGAATGTTTTTTTTTAGTAATTATTCATATCAAAATAGATGTCAATGGTGGCAGAAAAGTAAAAAACCTGCACATCTAAAAATGTTGTGTCTTTTTACTCATTTATAGCTCATTTATTTTGAAAAAGAGAATCTGTTGAACATGACTTCATCAATCAGGGATGGTCATTGGTTAATCAACTGTCACTGTGAAATTATATTGGTCAATTGTAAATGCCCAAAACGCTGTTAAGAGTTTATCTAATATACACTGAGGTGCTGCCTTTACTTTGTTAAATTTTGACTTGATGTTGAGAGACAGAAGATGCACATACATTTTTGGAGGCAGGTGCTTGAGCCAAAAAAGGGCATCCATTTTCAAATTTGTGTATAAAATTAAAATAAAAAACCAGGATATATTTATGCTTTTATAGCCTCCCTTTTCTTGGCATTAACATTAAACATTAAGAAAACACTGGGGAACTCCCTGTTTAAATAGAAAACATTATTTCATTGTTTTCTTACAGAGTTGAAACATTACACTAATAATAAACTAATAAAGCATTACCAATATCAATATAACTCACCACACTTTCATGTAGCTCAACTTAAGAACCACCTTTCATTTCAAATCACAAACCTACTTTAAGTAGTTAATGTTAGCATTGGGTCTATTATTATGCTAATAAAATCAAACAGAAAGCTAAGCAACATTTTCCTATTTATTCATCATTTTGTGTTTGCTGCTCGATATCATAGAACATTATGTTCAGTCTTCGGCATATATTAGCCTGTAATGTTAACTACCTAGCAAAATAATTCCTCAATTGTTGGAGTAGAAATGCTTGCATAAAAAGCGCTCCTTGAGTCAAAATGTCTTTTACCTGTACAGAACAGAGTTTGGCCAGCATGCTGTAATTATACAATACTGTATGTCGTCGTCATCTTATGCTTTATCCGGGACCGGGTCGCCGGGGACGTGGACGGCCGAGCTCCTCACCCTCATCATTTCAGCCGCTTGTATCTGGGATCTCGTTCTTTCGGTCATAACCCAAAGTTCATGGCAATAGGTGAGGGTAGGAACGCAGACCGACCAGTAAATCGAGAGCTTCGCTTTTCGGCCAAGGACAAGCCACCCTTTTCCGGTCCAGAACCATGGCCTTAGACTTGGAGGAGCCGATCTTCATCCCAGCCGCTTCACACTCGGCTGCGATCTGCCCCAACACATGCTGTAGGTCTTGGCTAGAGGGGGCCAGCAGGACCACATCATCTGCAAAAAGAAGATACGAAATCCACTGGTCCCCAAACCAGACCCCCTCCGGCCCTTGGCTGCACCCAGAAATCCTGTCCATAAAAGTTATGAACAGGATCGGTGACAAAGGGCAGCCCTGCCGGAGTCCAACATGCAGCGGGTACAGGTCCGACTCCTGCTCCGCTTGTACAGAGACCGAATGGCCCCTAACAAAGGGCCCCCGATTCCATACTCCTGGAGCATCCCCCACAGGGCACCACGTGGGACACAGTCGAATGCCTTCTCCAGGTCCACAAAACACATGTGGACTGGTTGGGCAAACTCCCATGAACCCACGAGTACCCTGTAGAGGGTATAGAGCTGGTCCAGTGTGCCACGGCCGGGACGAAAACCACACTGCTCCTCCTGAAGCCGAGGTTTGACTATCGGCCAGACTCTCCTCTCCAATACCCTGGCGTAAGCCTTACCAGGGAGGCTGCGGAGTCTGATCCCCCTGAAGTTGGAACACACCCTCTGGTCACCCTTCTAATGAAGGGGGACCACCACCCCAGTCTGCCAGTCCAGAGACTTGAGGTACTCAGGGCGAATCTCATCCACCCCTGAAGCCCTGCCACCGCGGAGCTTTTTAACCACCTCGGTGACTTCAGCCTGGTTGATGAAAGAGTCTAACCCCAAGTCCCCAGCCTCTGTTTCCACCAGGGAATGCGTGATGGTAGGATTGAGGAGATCCTTGAAGTACTCCTTCCACCACCCGATAATGTCCCCAGTCGAGGTCAGCAGCCTCCCACCCCCACTGTAAACAGTGTTGCTTCTGCGTAAAGCTGGCCTCGGTTCAAACTGATAAATGTTATTGTTTTTTTCCAAATATTCTCTCATTTTGAATTTGATGCTTGCAACACGTTCCAAAAACGCTGTCACAAGTTCATGTTCATCACTGTGTTGCATCACCTCCTTTTAACAACTCTCAATAAGCGTTTGGGAACTGAGGTCACTGATTGTTGAAGCTTTGTAGGTGGAGCTCTTTCTCATTCTTAGTTGATGAACAACCTTAGTTGCAGCCTGGGGTCTCCATTGTCGTGTTTAGAGCGTCATAAAGCGCCACACATTTTCAATAGGAGACAGGTATGGACTGCAGGCAGGTCCGTCTAGTACCAGAACTCTTTTACTACGAAGGCTTGCTGTTGTAACACATGCAGAATGTGGCTACATTGTTTTGCTGAAATAAGCAGTGATGTCCCTGAAGAAAATGTTGCTTGGATGGCAGCAGATGTTGCTCCAAAACCTGTTTGGACCTTTCAGCATTAATGGTGCCTTGACAGATACCATGGGAACTAACACAGCCCTCATATCATCACAGAAGCTGGCTTTTGACCTGTGCGCTGATAACAATCTGAAAAGTCCTTTTCCTCTTTGGTCTGGAGGACACGACATCCATGATTTCCAGAAACAATCTGAAATGTGGACTCGTCAGACCACAGAACAATTTTCCACTTTGCGTCGGTCCATCTCAGATAAAGTCTGGCCCAGAGAAGCTGGTGGCGTTTCTGGATCTTGTTGATATGGCTTTTCCTGAGCCCTTGTGGTAATATCTATTGCAGAATGATGTGGGTTTTTAATGCAGTGCCTCCTGAGGGATCAAAGGTCACTGGCATTCAATGTTTCCGATTACGTGCAGCGATTCCTCCACATTCTCTGAGTGTTTTGATGATATTAAGGACTGTAGATGATGAAATCTCTAAATTTCTTGCAATTGTACGTTGAGAAACGTTGTTCTTAAACTGTTGAACTATTTGCTCAGGCTGCTGTTCACAAAGTGGTGAACCTCTCCCCATCCTTGCCTGTGAACGACTGAGTCAATCACGACTCTCACCTGTTTCCAAGTAACCTGTTCACCTGTGGAATGCTCCAAACAGGTGTTTTTGAGCATTCCTTAACTTTTCCAGTCTTTTGTCGCCCCTGTCCCAGACCTTTTTTTGGAACATGTTGCAAGCATCAAATTCAAAATGAGTGAATATTTGGAAAAATACAAAGTTTATCAGTTTGAACATTAACTATATTTTCTTTGTAGTGTATTCAATTGCAGATAGGTTAAACAAGATTTGCAAATCATTGTATTCTGTTTTTATTTACATTTTACACAACGACCAACCTTAGAGAGAAAAAACCCTACAAAATAACATTTACTTGAGCTGAAATCCAGTTTTTCTTCTTTCCACCATATTGTTTTTACAGTTTATTGTGTTTCTGCCTGGTTGCAGCAACAGTGCCTTGCAAAAGCTCTCACACCCCTTGAAATTTTCCTTATTTTGTCACTTTACAACCAACAAAGTTGTGCATAATTATGGAGTGGAAAGAAATACAAATAAAAAAATCTAAGACGTGTGGCATGGGTTTTTAGTCACTTCCCCCCGAATTAATACTTTGTAGAACCACCTTTCACTGCTATCACAGTTGCAAGTACAGCATTTTGTGATAAGTCTTTGCCAGTTTTAAACATCTAGAGACTGACATCTTCGCTCATTCCTTTTTTTCAAAAAAGCTCAAATTTGCTCGATTTGGATCAAGAGTATCGGTGAAAATTCATTTTCAAGACATGCCACAGATTTTCAATTGGATTTAGGTCTAGACTTTTGGGACACATGAATATCCTTTGATCTTAAGCCATTCTACTAAAACTCTGGCTGTATGTCAGGGTCAGTGTCCTGCTGGAAGGTGAGCCTCAGGTTTTTTTCAGCCTCTAACAGGTTTTCTTCCATTACTGTATTAATTTAAAACTACCTTCCCTGAGGCCTTCACCTGAAATAATTGTACACACAGTTGGATTCTATTTACTATTTAGATGACTTATGTAGCCAGTTTGATGCATTTATTTAGGGGTGTCTGAGTAAAGGGGCTGAGGTATGAATGCACTGTGTACTTTTCTGATTTTTGTTTGCAAAAAGATTTTGAAACCATTAACACTTCTACAGAAAAACCCTATAAAATGCAAGTCTGTGAATATAATGCAACAAAATGTGAAAAAGTTTAAGATGCATAAACACTTTTCAGGGCACTTTAGTTTGTAATCTTAGATTTAAAAACTAGCTTAGACCAAATCCTGGATGGGAATGGCAAAAGCTTCCAAATTGTAGTCCACAAACAGCGCCAGAACATCACACATCTGCTGTATCTTTGATTCACATCATTTTTTTTGTGGGTTGGAAAATATGTGAACACATCCTTTAGCAGAAGACTAATTCATCATGAGGTCCAGCAGAGGGCTTCAGACTACTTATCACTGCTCCTCGGGCCTGAGAGGAGGGAGGAACAAGAAGAACTCTGAAGTTATTTTCCCTTCCAGGTTTAGTCTGTAAAAAAGGGAGGATGGAGCTGAAATTCTAAACAGGGCAGCTGGGGCTGGTGCTGGTCCAGCAAAGCTCATAGCCTGATCTCCTCTTTTTTTCTCAGAGCCCCTCACCAAACCTCCTTAGTCTGCGTGGTCGAGCAGGGCTCACAGCTCCCTGACCATGAAGCTCCAGGCTATACTTTGTCTGGCACTGATCTGGGTTGAGCTCCAAAATGGTGAGTAAGGTCCACGTTTCAACATCTGTTTAGGAGATTTGTGGACGGAACAACCTGGTAACATCCTCGTCGATTTGAAAAAAGAAAACTGTTTGAACGCTGGCCGGAGGGGAACCTCTCGGTGCATGTCTGATGTGTGTGAAGGGAGGCTTTTCTTCAAAAACTGTACATATGAGCAACATAATAATACAGAATTATTTCACCTCCTCTCTAAGATGTGCGTTTGTTGTATTTGCTTTCATGTAGGTGATATGTGAAAGTGTTTAACTTAGGGGGAGGATTTTCCAAAGTGTTTTTGCAGACCTGCTCACTAGATGTGAAGGAATGCAACAGACGTTTCTAATTATCTGCCTCTTACTGCTGATCTTTCAAATATATGCTGCACTGTATGGTGGAGCAAATAGTGAAAGTGACCTACAGAATATTTTACATGCGGTTCCTGCTTAGATAAAAACAAAATAGAAGAAGTGCATATTTGGAGCCACTAACAATGATTTTCAGCCTTCCTGTTGTCACAGCTGGGCAACTCGCCCTCCTCCCTCTCTCCCTCCCTCCCAATGTGTCTCTGTGCATGCAGGATCCTGCCAAGCGATCAAGAGAAAAAAAGACACAGACCAAAGCATCACCCATTCAGGTGGGAAGCGGGTGAGAATTCGCCAGCCAGCACCAACCAGCAGAAAAGGGAAAAACCAGTCCCTTCTGACCCAGGTGTTGGATAAGGGCCGCTTCCTGCGTCTCGGCCAGAGCATCTCTCTGACTCCTGGGAAGAATGTGGAGCTGCGGTGCAAAGGGAGCAAGATCAGATGGTCCTACCCAACCTACCTGGGCACCTTTAATGACTCGCGCCTCAGGTGCTCCAGAGAAACATTTCCGGTGTAAGGCATGGAGCTGGTGGATGGGTTTGTCTTATCTTTTACTTCTTATCTGCAGCATCAAGCATAGTGACAAGTACAGCCAGCTGATCCTGACCTCGCCCTCTGCCGCTGACACGGGCCCCTACAGCTGCTGGGTCATAGTGTGTGATGGGTCAGAGTGTCAGAAGGACCACGATCGCACGTACGCCTCATACATCTACTTCACAGGTGAGCTTTAGGGTACATTTTATATGACTAGCCAGCAGAAAATCTGTTTGCAGTTGCATAAAAAGAGATCAGACATGTAAATCAGTGCATGCCAGTTTAAGGGTTGCCAGATTGAAGGTCTCTACTTAAAAAAGTACCATTTATTCACAATTATTGGTCCTTCTGGTAAAGAAAATTTTCTGTACCACAAATATTAGCACCCCTCTTTACTAAGTGGATCATACTCAGTCTATAACTTTTTACATGGTTGAAGCTTACATAGACCATTTTTGACTATTGCTCTTTGCACAATCTCTGAATATGGTCCAGTTACCTGTGTCCTTTCAGGTTTTCTATAATCTTTAGGTGTGGGGACTTACATGGCCATGTAAGAAGGGTGAATTTCTGTCCAGCGAAGCATTTCTATGTTGATTTTGGCCATATGTTTTGGATCTTTACCCAGATGAAAGATCCAGTAATGACCAATTTTTAGCTTTCTGACAGGGACCACTAGATTTGAATTTATAATCCTCTGGTATCTCAAAGTGTTTATAGCAGTCACTCTAACAAGGTTCCCAGGGCCTCTGGAAGAGAAACCGGCCCACAGCATAATAGATCTACCGTTTTCCACAGTGGGTAAAGCTCACCCGGAATGTTGAAAAGATAAATCTCATCTGGCTTAGTCTCATCTGGCCAAAGCACACAGTTCCAGCTAAAATATTAGTGAAGTTTGGCAAACCTCGTATGTTTATGTTTGCGATGGTTGGACAGAAACGTTTTGTCTCAGAAACAGCTGGTTGGCATGGAGATAGGGTCGACTTGTCATGAAGTGTTGGTGACCCCAAGATGCCAATCTTTGCAGCAGTTCTGCAACAGAGAACTTGAGATATTTTTAACGGCTGGTGTCAGTATAAAGACGAGTCGTATTTGTCACAGTTCCAGTTTTCTTTTAAGATTTTTTTTATTCATGTGAAGATCTTCAAGGTTTGGTGATTTCCCTAATCACAGCTTTTTTGTGTGAGATTCTGCTTCTACAATAAAAGATTGATTTATTTGAAGGTAGTTCAGACATATCTACCAGGAGTGCTAATAACTGTGGACGATGCTGTACAATATTAATCACTGGACACCTGCACAGCTAAAAAAGATGTATCAGTAAGTTATAACTGCAACTTCTTGTTTACATGTTGCAGCCATTTTGCTTTCGTCTCAACCTTGATCATCAGCACTGTGGCTGACAGTCAGTCCAGCTCTGTTTGTTTGTCTGAATGCTGTCAGTTTTATACAGACCAGGCACAGCTTGGGTCTACATGTTGAATATGGGCCATATACAGCATTTGCCTCATCTAACTAAAACAGAGATTTAAGACAGAATAAAGAGCCAACACACATTCAGCAGGTGGATGGATGTAATTTTGCTTTTGCTTTTTGAGAGAAATCAAGGTGATAAAGAGGTTTCCAGTGAGTCTTTAACTGTGATCGAATAGGAGAAAGTAAAACAGTCACCCCTAAAATACATTACATACTGGTTTGATGCCACACAACTTTATTCCAGACAAAGACAACCTCTTCGTCCCGTCGGCCATCCACTTTGAGATCGTATACCTGCGCCCAGACAGGCCTGCAGTTGTGCCCTGTCGCGTGACCGAACCCCAGGCCAAGGCGTCGCTGCACCGAGAGGTCCCTGCTGAGGAAATCACATCAAATAGGACTCTTATGACCTATGACCCTACCAGGGGTTTCATCCTGCAAAACCCCAGTGCAGATCTTCAGGGGGTCTTCTACTGCAAGGCTGCGTCCAAGGGCACCCCTCAAATCTCCACCAAGTACCAGCTGTTGTATGTGGAAGGTGAGGATACAGCACTTTAGAGAGGCCAAATGTATTCATACAATTTGGTCTTTTTCACATCTTGTTGCCATTAAACAACAAACTTACCACAAAATACTTTTGCAAAAGCATTACAGAAAGAATCATGCAAAAAGCCCTCATTTATGTGGATGTCTGCCAGGTGAAATTAAAGTCCAGCCTGCAAACAGGAGGAAATAAGTTTATCAGAATCATCTTTATTGCCAAGTTTGTGCATTATTTTAGTAATAAATAAAACGTGTTAAGGTAAAGTAAGTAGGTTTTGTATGTCTAAATGGCAACTGAAGATGGATTTGTGCCTGTTTAGCTGTTTAAACACTACATATTTTAACAGCAGCAGATTATTATTATGATTCCATGTAAAATGAAAATAAGAAAGACCATCTCCTGTTAACAGTTCCCAGTGGGGCACCATTTGTGAGCCTTGGAGCCTCTCCTGAGCTGGTGAGAGGAGGTGACAATGTTAATGTGACCTGCACTGTGCTGGGAGAGCCAGAGATGGATGTGAGCATCAACTGGTCTTATCCTGGACAGGTAAGGGAAATATATGACTTATCAAAACTGGTATAAATATGAAGGAGTAGGCAAAACATGGAGAGATTTTCTAATTAAAGAAGGAAAATAATTTAATTAAAACTTTTGAAAACCCGTCCACTGAATTTCATTCACTGCCGTCTAAATGTGCGGTCTAGGAAAGCCCCTGTATGCAGAATTCTGGATAAAATATGCTTAGATCTTACAAAAATAAGTTAAACTCAGGCTTAAAAGGATAGTTTTAGTTTCTGAAGTGAGGTTCTGTTGAAAGGTTATAAGCACATATCTTTTCTGCAGTAGATAACTCTCCGGGTGTCATTATTTAGCATAAATCCAGATTAGTTGGTCATTAGTTGGACATGTTCCGCTCTTAGTATGGGTATTGCCAACTTAGTGACCTAATGAGACCCCCTTTGTTCCCCCGAAGGCGACTAGTGACAAACCTGGTGACTTTTGCTGGTGTTCCTGGAGACCCTGATGTGTGAACATGCATCAATATTGCTCTTCTATATGAGCATCAGATCCTGCTTCTGGAGACTCCAAAAGGCCACTATAGAAAATGCATGCACAATTTCACAGAAAAACCTCTCAAGAATAGTCAGTTTTTCTGCTTTTGTTATCAAATTTGAACTTGTAATAGGTAGGACTTTTATCTAATGTCTCAGTCCATATTTTTAGTCCTTCTTGTACAGTTACATAAAAACAAAACAATCTAGGCGAGAGAAAAACAAAAGTGACATTTCTATGCAATTTAACTTCAAAAGCTACAAAATACTTTCAGCCATAACAATTCTGCTCAGACATTTTCAGGTATTTTAGGGGGGAAGAGGTTAAAGGTTTATAAAATAGCATTTGCATAAACTGCTGTGCCATTTCTTAGAGTGGAGATGTTTTAAAACACCAGAAGTCTGATTTGATTTTAGCCAGACTAGCAGTTAGCTAGTGTGAGATATTACTGCTTATGATGTTTCAACAGAACAGAAAATCCTAAACAATCCTATTCAAGAATCCTTCATGAGGACAAATATATCGAGGCACGTGACGTCGCCCGGTACGGCGGAACCGGGGTCCCACCCTGGAGCCAGGCCTGGGGTCGGGACTCGTCGGAGAGCGCCTGGTGGCTGGGTTGCTCCTCGCGGGACCCGGCCGGGCCAAGCCCGAACGAGAGACGCGAGGCCATCCCCCAGTGGGCCCACCACCTGCAGGGGGAACCGTGAGGGACCGGTGCAAAGAGGATTGGGTGGCGGACAAAGGTGGAGACCTCAGCGGCCCGATCCCCGGATGCTTAGGCTGGCTCTAGGGACGTGGAATGTTACCTCGCTGGGGGGGAAGGAGCCTGAGGTTGTGCGGGAGGTTCGAGAGATATCGACTAGAAATAGTCGGGCTCGCCTCCACGCACAGCGTGGGCTCTGGAACCCATCTCCTTGAGAGGGGCTGGACTCTCTTCTACTCTGGAGTGGGCCACGGGGAGAGGCGGTGGGCTGGGGTGGGTTTGCTTGTTGCCCCCCAGCTCAGCCGTCTCGTGTTGGGGTTTACCCCGGTGGATGAGAGGGTCGCATCCCTGCGCCTTCGGGTCAGGGATAGGTCTCTGACTGTCGTTTCGGCCTACGGGCCGAGCGGTAGTGCGGAGTACCCAGCCTTCTTGGTCTCCCTGTCGGGGGTGCTGGATAGTGCCCCTCCCGGGGACTCCATTATTCTGCTGGGGGACTTCAACGCCCACGTGGGAAACGACAGTGACACCTGGAGAGGCGTGATCGGGAGGGATGGCCTCCCCGATCTGAATCCCAGTGGTGTTTTGTTATTGGACTTCTCTGCTAGTCACGGATTGTCCATAATGAACACCATGTTCAAGCATAAGGGTGTCCATCAGTGCACTTGGCAACAGGAACCCCTAGGCAGGAGGGGCAATGATCGACTTTGTTTCGTATCATCAGACCTTCGGTGCATGTTTGGCCACTCGGAGGAAGAGAGGGGCTGAGCTGTCCACTGATCACCACCTGGTGGTGAGTTGGATCCGCTGGAGGAGGAGAAAGCCGGACAGACTTGGCAGGCCCCCCAAGCGCATAGTGAGGGTCTGCTGGGAAACGCCTGGCGGGAGCCCTCGGCCAGGGATGTATTCAACTCCCACCTCCGGGAGAGCTTTGACCAGATTCCAGGGGATGTTGGAGACATAGAGTCCGAGGGGGACCATGTTCTCCGCATCTATTGTCGATGCTGGCTGCCGTATCTGCGGCCGTAAGGTCTGCGGTGCCTGTCGCGGCGGCAATCCCAGAACCACGGTGGCGACACGGCAGTAAGGGATGCTGTCAAGCTGAAGAAGGAGTCTATCGGCTGTGGTTGGCTTGTGGGATTCCTGAGGCGGCTGACGGGTAACCGTGAGGCCAAGCGTGTGCTGCGGCCCGGGCTGTGGCAGAGGCAAAAAACCCGGGCCTGGGAGGAGTTCGGTGAGGCCATGGAGAAGGACTACCGGTCGGCCTCGAAGCGATTCTGGCAAACCGTCCGGCGCCTCAGGAGGGGGAAGCAGGGCTTCGCCAACACTGTTTATAGTGGGGGTGGGAGGCTGCTGACCTCGACTGGGGACATTATCGGGCGGTGGAAGGAGTACTTTGAGGATCTCCTCAATCCTGCCATCACGCATTCCCTGGTGAAAACAGAGACTGGGGACTCGGGGTTGGACTCTTTCATCAACCAGGCTGAAGTCACCGAGGTGGTTAAAAAGCTCCGCGGTGGCAAGGCTTCGGGGGTGGATGAGATCCGCCCTGAGTACCTCTGGATGTTGTGGGGCTGTCATGGTTGACACACCTCTTCAACATTGCATGGCGGTCGGGGACAGTGCCTCTGGACTGGCAGACCAGGGTGGTGGTCCCCCTTCATAAGAAGGGGGACCGGAGGTTGTGTTCCAACTACAGGGGGATCACACTCCTCAGCCTCCCTGGTAAGGCCTACGCCAGGGTATTGGAGAGGAGAGTCCAGCCGATAGTCGAACCTCGGTTCAGGAGGAGCAGTGTGGTTTTCGTCCCGGCCGTGGAACACTGGACCAGCTCTATACCCTCTACAGGGTACTCGAGGGCTCATGGGAGTTTGCCCAACCGGTTCACATGTGTTTTGTGGACCTGGAGAAGGCATTCGACTGTGTCCCCCGTGATGCCTTGTGGGGGGTTCTCCAGGAGTATGGAATCGGGGGCCCTTTATTAGGGGCCATCCGGTCCCTATACGAGCGGAGCAGGAGTTTGGTCCACATTGCCGGCACTAAGTCGGACCTGTTCCCGGTGCATGTTGGACTCCGGCAGGGCTGCCCTTTGTCACCGGTCCTGTTCATAACTTTTATGGACAGGATTTCTAGACGCAGCCAAGGGCTGGAGGGGGTCTGGTTTGGGGACCAGTGGATTTCGTCTTTTCTTTTTGCAGATGACGTGGTCCTGCTGGCCCCCTCTAGCCAAGACCTACAGCATGCGCTGGGGCGGTTCGCAGCCGAGTGTGAAGCGGCTGGGATGAGGATCAGCTCCTCCAAGTCAGAGACCATGGTACTCAACCGGAAAAGGGTGGCTTGTCCTCTTCAGGTTGGAGGGGAGTTCCTGCCTCAAGTGGAAGAGTTCAAGTATCTCGGGGTCTGTTCACGAGTGAGGGAGAGAATGGACGGGAGGATCGACAGACGGATCGGTGCGGCTGCCGCAGTAATGGGGGCGCTGTGCGGGTCCGTTGTGGTGAAGAGAGAGCTGAGCCGAAAAGCGAAGCTCTCGATTTACTGGTCGGTCTACGTTCCTACCCTCACCTATGGCCATGAACTTTGGGTCATGACGAAAGAACGAGATCCCGGATACAAGCGGCTGAAATGAGCTTTCCTCCGTAGGGTGGCGGACACTCCCTTAGAGATAGGGTGAGGAGCTCGGCCATTCGGGAGGGGCTCAGAGTAGAGCCGCTGCTCTTCCACATCGAGAGGAGCCAGTTGAGGTGGCTCGGGCCACCTATACCGGATGCCCCCTGGACGCCCTTCCTCGGGAGGTGTTCCAGGCACGTCCCACCGGGAGGAGGCCCAGGGGGACGGCCCAGGACACGCTGGAGGGACTATGTCTCTCGGCTGGCCTGGGAAACGCCTTGGGGCTCCCCCGGAGGAGCTGGAGGAGGTGTCTGGGGAGAGGGACGCCTGGGTGTCTCTGCTGAGTCTGCTGGCCCCCCGCGACCCGGTTCCGGATAAGCGGAAGACGATGAGTACGAGTACGAGTACGAGTACGAGAGAAAATCCTAAACTAACCCTTTAAGGTGAAATTAATGAGTTACTTTAAGCAGATTAACAATATCTACAGGTCAGATATCTGACTGCTTAGTAAAACACATTCCTAAAAATGTGGTTCTTTTTTTGGATAACCTGTGAGAATTTACTTTACAGAAAACCTAACTACAGGTACATGTAAAAAATAGAATATCGTGAACAAGTTCAATATGTTTTGTTGCTCATTTCATAAAGTGAAACTCGTATTACTGTATGTAGATTTATTACACAGAGTAAGATACTTCAAGCCTTTGTTGGCTACAAATAATGAAAACTCAAAATGCAGTATCTTAGAAAACAAAAATAATATATAAGATGCATAAAAATAAACAAATGTCAGGGTTCTGAAAGTATGCTCATTTCTTTACCCTCAATGCTTGGTCTGGGCTCTTTTTGCATGAATTACTGGATTAATGCAGCGTGGCATGGAGGCAACCAGCCTGTGGTTCTGCTGAGGTGTAATGGAAGCTCAGGTTGCTTTGACCTTTAAGTCATCTGCATTGTTGGGTCTGGTGTCTTTCATCTTCCTCTTGAAAATACTCTAGAGTCTCTATGGGGTTCAGGTCAGGCCAGTTTGCTGGCCAATCAAGAACAGTAACACCATGGTCATTGGACCAACTTTTGGGATGTTTGGCAGCGTGGGCCGGTACCAGGTCTTGTTGGAAAATGAAAATTCTGTATTTAAAATGTAATTAAAATCTCACATAAGGCAAATACAAAATAATCTTTTATTACAGAAATGTCAATTTTACAATATAAGTGCTCAAAACTTGGGCAGTTCTTCTGCATAAATTACTGCATCAGTGTGGCGTGGCATGGATGTCTAACTTAAACGCCATAGATTCTCTCTGGGGTTTGGCAGTGTGGGGAGGTGCCAAGACCTCTCTGAGAGGTAGTCCTCTCTGAGAGGTAGTCTCTGAGAAAATTAAACTGAACTGATGCGGCAGCTAGTCTAATCTGCTGAAATGTCAATGCAGCAGCTCAGAATGGTACTCCGTAGTTTTCTATGGCCCCCAATTTATTGTATGTATGCCTGACAACGTCGAGGCATGCTTCTTATCTCCTCCCAGATCCCGACCAGGGCATCACTGAGCTCCTGGACAGTCTGAGGTGCAACCTGGTGGCATCAGATGGACCTAAACATGATGTCCCATATATGTTCTATTGCATTTAGGTCAGGGGAGTGGAGGATGGAGGCCAGTCAATGCTATCAATTCCCTAATCCTCCTGGAGCTGCCTGTATACTCTTGCAACATGAGGCCATGCATTATCCTGAACCAAGAGGAACTGAGGACCCACTCCCCCAGCGAAGGGTCTAACAATGGTTTAAAGGATTTTACCCTGACACCTAATGGCAGTCAGGGTGCCATCTTTTATTCTGTACAGGTCTGTGTGTCTTTCCATGGAAATGCCTCCCCAGACCAACACTGACCCACCAGTGCCAGTAGTCATCCTGTTCCTCTATGCAGAAAGGAGCAGATACCGGTCCTGCTAATGGATTAAAGAGCTTTGAGGCCCTGTCCAGCTCTCCTAGAGTATCTGCCTGTCTGTTGGAATCTCCTCCATGCTCTTGAGACTGTGCTGGGAGACACAACAAACCTTTGGGCAATGACATGTATTGATGTGCCTGGTGGAGTTGGACTGCCTGCCAACCTCTGTAGGGTCCAGGTACCGCCTCTTGCTACCAGTAGTGACACTGACCCTGGTCAAATGCAAAACTACTGAAAAGCAGTCAAAATTAAAAATGAGGGTTGTCTCATTGTTTCTCCTTTAGTGCACCTAGTAATTTCATTAACACCAAAACAGCTGACACTAATTAACTATGATTAACCCTCTACTATCCAACTGTCCAGATCAATAATCCAGAAGTTGTGTATGAGTTTCACTTCATGAAATTACATAAAAATTATTGTCATGATATTACATTTTATGAGATGTACCTGTATAGTCTATCTCAGGGGTGTCAAGCTACAGTCCTCAGCCAGTGTTGAACTTTGAGATGTCCCTGCTCCAACATGGCTAAATAGTCTCCTCGGCATGCACTGGTGTAGATTCTCAGTCATCAAGGACATGACAATCCTAAGTGTTGAAGTAGAAGACAACAGGACTTGTTCTCTTATTACGCCCTGTTGCCTTCTACTTCAACACTTAGGATCACCTCCTCAACATGTCATCAAGTTTTACAGAGTCCTGCTGATGACAGATTTATTTGATTCAGGTATGCTGAAGCAGAGACGTATCCAAAGGCTGCAGGTCACCAGCCCTCGAGGACTGGAGTTGTGGAGACACCCCAGTTTTAACAGCATTTCACCCTCTTTCATAACCAACAAAAGTTTTTTTTGTGTACTGTAGGGTCAGCGTCCAGTTCACATCCAAACGTTGTGGAGGCTGGTTAACAGAGGTATGGGCCACACCACAAGGGTCTCCCAGAGCATCTTGGCTGTGGAGGATATAGAAACCATTGACTTTGGTAACTACATTTGTAAAGCTAAGAACAAACACGGTGAGACAATAGTGACAACCAAAATTGTCTCTTCATAATTCCCGCCAAGGAGCACATGATCCAGTTTTTTGTTTTTATATGTAAAGCTTCTGACACCATCTGCAGGACCAGATAAAATCCAAGTCTGCCCACAAAATGGTATATATTATGCTAATATTTTTTAAATGTAATAAAGATTCTATAATTGCTTTGGCCAAGCTTTTATTTCTTCATTTAAAAGTCAAAATGAAACCACGACATTTTAAACCCTTGGTTTACCTTCATACCAGCAACCAGCCCAGGCCCATTCGGAACAGAGCTGTTAAATGACGCAGAGTAAATCTGGAGGGATTCATGCAGAAGCTGCCAGGACAAACTCACACAATCTGACTGTCACACTTTCAGGCCTCCAGCTTTTCCATAAAGCAGCAGGAGGATATAAATAAACCTTTGCAACCTAAACAGTAGTGCCATGAGCAGCAAAGAGGCGCTGAATTAAAACCCCTCGTGGAATAAGCCAAAGCCACTTCACTTGCAGATGTTTTTCAATTATTAAATACATCTGAATTTTTGGTGCAACAGCAGTAATGATGCAAACAGTGCTTGTTTTGTGTTTGCGGGAGCAAATCCTTACTCTTTCAGTCTGTAGATTTAACCTGTACATTGATGCTAAAAAAAATCAAAACAAAAAACAAATAGCTGCCAGTGTTTTTTCCATTGCTACAGGCTGGAATCTGGTTTTCAGCTAGGCTTAGTGCCGGACTAACTTCCTAATGTGTTCCTTATGTGGAATGTGTTCTGCAGCCACCGAGCTCATGTAGTACTGGTGAAATGATTTCTGCATATTCGGCTTTGCAATAACCATAGTGGTGATTACAGATTTGAGATATGCACTGGATTATATGCAATAAGGGGTAAAAGTGCACATATTTATGCTGTCTCTGTGTGGTTCTACTGAAGTAAAAGCTACAGTGCACCCATTTCCTTTAATAAATCTCTGGCAAAGCCCCTCAATGTTTTAATCTTCAGTAAATAGTTCAGGTTTAATACAAGACTTTATTAATTGCATATTTCAAACAGGGTCAACACACATTGGCTATATTTCCACACAAAATATTCATACCTTTCCAATATCCAGTGTCCCTGATGTGTACAAGCAAAGCTGTTTCTGTAAACTCAAAAACAGGAACCTGACTTTAAAGCTGTATGAGGAATCTTCCTTTAGGATGTCACAGACAAGACTCAAACACACAAAGACTTGGATTGGTCCCCTGGTCAAATAACGCACTAATATGAAGGACCACAATAGCTCTGTAAGCTGGCTTTGCAGGCTTAAAAAAAAACAACACACACACCCTCTAAACCAATATAACCTTAAGGAAATGGGTGTTGAAGGCCAGCGTATGAAACTCAAGACTGACTGTTACCCTTGTGAGAAAAGGTGCAGAAGTCCAAACAAAAAAATTCCTTAGATATTCTGAATAGAAATATACACCCTAAACTATCCTGAAGTCAGACTTTCCATGGCTGTGGAGTCCAGAATCACAAAAAGCCCTGTTTAACACTGCAAGGCTAAATGCATGTGTACACATGCATGTACTGTATGAGAGCATGTGCTGAGCTTTAGGGAAGACGAGCCTCTGACAACATCAAACAACAAAAATAGTATTTCTTTACATGGAAGTCCTGAGATTTTCTCCCCTTCATTCATCAGATCAGGTGTCAAAGGTAAGGAACAAGGTGGCTTTAAGTGCTTCTGTGCAACATTTAGTTTTTTTTTTTTTTAAACAGTATTTAGCATCTTTGTACAGAAAGCGCCAAAGTTTATCCAGTCCTGGAGAAGCCAAATTTAAACTGTAACATGTACAGGATCCAATCACGGCTTTTATTCCTGAAGGGAAACTGAACACGATGCTTTGCTTCCTGGAAGCAGGGGGGCCACTGTTATCTGGGGGAGACAGGGGGGCTGGAGAAGAATCCGGAACTGCGCGGTGACTGCAGCCTGAAGGAGTGGGAGGGTGAGGTAGGGCTAGGGGACACCTTGCGGGGGCTATTTAAGTCTCCATTATGGAGCTTCCAGAGCAGCTCCTCATTCTCCATAGAAAGCCGCTTGTTCACCTTTGACTCCTTCTGAAGGGACTCCTGCAGCATGGTCTGCTCTGTGGACAGCTGTCTGTGGGGCAGCAGCACAGCAGAGAAATGTTTACAAAATGGAAGCATCATTCAACAATAAAACATTTCACTCAATTTGCATTATTTTGGTCCATCAAATTTTCAAAAAAAAAAAAAAAACAAGTAAATTTTACTGTTTTAACCAGAGAAATCAGTGAGATGACTGGTATTGGCTGAATTTCAGATTAACCGACCCCGACTAGTAACCGGCTGGTCAGAAACTCAAAACTTCAATCTTTTTCTGATAAATGAAAGTATCATTAGGCTAAACATTATCCATCAAATATCATAAAATCAAATTTTTTTTTTTTTTTTTTTTTTACAATCCAGAACGTTTTTTTTCTGATAGCAAATGACAGACATGTTCCTAAAGAATACTGCCTCTGGTATTTTCTGAACATTCATATTTTCTGATAAGCTTCAAGTCTCCAAGATTGGAAGGCTTCCTTTCTATAACTCTGATCTTTAGCGCCCTCTATTGGATTCAAGTCAGGCCTCACCAAAACGTTAAGATTGATATGAGTAATCCAAAGAAACTCACAAAGACCCAAAATTAGCCATTATCGTTGGTAAAAATAAGGCACAGAGAAAGAAAAAGCTTTTTAAAAGAAAACTATTCTTTCTACATGCTGAGACATGTTTGTGAGTGAGATTTTCAACAGATAACAGGAAGGTTGAACAGAGAGAAGAGATTGTTCCTGTCTGTCATAAAATACACTCTGGATCTGGAAATGTTGGCAGCCTTTGTAAAATCTAGAGGTGGTAAGATAAGGATCAGCATTCTCTAAAGAAAACAAACTGCAGTGTCAGCCATGCTCAACGTGCTACACAAGATCTGAGAGACGGTTTAAAACGTGAACTCCGGCAAAACTGGTATTATCAGGTCAAATCTTTACAAAAGCTGGTGATCGGAAACTGGCCAAAAAATTCTGATAAGTGCAGCTCTAGCTATAAATACTTTCAGTGGTTCTGGTACCTCGACAGAGCAGCGTGCCTTTCCATTCGGGCCTTTAGGTCTTCATTCTCTTGCTTGACCTTTATGAGGATTTCATCCAACTTCACATTTTTCTCCGTCTATTAGAAACAAGCGGAGTGATTTTAGGGTTTAGGGAGTTCTGTGCTTGTCAGTAATATGTACGATGCTGTTTTGCGATCTTGTTTCTTGCTTTCCAGTTCTCACCAGTTTTCCAATCTCCATCAACTTCTTCTCCTGCTGGTGAAGCTGTTTGTTTTTGATGTCCAGCACTACTTTGAGACTCTCCAGTTCCTGCTCCAAATACAGAGTGTGAGAGTCCTTCTGTGGGGAGAAAAATGCAACAACATGATTAGGATCTACAAAGATGAGCTCTGACTACTAGTGTTTTGCTCTGTCCCTGTGAGCACAATTTATATTTTGCCGTCAAACAGGGACATGGAGCAGTTGTCAGTTCTGCTATTATTTCAATAAGGCTTCATGTTGTGAGTTACTGTGCAGCGGTTAAATTTATTACTTTCCGATGATAGAACCGTTTGGATCGTATAGCTGCAACTTTAAGCTAATACTCATCATACCACAGTGCTATAAGTCAGTGGTGTAGTCCCTATAAATGTATAAGATTTTAACGCTCCACACCGAACCTTTTATAATCTCAGTAACAGTTAGTTGTGAATTGTCCACAGAGAAAATTATTGGGTTTCAAAGAACTGAGTCTTTCACCTCCAAGAAAACATGCTGAGTTTATATCTGTCCATTGGTGGTTTATCAGTCACTGGCTTTATTGCATTTCCACTTTGGATACTCGGGGGCAAACAGCACTGGAGTCATGAGGAGTTTCAACACCTAATCCTTTCTATATCACAGACAAAAAGTACCTGAGTGTTTTCACCCAGTTCTCTCCTTCTGCTCTCCTCTGCAGCTAGCTTCTCTAACAGGACATTATTCTCTACTGTCAGCTCCTGAATCTGTGCCTGTGGATGCACACAGGGACAAAACCAGTGGGCCAACTTTTATACACTGGTGCAGTAAACTCTAAGGTGAATAAAACAAACAAAAAAACAAACAAACTTACAGACATAGCAGCTTCTGCGTCTTTTAGGGCCTGCTCAAAAGACTGCTTCTCCTGAGTGTGGACTTCCCTGAGTTCTGAGAAGTTCACAAAGTTCAGAAAAATTTGTGTACATTAGTGGTTGGGGTAGATCACCCTTTGACAACATATTACAGCGATGAAGCTATAATGGAACAAATATTTGTTTTCATTTTACAAATAGTTGATCAAGTAGTGTTTTATAAGATGTTAGATTCGAAGTTGGATCCAGCGCTCTTTACTCACCTTCCAAAGACATTTCATACTGGTGCCTAACAGACTGCAGCTGCTCTGCATGGCTGCTCTCTAGTTGCAGCTTCATGGCCTCATGATTGGCTTTCAGTTCTTCCATCTAAAAAACACAAAATATGACCATTTTTCTCCAGCAGTTAAGATCATAGAAGGAAAGCTTGCTATGCAAAATTAATTAAGACACTACGAAAACGGATAAAGAAGGCAAACATTTGTACCTACCTGCTGCTGCATGAGACTCTTGTACTTGTTTGCTTCCTCCTGATAGGTGAGGTGAACATTGTCCCATTCAGCCTTGTAGACAGCCTGCAGCTTCTGCTCCAGCTCCGCCAGCTCCTTCTTGTGCTCTTCCTGCAGTTTCTGGGTTGCATTATGCAGTGTAGCATGTAATTCTTCCTTTTCCCTCTCCAGGCACTCGGACGAGTGGACAGAACAAGCTGCAAGATAAAAACAAAAGGCAGAGTGTAGTGTTCATAAAAAAAAGAGTGGAGGGGTAGATTGTTTTGGTAACTCACTGTGCAAGTAACTTAATATTTCCACTAAGGAGTTCTGGTTTGGTGAACCGTATGACATCAAATAGTCTCCTAAAAGGAATGGAAAAACTGACTTTTCAGGGGGAGGTGGCCCTTGTTCCCAGCCAACTACAGCTTAGTTATTTATAGGCAGGGAGAAATATGAAAACAAGGGACAAATCATTCAGTATAGCTCAATATTGGTGACTCAACAGATTCCCAAACCTTTTCATAAGCTGCCAGTCTGACATTTATTGTTAGTTATGATGCTTATTCCACAATGGGACCCACCCACCATTTCCCTGCACAAACAATTTGTCGTGACTAGAGATGTTTTTCTGATTTTGGGTGGAGGACCATAAACATTACATGAACAGCTTAAGAAGCTGTGGACAAACAGCTGCCATTTTAGAGCAGTAAACTATCAGCTGTAGTTTAATATTCCATATTTAACTTGACCCTATGGAGGCAGACACGTGTTCAGTGAAGGACATGAAATCATACTGAGAATAGATCTGGGCAGCTTGTGACATCATTTGTATGAGCCTGTGTACAAAGTTCATCATTTGGAAAGAGCTTTCTGACATTTAATTCAAACGTGAAGCATAAAAAGTGATTTATCCAGTTATCCCTGAGCTTAATGAATACCGTCGGGGTGGCAGACGGTGCAACCATTGTGAACCAACACATGCCAATCCCCTTCCTTTCGGTAAACAAAATAAAGAACCATGTACTAAAATCATCACGTATCGGTTCATTTTTTTATTGTAGCAAAGTATTTTCTCATCCTCCTGGTGGGTAGGAAGTGTGCCATGGTACCCAGCACAGCTTCATTTCTGAAAACGTCAGGTATGAGACAACCAGAACTACAGAGGTACGAAGTGACCAGTGACAGGTTCCTCCTAGTATTTGAATATAATGAATCAGCGTTTCTATTGTGATACCATGAGACAAGAAGTGTCTGCCCACCTCATTCCGCATCCATCTGCTGGGATCTAATGAGCTACGTGGAACACATACATTTCCCGAATAGAGAAAAGTGTTTCCTGACATGAGAAGGTGTTGACAGTAGGATGAATGATGTGAACTCACAATGAGATGAGGATTGAAAGATACAAGTGGAGAAAAATGAGGAAGGACACTGAGCTGCAGGGAGATACAGTACAGTCTGACAGCTGAAAAACAATTTATGTAAGCCGCTTATTACGAGAAAAGATGATCAGTTTGATAAACTTGTCAGTTGTTTTTGCACGTCTTTATATTTCTTAAACAATAAACTTTATTTTACTTCTGTTTTTGAATGAGGCTAAAGAAGCAGTCAACTTTGGTTTTATTGTTGCTGCCAAGTTAAATTCTTACTTGATTGTTTATTTAGAAAAAAAACAATCAGGAGGACAAAATGACAAAAACTAGCTCACATTTTTTGAGACAAAAAAATATAAATAAATTCAACAGAATTGTGTAAATTTAGATTTCTTTGCCTTTTTTTAACTAAAATTAAAACTTGGCTCATTTTGTTTCAGCACCATCATTTAACCCTTTGTGTGTAAAACTCAACAACAGGAGCCAATAATATTGTGTAGCTAGCCATCTTGTTAGTCAACACAGAGCAAAGAAATATTTGTGACAGTTTTAGGAGAAATGACCCAACAAGTGGAAATGAGTTGAATCATTGTCAACAGTTAGCAGGAAGATGGACACAGGAGGTATGTCCAAAAAGTTTGACTGAAAAACACAAGTCACTGTAGATCTCCCAGCCTGTCTGAACAACAGATTGTGTTGGAGTACAAACTTAACAGCACTCAGCGTATAAGAGCAGTCATGTGGGAGTCCCGAGGCGGTCACAGACGGGAGGAGCTAAAACGCCTCTAATGACTTAGAGGAGACAGATAAATACTGGTGTGTAGAGGGGAGTTGGAGCATACATGTATGTGCAAGGCTATTCAGTGTGACATTTAAATGGGACGTAAAACACTTATTGCTCAGGGGGAGTGGACCAACACTAATATAGTCAGCAGTGGTAAATATATAACCTACACAACACTAGTTGAACAGGCATCTGGTTTATCAATGGGTAACAGAATAGATATAATTACCATTGTAAAATAAACAGGAGCTAATTTAGGTTTATCTAACTCCTAACCAACACAGCCCTAAACATGCAAATCCAGAGGAGATACAAAGAGGATCAACAGCTAGATAATGACTGTATCCTCTGGTGAAGAGCAGTGTTGTATCAAAACCTACCCAGTTCTCCTTTAAGGTCGACCAGTTCCTGGGACAGCCTTCTACACTGCCTGGTGGCTTCATCACGCTGCAAAGAAAAACAAAAATACTTTATTCTCATAGAGCCACAAACCCTTGCATAAATAATAAATGGTAAATGGACTGAACTCATAAAGGCCTTTTTCAGTTATACTACCACTCCAAGCGCTTTACACTAGAGTCACATTCACCCAATCACACTCCCATTCGTACACAGATACACAGACTGGGAGGCAATTTAAGGTTCAGTGCTTTGCCCTAGGGGCACATTGACATGTAGCAGGAGGAAGCTGGAAGCAAACCCACAACTTTTGGATTGCAAAACGAGCACTGTTACTCAGTGCTCTTCCCACTGAGCAACAGTCACCACAATAATAGAAATAACAGTAACAGGTAAGGCATTAAATCCACACAGGAATCGGATAAATCCAGGTTTCCTAAACAGCTAAATAAAACATTATCACGACAGACGCTGCTAATGACTGATGCTGAGAGCAGAAGTAAAAACTCTTTGGCATTCAGCTCATGTTTCCAGTTTCTTACACTTCTCATGTCAGCCTAACTTCCTTAGCCTTTATGAGTCAGAGTTGCAGCTGCAGGTTGTGCTGCAGTGCTACTGCTTCACTTCAAACTGACGCAGGAACCATCCACAAACTGTTTATCATCCTTTCCAAGTCCTCCCTCTTATAATGAAGATTTACATCTGCAACCTGACGCTCTACACGCCACACTGTGCAGCCTACACAATTTAATTATATACACACACAGGAGAAAAAAAAGCTACTGTATAAGATAAACATCACCAACATGATCGGTTTACATTAGCAAGCAGCTTGCTACCCTGCCTTGCTTTTTCTCTGATCTGCATCTATTTCTCACCGCAGAGAAGAAAAACGTAGAAGCCAGTTACCCGCTCTGCAGCACAGTGAGCACTAAGACAAGCTTTGCTGCCAGCACAGCCCATGATCCAGCCTCAGCCTGAGGCTTGGGTGCTGGAGTCCCCTCTGGTCGCTATGGAGACTTGGTAATCCAGGACGAACAGTGGTCCGGGTGGATGTACCACCTCCACCACGCATGCCCTCCCAGACTGAGCTTACTACATCTGAGGCAGGACTGAAAAAGCTGCTTCAGTGGCAGTAGAGAGTGATTGCAGAGTGCTTTACTGTATTTCATCTAGAAAAAAAAAAGAAAAACAACAGGGGCCGGGTCCAGTGTGCTTTAGGACCACCCCCACAGCAGAGAGGCCACTTTAAGACCGCACTAAAGGAAGCCTGAGAGGAGTAAAAAGATGAACCGCACAGTGCTGGCTGACATCAGGCTGATGGGAAAGGACCTGTCCTCTGCACTGACCCACCCAGGTTAAACACAGCCAGGGTACAATGTTACCATCCCCCGCTACAGGCTGCATGGGCACGGCCTTTCCTTAGAAGGTGATTTAATGCTGTGGGGGATCAATTTACCATCTTCTCCATGAGCAAGACTGCTTACAGTTCATGTGCAATCAATGAGAAGAAAATAAAGGACTAGCTCATTAGGCCAATCCATACAGAAAGGTTAAACCAATCAATCTTGGCAAGGTTTACCATTTGTTAGTCTTTATTTTTGCAGCCCATCTCTATCAGTTTCAAGCTATGTATGCAGTTTAAAATAGTAACATCCAATAATACGTCCATTACAAATGTCTGGTTGGACATTTTCCAGCCATTTTAATAGGATGTTGGGGATGGAAGCTATTTTCTCCTCTCACAAGAGTAGAAGTGTCCCAGGAGTATATAAAGATGATGCTCTCGGTATAGAGTAACATCACAGTATGGACTGAGATAAGAGGCCAACTGCTGTTGGTCAGCTTCCAGTTTTCTGGATTTATTGGGAAACAGCAGCGGACAAATGAGGTAAATTACGATCTAATTCTTGTCACAAATCTCGTTAGCGTTACAACTCGTATACCTGGAGCAACACCAGCATTACTAAAACTGGATATAAATCAGTCATTTCCTCTCAAACCAGGTTTCTAGTTTGTGTAGATGCAGAAAGATGAAAGATATTTTGTTCAACAGTTCAACATTTTATGTGACAATCAACAAAAAGTATAATGTAAAGGGGACGATAAATGCTGCTGAAAGTATTTTAGAAACATAATCTAATAAGTGTGGCATGGAGTAGCCAGTAGTTTGTAGAACCACCTTTAGCTGTAACTACAGCTGCAAACATTTTGGGATATGCCTCTACTAGCTTTGCACATCTAGAGACTGAAAGATTAATTTTAAGGGCATCAGATTAAAGGGGGTTGAATACAACTGTACTCCAGACTTTCCAGATTTTTATTCGTAAAATGATTTAAGAACTTGTTTATTATTCTCTTTACCCATTTAATTATGCACTATGTTGTGTTGGCCTATGAAACAAAATCTCAAAAAAATACATTGTTGGTTAATTATTTGTCAAAATGCGGAAAAGTTAAAAGGATATAAAAACTTTTGAAAGTTTAGTTTATTAATTAAGCTCTCAAGTTTTACGAAGCCTTAAATGAAGCGAGGAGGTAATGGGAAACAGACAGTATGATAAACCAGAACCAGCACTTACACCCTATCCAAACAGATGATAAGCAGCAGCACACAGTCCTTGCTTGATGCCTGGCAGCAGTTCATAACCATATCAAGGCAACAGATGGGACATTCTCACACTATGATGGCAGACTCCTGCCCTCTATTATTGGCATGTTGAGTGGCCATCAGATTCCATTCTTTACTACATGATTAATAGCAATAAAACACATCATGCTCTTCTGTTCAATATCCTGTATGTTAGGTAAATCTGAGTACTTTATGCAACTGTCATGAATGACCGACAGTGTTTTAACAGGTGTGACGTTGAAAATATAGCAGTTTATACAGTAATACAGGAAGGTTGGGTCAGTAGGAGGAGGAGGCTGCAACAGCTGCTTTTCTGCCAGAAGAACAAGTGTGTTTTTAAGATCTGGTAATGCGTGTGGTTTCACAACCCTGCTGCCCAAACAGAAGGACATGAGTCAAACGTCAGTGACTGAAGATCACGCTCTGTGCCTTAGACACAGCTGCCACATTTCAGAGGCCGACATGGTCATTAAACCAAGATTCAGCTCAAAATTTGTTCCACCATGACTAAACGCAGTGCAGAAAACATCACCGAGGAACGCTGCTGTGACAGATGACACCAGAGCAAAGAAGTTCTCCAAGACTCTCCCTGAAACTTAAAATGAACTATTTTTGTTATGTTGTCAGAGATTTTTAAATCTATTTTGGTTTTAACAAAAACTGTTGCAAACACTGAATCCCAATGGAGGTGTACAGAAATCATAGGAACTCTATTACAACTACACCCACTGAAAATCTGATTGCAAGACATCCCTCTGGCGTAAAAGTAAGCTGTAGGCCAGGCCTGATAGAAGGCCAAAGGAAATAAAAACACAAAGGTCACTCCCTATTAGAAACGCTTTTTCTAAAACATTTCTCTGCAGGGAACTAAACTCCACCAGGTATCACCAGAAGAACAATGAAATCAACAGTCTTTGTTGCCCCTGGCAGCATTCAAACCTTTGATTAATGAATGATCACACTATCTAAGAATACACTAGACATCATACAGCACCACTGTCTTCTGCAATTAAACGGTTATACAGTCAGTCCCTTCTGAGGGAAGAATTAAACCTTGGTGCTTAAGAGGTGTCTGTGAAATATGAGCTTATAATATTGTTTTGTATAGTTTCCAAAGAAAGAGAAACACTTCTTGTTAGATTACTTGAATCATTTACATATAATATTACATATAATATAATATTCCAAGCAAGATAGTGTGCAGGAATCATAATACAGTGAAAGATGATACTGAGATAGATGATGACCAGTGACAGTCTTTTTCCAACCAGCGAATGATCCAAGCGGCTTGATGCTGAGAACAAAGCGGTAACTGAGCAGAGAAGTCTAAAAGTGAGCCATTTTCTGTATCTGTGAGGTATTTAAAAGCACAGATGTAAAGAGTTATTTAAAAGGAAACATTATGTTCTACATCATGTCGAGGCATGTCTGTGGCTCCGGTGTTCTGGTCACTTCCACCCACTGTGTCATTTTGAACTTTGTAGATTTTTGGGTTTCTTAGCCACCTTCTTCAGGTATGAATAGAAACCGTCTGCTACGGGATGTCAAGTCATAACCCTCTAGGGGAAGTTTTCTTGAATTGTTGAAGAAGTGAACTTACCCGGAGGCATTTTACCCCCCAGCAGTAGCTGGGGGGTAAAATGTAAAGCGTACCCACTGTAAGTAGTTAGTAGTGTTTTATGTCAATGAAAAACCTGGTCTTTGTTATACTATTACCTTAAAGTGCTGCTTACTGAATTAACAATGTCACATGACTATTAAAGAATTTATATGTTAATAAATAACCATAAGCCTGGCATCTAATAACTGAAATATAAATATAAAATGCAACCAAGTCTGTAGTAAAGGACCGTTCTAATATAGAAAGGCTTCATTATCCTCCACTAATATCTGCTACCTATGCGTTAAATCATTTGACAAGAAGAGAATATTCAAAGAAAAAAAATCAGACATTTTCTTACCTCAGCCAAAGTTTGCTGCAAAACGATGGCAAGTGCCTGAAACCTACAGTTGCTGGCTGCAAGGAGTTCTTTGAGCTGCTGGATGTTCTGCTCTCTCCTCTCATCCTGCAGGACACCTTCCTGTGCCACAGTCTGAGACCCAGTAGTCTTTGCTGCCCAGGAATGTTGCTGCTGATGTGGCCTGGAGTTGGTCTTGAGTTTGTTCTTGTCCACTGTAAAAGAACATGTATTGAATGTTCCCTTTCCCCAGACACCTCTTACAGCTCCTCTGGTGGAAGCCCGAGGCGTTTCTAGGTTCGGGCTTCCACTGATGATCAATGATAACATCAGCGTAACCCCCGCAGATGACCACCCAACCAATGTGTTTCTGTCTGCTTCTATAAGTCAAAGCCCAGGTTTACTGCATCTCAGACATGTACTGCTGAATTATTCAGCTTGATGAGTACCAGTGCTACTCTTTAAATCTAATTATTTTCCATATTATAATTCAATCCAGGGCTCTGCAGGCACCAGCCACCAAGGGCAGCCTATTTTGGCAAGGTCGTGCTACAGCAGGCTTGATTTACATCTGCTTTATAAATACATCAGTGACATCTGATAAGTAACATCAATTTAACTAATGAAGAGTACATTGTTACCAGCACTAGTTTGAAAGCATCAGAAGAACACTTGCAGTATAAATAAATAATAAACAGAGGCATTGGAATAGAAAAGACGCTCAGTTGTTTCTTTAAAGAGAAAAGCTAATGTACACACAGCTATCGACAGCATGAGAAATAACTGAAATGGCAACTTTATTAAAAACAGGCTACGCTGCTCCAACGGGGGACAGTCGGACTCCACAATTAGATAGGCTTTTTGCCTCTAACCAGTTATGAAAAAAAAATACAGAATGCAATAACATATTTAGAGAGCTACTCTCCCATGGCCTAATAATAGAAGTACTCTAAAGAGTATTTATGATCATGACCTTTCACAAACCTGTACAAATCAAGCTGACGTTAGATGCATTGAGCTGGACCACCAAACCACAGCAGCACAACACCAGCATAAAACTGTAATGTCATCCATCTACATTTACTCTGATGCTTCTCAAAACAGATGCTTCTATACAGAGTCAGGACTGGATAATAAAGCCAACAGGAAGGGTGTTTCCTGAATTCTCCTAATAGTGAAACTTGATGCTGTAGGAATTAAAACAGCTCAGCTTAAAACAGCAGGAGAGGAGATTTAAATCAACAGTCCTGTTTAGATAAATCACTAAGAGTCCCCAATTTGGCTTTTCCTGGCTGATGTCTGACCTGCCGATTCCAGCTTTCATTGCTTTTTTTTCTTCTAAACACCATCACATATAAGAGAAAAAAAAACACTGCAGATTCCGTTGGAATGTACCATAAAAAAATGATCCCCAGCTAAACATCATAGCATTCGTGCCTGATCTTTATTAGACTTTTATTAAACTCAAAAATAGCAACAAGTACATGTTGGTGGTTGTGTTTATAGTTTTAGTCTTCAGAAGTTTAATTAAAGTACACAGTAAAAACAAAAAAACTGAATAAAAAATTTAATAAAAAATAAATAAATAAATAAAAAGTCAGGACTTTTCAAAATGTGACCTGGCAATTCCAATTAAACAAGTGGGTGATTTTAATTTCGGGCTGATGGAGCAATGATGCTGTCATTAAAATGTTTGTCTTTTTCTTTTTTATTTTTGCATAAACAAATCGCCACCTTAACATGGTAGAGGGGTTTGAGTGCTCAAATGACCCAGGAGGCTATGTTGTTTGGGTCTCAAATGCCCCTGGTAGGGTCTCCCATGGCACAGAAGCCTTTATGAGGACTAGTAAAACGAAGCACGAGATGATGCCCGATCCCCGAATGCTTATGGTGGCTCTAGGGACGTGGAATGTCTCCTTGCTATGGGGGAAGGAAACCAAGCCTGAGAGACATTAGCTAGAAATTGTCAGGCTCACATCCACGCTCAGCTTGGGCTCTGGAACCCAGCTCCTTTGAGAGAGTTTGGACTCTCTTCCACTCTGGAATGGCCCGCGGTTAGAGGTGGTGGGTTAAGTTTGCCTATGACCCCCAGCTCAGTGGTTTCATGATGGGGTTCACCCTGGTTGAGTCGCATCTCTGCGCCTTCGGGTTTGGGTCTCTGTCTGCCGTTTTAGCCTATGGGCCGAGCGTCCCTGTCAGAGGTGCTGGACGGTTCCCCTCTCAGGTTCTCCATCCTTCTGCTGGGGGACTTCAAAGCCCACACCAGAAACAACTTGGAGGGGTGTGGTTGGGAGGAATGGCCTCCCTGATCTGAATCCAAATGGTGTTTTGTTATTGGACTTCTGTGCCAGTCACGGATTGTTCATAACGAATACCATTTTTAAGCATAAGCATCATTGCATTTGACACCAGGACACCCTAGGCTGGAGGTCGATGGTCAATGACTTTGTAATCGTGTGTTTAGACCCTCGGCCGCAAGTCTTGGATACTCGGGTGAAGAGAGGGGCTAACAGATCATCACTTTGTGGTGAACTGGGTCTGCTGAAAAAGAAGGAAGGTGGACATACTTGGCAGGCCCAATTGTATAGCGAGGGTCTGCTGGGAATGTCTGGCAGAGTCCTCGGTCAGGGACTTTCAGATGTGGGATTCAACTCCCACATCTGAGAGAGCTTTTCCCAGATCCTCAGGGAGGCTGGAGACAGAATTCAAGTAGAGAATGTTCTCCACCTCTATTGTTTCTGAAGAAGAACTCCTATCGGTTGGCTTCAGGACTCATGAGAAGGCTGACTGGTACCCCAGTTCTCAACCGCAAAAAGGGTGGCTTGCCTACTTTGAGTTGGTAGGGAGTTCTTGCCTCAAGTGGAGGAGTTCACGAGTGAGGGAAGAATGAAGCGGGAGATTGACAGAGAGATCAGTGCAGCCGCCGCAGTCTGTTATGGTGAAAAGAAAGCTTAGCCGAAAGGCTAAGCTCTCGGTTTACCGGGTAAGCCTACGTTCCTACCCTCATCTATGGGCATGAACTTTGGGTCATGAAAGAACGAGATCCGAGATGCAAGTGGCTGAAATGAGCTTCCTGCGCTGGGTGGCCGGGCTCTCCCTTAGAGATAGGGTGAGGAGCTCGGAGTAGAGCCGCTGCTCCTCCCAATCGAGAGGAGTCAGCTGAGGTGGCCTGGGCATCTGTCCCGGACACCCCTTGGACACCTTCCTCGGGAGGTGTTCCTGGCACGTCCCACTGGGAGAACACCCAGGGGACGACCCAGGATACGCTCGAGGAACTATGTTTCCTGACTGAGCTTGGAAATGCCTCGGGCTTCCACCAAAGGAGCTGGAAGAGGTCTCTGGGGAGAGGGAAGTCTGGGCGTCTCTGCTGCGAGTGCTGAACCACGTGACCCGGGCCTGGATTAACTGAAGACAACGAATAGGAGTACAAAATATTGCCTTAATGGAGCAGTAAAGCAGCTAAACAACTAAGGTAAGGAACAAAGATGGGTACACATCTTTATTCCTTGGCAATAAACAGGGGAACATCTAGGAAATGTTTATGTCTGATGGTATAATGGTTAAAAAGGTGTCATCCTATAAGGACTTGGGAATATGAATTGATGAAAAGCTTTAATTTAAAGTATATATGAAAGTTTTTTTGTATTTCATAAATAAATTGTGTTTCATATTTTTTGCAAAGAAAATAACAGTTAATGAATTTATACCAGCATTAATTATAGACATAAACATTGATAATCATTTTAAATGAAAAATCTCTCATATATATAAGGTCTCCCTTATAACAAAAATTCCTGATTTCAATGGACTTCCTTAATAAATGAAAGGTAAAAGGTAAGCAAATAATATTGTTTATTATCATCAGGAAAAAGTGTGTCATAATGATAAACTTATGATGACGTTTGCAAAATAGTATTATTGGGACTGTTATTTAGGAGATGGAACTAATTATATAAAAATATTGGCATGTTTTAAAATAAGATTGAACGCAGTTATTTAGAGTGTATTTTAGTGGTCCAATTGCACCACTTAATGTAACTGATGTCTTAAAGTAGTCTACTTGAATTAATTTAATTTTTAGCGCTTTGAGTGCTTTGTTGCTGAAAAGCACTATATAAATAAACTTGACTTGACTTTTAGAGCAGGATTTGTGTTTGTGCAATAAATAACCTTTTATTTGGCTATTTAATGGTAAGACTATATCGCACAGCCCCAGTTAGAGACACATCATCCATATTTGAGAAAAACTACATCATTCTTTATCTGTCAAATAACTACAGAAACTGAACTTGGACTACAGAAATGTAGACATTTTTTTCTAAGCCTGAACTGTTGCGGACAGTTATATGCTGAATGCTACTGCTGAATCTATCTTCCACAATATGGTCAGGAGAAAAAAGAGCAAATGTAAAAGATTTAAATATTTTGTAAACTTTTCTCTCCAGCCTTGCCAATCTTTCTGGGATTGCTGTTGTCTGTAATATGAGGAAGCGTTTTGCTCGTCTCCGATTCAAGTTTCCTTTTGAATCCTAACAGATCCTACAATAGCTCACTCAGTCAATCATTCTATCTGTACACACCAGTGGCGGATGCTGGTCCTTCAAGGAGAGGAAGCTCAATTTCAAGATCGCTGATTCGCTCATTTCACTGTCAATCAAAAAGGGATTCAGCCTCAGACAGATCATCCAATCATCATGCAGAAGCCGAGCGTCCGGGCCAGCCCACTGCCCCATAGACCCCCAGAGACGGCGAGTGTCCGATGGGCGGGACAAAGCCCAGCATTTATCCAATGACTCATCTCGTTTCGCTGCAGCCGAGGCTGCCCCATAGACCCCCAGAGACGCCGAGCGTCCGATGGGCGGGACAAAGCCCAGCATTTATCCAATGACTCGCCTCGTTTCGCTGCAGCCGAGGCTGCCCCATAGACCCCAAGAGACGGCGAGCGTCCGATGGGCGGGACAAAGCCCAGCATTTATCCAATGACTCACCTCGTTTCGCTGCAGCCGAGGCTGCCCCATAGACCCCCAGAGACGCCGAGCGTCCGATGGGCGGGACAAAGCCCAGCATTTATCCAATGACTCGCCTCGTTTCGCTGCAGCCGAGGCTGCCCCATAGACCCCCAGAGACGCCGAGCGTCCGATGGGCGGGACAAAGCCCAGCATTTATCCAATGACTCACCTCGTTTCGCTGCAGCCGAGGCTGCCCCATAGACCCCCAGAGACGCCGAGCGTCCGATGGGCGGGACAAAGCCCAGCATTTATCCAATGACTCGCCTCGTTTCGCTGCAGCCGAGGCTGCCCCATAGACCCCCAGAGACGCCGAGCGTCCGATGGGCGGGACAAAGCCCGGCATTTATCCAATGACTCGCCTCGTTTCGCTGCAGCCGAGGCTGCCCCATAGACCCCCAGAGACGCCGAGCGTCCGATGGGCGGGACAAAGCCCAGCATTTATCCAATGACTCGCCTCGTTTCGCTGCAGCCGAGGCTGCCCCATAGACCCCCAGAGACGCCGAGCGTCCGATGGGCGGGACAAAGCCCACCATTTTTGCTGCACTATTGAACTCACTGTTTAAAGCACTGTGAAGCTACGGGAATGAGTGAGAGGAAAGCCGCGTCGTTACCAGCGATAAGAGCTGATTCTGAACAAATGTTGAGCGCGTTGTAGCGCATATTTAGTCAATGACATGTACACACAACAGTATATATTTGATCACTTGACATTTTAGGGGAAGCTGAGCTTCGCTTGCAGTCTTAGAGCAATCGCCACTGGTACACACACATATAAAACATCTGAAAACACTTTCAGTGGAAGACCTTTACTGTTATAAAAACAAATAGGGTGTCTCCAAGTCTTTAGACTAAAGATGACAGATACTCATTTTTTATTTCCTAAGGTAGAGTTTTTGCATGACGTAGTCAGTCAGCTATATTAAAATTATTGCCTATTTAAGAAACAGCTGTTTTCTGCTGGTTTTTAAGTTATACTGCCCTCTGGTGGCTTTGCAGAGACATTTAGCATGTTGTAAATAGATACATGTGCATATATCTCCGTGTCAGCAAGATAATCTGTTAGAAAGCCTCTTATGGTGTCCTGTGTCTTACAATGTATAAATATGAAATGATAAGTAGATTTCTATAAGTGTGTAATGCTAGGAGTAGCTAAATAAAAATCAGATTTATTGTTTGAGTTCTACATTCCTTAAATGTAAAATTAGACCCAAAACAGATTTACAGTACATCTTAAAAACACATTCATGAAGTTAATTGACATGCCTATGTAAAAAGAAACTGTTTGGGCTTCTTTCCAAGGCCACAGGAGGACATTATGAAATGCTGCTGAGTTTAAATAATTTATGCTGTTACCAGTTAAATTATTCAAATGTGACCTAGAGAAGTAGTTGGTTCTGATCCGAGACATGGGGGATTACCTTATTTTCTTTTAGCTTATTAAATGTATTAAAGAAAAAATATATATATACAGATTGGCAGAAAATATTTCTAAGAAAATGGTTCTAAACATGGCATCTGAGAAACAGCATAACTGGTTTTGTCATTTTGTTTTCTATAAAAACAAATCTGCATGTGATCTGAGCAACCCCAGCAAGTCTGTGTAAGCGCTGTTCCATGGAAACGCTCAGTAGTGATTACATGCACATGTTGCTCTCTTTTATTTTAGACACACCACACACACACACATTCAGAATCATGTCATATCTCCAACTTGAAAAACGTATAAAATCAGCGGACGGGCACTGTAACGCTCAGAGATATCACATCGTAGCACAAAGCACGGTGGGTGAGGAGACCCCTCACAATTAGACACTTGTTATGGTGCTTGGTGGCTGCAATTGGCAGCATCTATTCTCTGCATAGAATGAGAGTTAAACAGAGGTGCTTTGTCTGAAATAAATGCATCACCACTTTAACATCATGTTAACGCGGAATTATTGTATTCATGGTCATCGCTTAAACTAGCTTTTATTTAGAGTTTACAAAAAATTTAATGATTTTTACTTTATTAGTAATGATTTTTTTTTCATTATTTATTGCGTTTTTTTTTATTTCATTTTTCAGTGTTTAGTTGTTGATAAGAAAAAAAAATGATAGCGCTACCTTTTCATGTCTCAGCTATACAGACACTTTGAGACATTTTAACCTCTTTCGCCATGTGTTTAACAGTTTTATCTGGCTCTCGTTTTTTAGCATGGTGGTGGTTTGGGGGTGCTATAGTTAATATTCTCTCTGTCAGTGCAGCATCTTTCCCTGAAGCAGCGTTCTAATGAAGACAATTTGATTTAATAGCACCTAATCATTGTTTAGCTGTAAACATGATCTTTCTGCATTATTAGGTCACCGTGATGCTGTACAGTCTGGTGTCTGCCGTCAGGAATGTTCTGATTATCATGAAAACAGCAAGGTGTTGATTCACTGCTGCACCCTGTTCCCAGAACACTGCTCACCAGTCAGAACGAGGTCATCATCGATGAACCAAGTGAACAGGGACCAAAATGACCTTCATGCATCAATAAAATACACAATTTGCTGAACAGTCTCATAAGACTGATCCTTAAAATAATGCAATCCAACCAAGAACAGTAATCTGACTTCATTAGTGTCGACTTTGTTTGTTTACAGCTGGAAAAATTGTTGCCGCATCCAAATATACTTCTGCAGAGTTGCACGTTTTGGTGACCAAGGTATGTAAATGAAACCTGAACCACCTGTGCTGCCAAATAAGAAGTTTTACTAAATATAGCTTGTAGAAACAGCTAGCAGCAGAACTGTGTTAAATAAAAAACTAAAAAACAACAACAGGTTTGGCTGATCTGTTACAGAACAGAAGGGTAGAAAAATAACGCCACAACCAGCAGAAAACTCAGCAGCAGGATTTAACATTGATAAAGCAGACAGACCTGCTTGGAAAACCACGGGGCTTTTCCTGCATCCTGAGAGCAGCTGAATGTTTCGCAGTAACCCTTTGGCTGTCAGACGCACGTGGATGTTTGACAGGGAGAGCTTTGGAGACCATAACATGGCTCCAAAACAAAACTTATTCAGTGTTTGTAGGAAATAAAAAACCTAAATCCTTGTCCTAACGTAGAAGCCTCACCCTTGATGTACACACCAGCAGCTTAGATGACTCCGAAGAGGAGCGGAAGAGAATAACTATATAAAAACATAAAGCAGTTGCAATAGTTGCACAGAGATGCCCTTGAGGGCACCCAGTTCAGCATGGCAGCTGAGAGCAGAATGTGAAGAAAGGTCAAGGAATGTCCAGTGGCTGCGGCTCATAGACGCAATGTAGGGAAACAAAAAATAACTAGCCCTTAATCCTCTTGGGAAAACTAAGCTTCAGTTTTCTGCGTTTTCAGAACAGCATTTTCAAGCATGATGATGGCGGTGCTGAAGCAGAGCCAGGATACAAACAGAGAGAGGAGAGAGGGTGGGCAGTGTGGGCGGAGCACTCAGAAGAGCTGTGGCCAATAACAGTTTAGTGTAGCTCTCTGGCTACATCAACGTTTTCTCTTTTATTCCATTTCCCTCTCTTCCCAGGAGGAGTGGACACTGTTAGGCTGCTCAGTAAAAGGTTTTCAGGTAAGTAAAATGAAAAAGGGAAAAAACTGAAAAAAGTCTCTGTTAAAATGTGGCCCATACCATAATGGGACACAAAATGAGGATGTCTCTTATTTCTCACTTGGAGAAAGATGTCATGAAGCAGAATAAAAGCCAAATTGATGAATTTTTTAAAGTGAAACCTGTGGTTCTTAAACTAAGGGTGTCCTAAATTGGTATTTATCACTGGATTTTCATTCGCTAAATCAAAAAACGAACATGGTCAATAATTTGATTAAAGGTAATTTTGTGATATGGCAAATCAAAAATAAAAAGATTTGATTATAAATCAGTACAAAAATGGTAAATGAGCTGCATTTGTATAGCGCTTTATCTAGTCCGAGGACTCCAAGGTACTTTACACTACAATCAGCCATCTACCCATTCATCCACACACTGATGGTGTTAGACTACATTGTAGCTACAGCTGCCCTGGGGCAGACTGACAGAAGCGGGGCTGCCATATAAAAACGGATCTTGAGCTTGCAGAAAGAGGAATACTTCTAGACCACCATCCATTTTCTTTATTTCTATAACTCCAGTCCTAGAAATGATAAAGGCAAACTCCATATTCCATACTCCGAGTTTTCTAGGATGCACAAGAACCCAATGGATCATTGTTTGTTTTGTCAAAAGATTTCTTTTTAGGCAGTGTTAAAATAAATTAAAATATAAGTTAGTGTTTTGTACTTCATGGCCACTGCAAAAAGCCTTTAATGCAATCTGCTTCCCAAACACAATGAAACAAATCTTACCAGTTCCACCAGGCGTTAGTCCGACAGGTCTTCCATAATTGGGCTTTATTTGTGGACTGACAGCAGAGCTTGATGATACCTTGCTTGTGGAAGTTGCAGACCTGCATGCTGTAGTCACAGCTGTTACAAAAAGAAGATCCATGTGAGAGAAAATGCTGGAGTTAATCCAAACCATGATGAAGCAGAATGCTGGTCACCAACAACACTGAAAACTGACACTTGAAAGCAGTTTTAAAGCTGAACTAACTGCCAACAGTTCAACAGGCCGACAGAAGAAGAAGTGATACAATCAAATCATGATTAAAATGTCTTCATCATGTAGCATTACCATACAATATCAGAGGATATTATAGCATTGTTTGACACTGATAGAATAAAAGATTTGATTGACAATGTTAAAACAAAAGAAAACAACTCTTTGTTAGAAAGTCTAAAAGCAGTTTAGGAAGGTCATTTGTGTTAATCGTGACTGCATTTTAAAAAAGGGATGGTTCAGGATTTTTGAAGCTCAGGTTCTGTGAAAATGTTCTAATCAGTTAATATCTTGTCTGCAGTAGATACCTCTCCTACTGTCTTTATTGAGTCCAAATCCAGATGAGTTGGTCCCAGAGGCAGAACCTAACAGCTAGTCTGAGATGGACTAAGATAAAAGATGACTTCTACCGTCTTCAGATAAATCCAGTCTCGAACACGTCTTACCAGTTGATCTAACTCCCATCTTACGATGTTTAAACCATCATGTACCAGCGGTACATGTATTTCCAATCAGAATCAGTACCAAACAGAAAGGCAAGGCAGTATAAAAATAAAGTGTTCACTTACACAGCAATATATTTTTTGCTTTCAACATTGCTTTACCTTTCTACCAGACAGTTACTCTGACTGGACATGCTTTCCATGGTGTGTTCTCAGCACATCAAACACTCACTGCCTTCTACGTCTTCTATGGAAATAATCATCCAATGAAAATGTAACAACATTTAAAGGTTCATAACATAGTGTTTCTGTAAGCCATTATGACTTTTCAGAGGCTGGAATTGTCTTAAAAACATTAAAAGGTCCACTCTTGGATTACCCATTAACATCAGCCTCTGGGACTGAAGAACCAAGGTTTATACAAATAAAGACACAGATTTATCTACTGCAGGCAACATTGTATAACATTTTAAAAGAACCTCATTTTAAAAACCCTCAACTATCGCTTTAACCAAATTTGTTAAATGTCCTCTCAGAGCCATAAGAAGGTGTTTCCTACCTGATCCACTGTTTTTAGCAGGGGTTGAAATAAGCCTTGCTTTAAGCACCACAGATTTAAGTGGTGTTGGCTTGTGTGCAGCTCCTCCAGAAACTGGGGCACAATAACAGATATATATGGGTTAAATACATCAAAGCATTCTTCTAAACTCTGGATATATAGCATTTTAACTGCACAACTTAAAATACATTAGCTATTACAGTCATACTTTAAATACAAACTACATAAAACATGTGATTCCATTACATAAACACGAAAACTACAAGCAAAAGGTTGACCATTAGGACTACCATTTACCAGGGGAAGAACAAATAGAACATGTACATTTTATATCTCTGTGCAGAATAACACAAACTGAATAAAGTGTCCCGTACAGTGAACAGTAACAGTCCCTTAGAAATTGCCATTATGTCTCTAAAGCTTTCTACCATTTCCATGAAACGCAGCCAACAAAGGGACGATACAAAAGCGATAGGATCCAATGAGCAGGCAGGTCAACAGCGTGAGATCATAGTTAGATTCAGCATGGCTTTGTGCAAGTAAAGAGGAGTTATAGAAAACATAAGCTGGGAATTCAGTCCAAGTGCAGCTTCGAAGTTCAGTGTAGCCGGCCATAGGGTTTCTGGTAAGAATGTAGTGATTTCTCTTTCTGTCCACCTCAGCATCAGTGTCTGCTTTTACTCCTCCAGGCTACATTGTGTGTTAACTAGAGTGGAACAGAGGACGTTGCCATGACTACACGAGGTGGGGTCCCCAGTTTGGAGAACAGGTCCTCTCAGCCAATCATAACAGGCTGCTGAATACTCTGGGAGAAAGGAACAATACATAACAGAGCTCCTCATCTGTACAACTCTGCTGCTAATAAAATGGTTTAATCCACTGGCATTCAGATAAGTTCATTTATTTTGAGGTTTGATCCATTTTACAAAACTGAAAAGACATTTTGCTCTCTTTTAGAGAGAAAGTAAAAAGAAAATATATTAAAGAAAGATGCATATCTAGGTCAAGGCCTAAAATGCGTCAACATTTAAAGAGCAGCCCCTCCCCTCCTGATCCAAATGTACCTTAAAAAAAACATGGTGGTCCTTCCACTGAAAACAAGCAAGCTGATTTTACATATTTGCGTAAAACCCTGCAGTAACGATCCCTTTATCTGCATTCTCTTGAGCCTCACCTGGTGTACTCTTAGACTCCTGACACAGACCAGGGATCTTCCTTGGCAGTCTAACAGCAGGAGTAGGGGGAGGGCCCATGAGTGAGGAGCGACTGGGAGTTTGAGAAGGTCTGGATGCATTTTGCTGGTGCTTAATGCTTATGGGTGGCTCCTCTGTTGCCTGGGCTCTTTGACAGCCTGGTATACAGTTGAGGAAAAATAAAATTAAACCCATATACAAAATGACATCAAACTTTAACTTCTGCATTTTGCTTTTGATAAATGAAATATCAAAAACCATATACATTCTAGCTATAACTCATATGGAAAACAGCAACAAAGAATGAAATGTCTGTTTCTGGCCAAAACGTGAATAGCAGCATGGTGAATGTCGCACTGTTCCCATGTGGTTTAGCCACTTCAGCCCTCATCACAGAGTGCTCAATGTCATCCCCTGGTGGGGTGACATTGAGCACTCTGTGATGAGGGCTCAATGTCCCCCTGGTGGGGGAGACCATGTTACTGCAACCTGCTTCATTCTTTTTTAACCGTGTCCTGTCCAGCAGAGTAGTGCTCAGAATTGTTGTCTGAGTGCCAAGAAGTCCAACAGATTTACTTTCACAAGTGGAGCATTACAGCTAACGCTTTAAAGCTCTGCTTGATATTTATAAAAGAAACTTTATTAGAAACAGCATTGGGATTATTTCAATTGTTACCGACATTGCGACAGAAACGAAAAGGAAAAAATAAGAAGAGAGAGAGAGGGGGCAAAAAGGCAAGGGGAGAGAAGGAGAAAAGAATGGAGGAGAGAAAGAAGGATGAAGAGAACATAAGAGAACACCCTGCTTGCTTCTACACCTGCAGAGGCATTCATATTAACACCTTTTTTACCAAAAAGTGCACGAATCTGTTGTATCTGTTAACACTTGAATCTAAACACCTGTGGGTCTGAGTGTGAGCACGCGTGAGGAGCCACAGACCTGCCCCCATGGACCTGGGACAGATACGGAGGAAATCTGAGCCACAGACATTCAAAGGCCCCCCCAGAGCACAGGAACCCCAGGAGAACCATTGCCGGGACTACTGCAACCCCCCCAGAGAAGAGCAGGGGAGAGTCCCAGTGGAACCACCCTGGCCTGGACCCCGACCCCCCTGCCCCCAGTCTACAACGATTCCCATCCTCATCTGGAGAGGGGGCCATGTACAAAAGAGGGGTCTAAATGGTCCAAACTAGCCCGCCAACCAGAGCCGCCACAGGATGAAACAGTCCCAACCCCATGAGTCCCCCACCCTCAATGAAGCCCAACATGTTATTCCCCACAGGTCCACCCCCAACCAGGACACAGATAACACATGCCCCCGAACCCAAACGCCATGTATCCCCCCACAGGTGAGTTCCATCCCCGAAAAGCCGATAAACCCACACATCGCAAGCTCCACACACAGCCCCGCTTCAAGCATCCCCGCCGCATCCTGCCCCCTACCATACCGTGCGCCGCGATGGCACATCCCAATCAACACCGCACACTGCCCGGCCAAGACCCCCCTCGCTGGAGCCCGGCGTCCTCCCAACCGAAGCCAGGGACCGAGATCCAAGGAAATCCAAGCGATCCCGAGAGAGCCGAAACGCCAGCCCCAGCACCAGACAACCCCCAAAACCTGCTTCACTCAATTTTTAAAGCAGCTTGTCAAACTTGCAAGTGCATCTCAATAAATTAGATCATTAAGGTGAATTATTATACATTCATTACACACAGACTGATATAACTGAAGTCTTTATTTTTTATTTTCAAAACCAAAACTATTTTTTTAGAAAATTCCATAAAAGTCTAATAAACTGTATACTGTACACTATATGCAATCAATACTTTAATGCGTTGGGGTTCTTTTTACATGAATTACTGCATTGATGCAGCGTTTCATGGAGGTCATCTGTGGCCTTGAGCTTGTTTGCGTTGTTGGGTCTGGTCTCTCATCTTCTTGACAAAACCCCATAGTTTTTCTAAGGAGTTTAGGTCAGTTTAGGCCAGTTTGCTGGTCAGTCATACCATGGTCATCAAAGCAGGTACTGCTACTTGCAGGGTAGGTAGGTGAAAAACCCTGCTGGAAATTGTCTTTAGAAAGTTTCTCAACAGAGAGAAGCATGCAGTGCTTTGAAATTTCCCAGCAGGGGGCTGTGCCGACTATACAGTTGATGTAAGTTGATGTACACTATGTAAGTTGCCCAGTGTGTAATGAATATATATAATATTCAGGTTTTATTTTTTTTATTCACAAAGGAATTACTGAAATTAATTAATTTATTTTCTGATGATATCCTAAGTTAGTAAGATTCACCTGTAGAACCGAGATAAGCAACTTGATCTCTAGCTTACACTGTACTTTAGCATGACCACAAGCTCGGTACTGCCCAATATTTTTCTGGGAACAAAAAATAAAATGAACCAAACGTGAACCTACCTTCGCTTGTTATATTACTATGGACCTTCCCAACGGTTCTTGAGATCTTGCTCTCAACTCTTCCTGGAGCTCCCAGTTTTTGCCTGGTTGACAGTGGGGCTGGTCTCGGACTGGAAGCTGGAGGCTGGGAAAGTGATGCTCCTCTTCCTCGTCTGGGAGAGGGCTGGCCTTGAGATCTACTTTTACTTTCATTCAGCTGGGCACCTGCCATGGTTGATTTGCTGGTTTCTGCCTGAGAAAAACAAAGACCATACACCTCATACAAATTAAACTTGTAATTATACAGATCTAGTGTACTAAGAATTTTATAGAGCACGCATTTGAATTTGTATTTGATAAACTTCAAGTCCAGGTGTCCACTCACCACTAGACTTATCTTTTTTACTCCTCTTGAGTTGTCTGCAGGACTGTTTGTTTTCTCAACGTGTTTGTGCTGAGAAGGGCACTTTGGATTGCCTGCTTTGGTTGCGCTCTTGACGTTGTCATCATGAGAAACTGTGAAACTAGCTGTGGCCCACTGAGCCGCTTTCTTCTCTTTGGGTGGCCTAGAGCTTGATAAACCCTCAGAGGACCAGCAGGGCCGCATCATGCCGACATTGGGCCTATCTTTACCTGAAGCCGAGCCTGAAGTGACCCCAATTTTGTTTAAAACATCCTTCTTTGGAGTTACTTTGGGATCCACTTGGCCACTTCTAGCTAAGGATTTTTCCACACTTGAAGCACAGCTCAGGCTGGTAGCGTGTTGAGCTGATGCCTCTGATCCTTGGCTGGTGGATCCCCGTGTCCCTTCAAAGCTGCTTTCACTGCACTGGGACACTGAAACGTGTTCTTTGACATCTGAGTGGGGGTCAGGTGAAGATGCTGCAGTAGGCCCACATAGCTGTTTAGCAGTCACTCCTGAAGAAGCAGCTCTATTGTTAACTCGTCCATTAGGATCAGATGTTTTAGAGAGAGCAGAGACCCCCGTACATCTGCTCATAACTTTGGAAGCAGCAATCCTAAAAGTTGTTCTTTTATTAGCCTCACTGTGTTTATTAACCTGCATGGACTTTTGCAGTTTAGCAGTGCCTGGCACAGCTGCTTGCTGCGACATTCTAGTGAAGACCTTCGATTTCACAGCACCGAGCTCAGATTTAGGAACCTTCTGTAATTCTCTTTTGTTGACTTTGCAAACTGAAGGTGTAACACTTGCAACCTGGCGCCCTTTAGACGTGACAGAGGTTTGCTGCCTTTTCTCAAGCTGGAAACCTGGGCAGATAACATTTTCAATGCAAGGAGATAAAAAAGAGAGGCTAGGGACCTTGTTTCCAATGGTTTGCACTGGAGTGGACGTATGAACATCATCATCACTGTCCTGCATTCCTGACATAGTGGACACAAAGGTTTTGCCAAGTTCTGGAGTCAACTCTTCGGAAACCTGCTGCAGGAGCTCTGCTTCAGCACCAGAAGATCTGGGCTGTTTTGTCTGATCTGTAGGCGTTTCACAAATAAAGGTCATGTAAAGACCCCCTTCACCTTCACTCGGCAGTGGTACCAGAGAGCTGAATGTTGCTATATCTTCTTCCTCAGTGAGGTTCTCCAAGCTGTTTGCCTGACTGAAAGTCACACCAAGACTACGATGCCCCATGCGCTCCGTGGTCGCTCTCTCTGTGGTGGTTTTGCAGACATCTGGCAGAGCACCTGACTGCAGGTTAGATTCACAAGGCACAGACATGGAGCTCGCAGCAGGAGAAATGCTGGAATCTTCCAATGAGGAGAAAGCTAAGAGGGATTGTTCCTCCAGACAAAAACTGTGACTTCTTACCACCATTTCTCCAGAGCTGATGGGGGTGAACTCATTCCCACTGGATCCTCTACAGGAAATGTCACTTAAACTCAGCTTGCCTTCTCTTCCAACTGATTCTGAACAGATCTCATCATTTTTACCATCATGTTCTTCATGCTTACAAAAACTCTCATGCATCTCAGATCCAGTTTGTCTACTACGGGTAAAGCAGAAGTTTGTGTTCCAGGAATTCTGACCTCCATTTACAGGTGTTACAATAAACGCTTCATTCATGCCTGAAGTTACAACAGTGAGAAGATCCTGCTGTAGGGTGGAAGTGTGGCTGTTACCCCCAGGGTAATGTTCATTCAGGGAGCAGTCTGTGTTGATGTAAGGGGAGCCTCTGGCTTCTCTTTCACTCAGGCTGGAAATACCGTCGGAGTCGGGGGATGCGGAAAACCTCCCGTCTCTCCGCTTGGTAGGAACAGAGCTCTCCAAGCTCTCACCTGGTAAATTAAATGTCTTAGCCATTTTAGAGCTGGGATGGGATTCAAGTTCAGAGTAAAATCTCCTTCGACTGATGGCACTGTAATCCATCATGTTTGTTGGGTAGGCCTGGACATCTGTGAAAATGTAGGGAATGTTACTTTCTTTCTAAAAAGCTTTTAATGAATTGTACAAAAATACCAGAAAAACAGGAGGACATGCAATATGCCCAGGTGATCTGTGTTAATAAAGAAATGTCTGTACAATGGAAACGGCAAACTTCAGTTGGACTGGAAACAACCATGACTGATGCAAGTTTAGATGGTTTTATGGCAAATACTACACAATCCTGCTAAAACAAGTTTGATAAAACAAGAAAACTAAAAAATGCCAACATATGTCAATTTTTAATGAGTCTGATCTCAAATATCTATTAAGCTAGCAGTCATTCAGTCTGAGAGGTTGACATATTAATAGCTTTGCTGTGGCCCTATTGTGTTTGTTTAAGCAGGTTGGACTGCAAAGCTTACCAGCAGCTACAACAAAGGTACCACTGTGGTTCACAAACAGCTTGAAAATGGTCAACTATAAAGACTGAAGGGATTATTCAACAAGTGAAAAGAGATATCTAACTTTAAGCCTATGCAAATATCAAATACATTTTTATGAAAAAATAACTGGTACAGTTCAACGTCTACACGCATTATATAGATAATGTTTCTGCTTAAAAAGCAGGCTGAGTCAAGATCATAGAAACTATGTGATTATCTCAGGGTACATATATTACCTTATCTTATAATAACTGATAATTCCCTTTTAAATGCTTCCTATTTATAAAGAAATGTAAATGGTAAAGCAGAATTCAAACTGCAGTATGTTAATGTTCGTCTTTTTCAAGGCAGTCTGCTAACCCTTGGATTGATCAGTTCTGCTAAAAACTGCTTGAATAACAAGAATACTGACAGTTGCATTGAGTTGGCATTAAAATAAACATTTTGGCATACTAAGCCATATTAACAGTGTGAAGAAAGTTGTATAAAAGCAGAGACACTGAAGAAAATACATAGGGTTCCAAACTAGGGCTACACAATAGCAGGAAAACAAATAGTTACGATATTAGTTTGGCATACTGACATCATATTGGTCGTGATGAATTAAAGATGTTCTTTAGCACTCTGCATGTTGGCCAGTGACCGCTAGAGATACGCACCAGCCAGCCCCCGAGACACCTTCAAGGATAAATGGAGTTAGACAATGGCTGGATGCTCTTTAACTTAAGCATCTTAGCCACTGGATTCTACGCCATGTGAAGGTATCTAAGCCAGTGGCAAAAACTATGGAATCACCCTGGAAATTTTCATTCCCAAAACTAACACCTGCATCAGATTAGACCTGCTCGTTAGTCTGCACTTAGAAAGGAGTGATCACAGCTTGGAGAGCTGTTGCACCAACTGGACTGACATGAACCATGGCACCGACACCAGAGATGTCAATTGAAACAAAGGAGAGGATTATCAACCTGATCATTCACAGTCAGCTTTGTCCAAAATCTGGACCAAGTACAAACGTGGGAAGGTTGTTAAAGGCAAGTATACTGGTAGGCCAAGATACCAAAACGTCAAGACGGAAAACTTAAAAGGAATATGTATTGAAAACAGAAAATGCACAACAAAACAAATGAGGAACAAATGGGAGGAAATTGGAGTCAACGTTTGTGACCGAATTGTTAGAAACGGCCAAAAGGAAATGGGATTTACATACGAAAGCTAAACGTAAGTCATCATTAACATCTAAACATAAGAAAACAGGGTTACAGTGGGCCAAGGAAAAGCAACGGTGGATGACTGGATGAAAGTCATATTCAGTGATAGAATCTGCATCAGATAATGCTGGAGCTGTTTGGTGCCATTCCCATGGGATTTATAAAGACAACTGCCAGAAGAAAACATTCCCATAGTCACTGATGATATGGGGCTGCATGTCAGGTAGAGACACTGGGGGGATGGCTGTCATTGCATCTTCAATAAATGCACAAGTTTACTTTGACATTTTGGACACTTTCCTTATCCAATCAATTGAAAGGATGTTCAGGGATGATTAAGTCATTTTCAAGATGATGATGCATCTTGCCATTGAGCAAAAACATTCCTTGAAGAAAACCACATAAGGTCAATGCCATGGCCTGCAAATAGTCCAGATCTCAGTCCAACTGAAAATCTGTGGTGGAAGTTGAAGAAAATGGTCCTTTGACAAGGCTCCAACCTGCAAAGCTGATCTGGTAAAAGCAATCAGAGAAAGTTGGAGTCAGATTGATGAAGACTACTGTTTGTCACTCATTAAGCCCATGCCTCAAAGACTGCAAGCTTATAAAAGCCAGAGCTGGTGCAACAAAGTAGTAGTGGTGTGTTAAAATGTTCTTTTGTTTTTCATGATTCCATAGTTTTGTCCCTCTGCTTGAACTAAAACAGTGACTGTTACCGACTACCCTAATTATTTTTCTTGATTTCTTTCAGTGTTTCTCAAAGCCAGAAAGTTGCCACTTAGAATGACTGTAGGTTTGTGTCATGTCTGAACTGCTTTTTTTCCCCCCTCGACAAAATTAAACAACTGAACTCCGAGACGGGTGATACCATCTTTTTTACCGGGGGTTGAATTATTGGCTAATGTCTTTCATTGGAAATATAAGAGCCAACTAAATATTACATCGAAGCAGTCCTCTGCTATTGCAATGCTGCACACACTGTTCTTGACACCACCACAGCAATTACACATATTGTGCAGTTGTACTGCAAACATTAAGTGTGCAAAGCTATAATGACACTTAACAATTGTTAACTACTTTTACAAAATATTCCTTGCCAACTAAATCTACAGATAAAACGTCTGATACCAAGAGTCAACACATAGAAACATCCAGACCTTAAAACAATGTGACTTAAAGGAAAATAAACTATGTAATTTAAAAAAAAATGCGAGTTAAAGTGAAAACGAATAATGCTACTATCAATTTGAAAAAAAATGTTTACAGCTGATAAAACTAAACAAAGCATCTCTGTTTTATTAGCATGGCCACCATCCCATATTAGAGTAAATACTAGGTTTGTTTACCATCCTCAGAACACTCTTTTTGTACATTACAAGCTCTACAATCAAATCTGATTTTATAGAGCCTTGAAGAATGGCTGCACACATTGAACTTTGGCTTGAACTACCTTTCCGAGGTAATATAAATCACCAGCTAAAGCACTGATAAGGAGCAGTGATTTTCCTGGTTAAGAATGTAAATGAGCTTCGCGTGTTACGTCAGAAACGACACCTGAGAGACTCCGTGTCCTGACAGTGTTCATGGGAAAATAGAGTCAAATGGATTAAAGCTACAAAACACAAACAAAAACGCTGCTAAAATGAACTGTTTACCACAGCTACTTTTCAGTGAAAGAGTTTACGTATAGCACAAACTAACCTTCAGAATCCATAAGTCCTCTCTCCACCCAGTGATACGGATTGAGGATGAAAATATCTTTGCAGTTATGTTTTATTTTGTTACAGGAGAGTCAAACATCCCCGTTTTCCTTCCCAAGCAGTAAACCCAGCCAATCTGAAAATGTCAACGAAATTGATCCCACATGTAAATAAAAGGTCTAATAAAAAAAATTAAACAAAAACCGGGCAGCTTTGGTGCAAGTCAGCCTCCACCACACTAGTCCTGTCTTCTGGAGTTCAAAATGAGCCGTGCGTCAATAACACCAAAGGCTGAATGAACGTGCCCCCCCCCGTGCAGTCGTTAGTTTAGGGTTTTTCTCCCTCTCATTAAAATCACTTTCTTCATGCACGTCTCTCCCAGCAGCTTCTGTGGAAAACATCATGAGGACCTATGCTGCTCCATACTCTGGCTGTAAACACGTGTCATGGTCCAGTGAAGAACTGTGCTCCCAGTTGGGCTGCAAGTTTACAAAAGGAGCAAGGCGACCTGTCACCTTATCCTACTGAAAGGGGAGTGGCCATGGACAGCTTGACCGAGTTGGCATTCAGTGTTGCTAAGCAGCCAAAGTCATTCTGCTATGAAGGAAAGGATCAGGCAGCTTTTCAGTGCTAAACAAATGAAGGGAGCAGAAAGGCCACCGGCCACGGTGCTGAAAACACATTTTGATATGTGAACGCCTCCCAGTGACCCACTGGAATTGGTGCTAAAACTCACCTTTTCAACATTGCATCACACAACCTGCACAGAGTCAGTGCAGGTGACAAGTTTTCCAAAGCCCTCGCTGACAATGTTGGTGTTTGACGACACAAACAACTTGTCATTTGATCCTGATGCAACAGCAGTGCTGTAACACCAGACCTTAGCTATTTCTGCTTAATCTATATAAAGGCGGACGAGCCGGAGAACCACGTTCCAATCATGAGGGAAGATGACATGTAAACCACTGGACAGAGTTTATCTCCACAAAGCGCTGTAAGGTCTTATATCCTGTGAAATCTGATTAAATAGGTGTGTTGTGCAATTGAAGCCTTTCAGCAATGTTAATCAAGTAAGGCAGTTTAAAAGAGAGGATAAACAGTCAGAGCGTGATATACATGACCCTTTCTGGCTTGTTAAACAAAATTATATTCATTTCACAAATACATCAAATTATGTTGCAACAAATGTAATCTGCTTGTAACAGAACCTCCAAAAGTAACCAGGATTATCGTTAAACTGAGCTCAATGAAAGTTACTGTCTTTAATCCACTTCTCTATTCAGAACCAAGAATGGCAGAAAAATGCTTCTACAGGTGTTAGTCGTAAAATTAGAATATCATGAAAAACATTGATTTATATTTATATTATATCCATTAATTACACACAGACTGATATATTTCAAATGTTAATTATTTTAATTTTGATTATTATAACCGACAACTAATGAAAACCCCAAATTCAGTATCTCAGAAAATCAGAATATTACTTAAGACCAATACAAAAATGTTTAGATTTTAGAATTTTTAGAAATGTTGGCTGACTGAAAAGTATGAACATGAACAGCACTCAATACTTCGTTGGGGCTCCTTTTGCCTGGATTGTTGCAGCAATGCGGCGTGGCATGGAGCTGATCAGTCTGTGGCTCTGCTCAGGTGTTATGAGAGCCCAGGTTGCTGTGATAGTGGCCTTCAGCTCTTCTGACTGAATTGTTGGGTCAGGCGTGTTGTATCTTCCTCTTCACAATACTCCATAGCTTTTCTATGGGGTTAAGGTCAGGTGAGTTTGCTGGCCAGTTAAGAAAAGGGATACCATGGTCCGTAAACCAGGTACTGGTAGCTTTGGCACTGTGTGCAGATGCCAAGTCCTGTTGGAAAATGAAATCTGCATCTCCATAAAGTTGGTCAGCAGCAGGAAGCTTAAAGTACTCTAAAAGTTCCTGGTAGACGGCTGCGTTGACCTTGGACCTCAGAAAACACAGTGGACCAACACCAGCAGATGACATGGCACCCCAAACCATCACTGACTGTGGAAACTTTACACTGTACTTCAAGCAACATGGATTCTCTTCCTCCAGACTCTGGGACCTTATGTTCCAAAGGAAATGTTAAATTTACTTTCATCAGAGAACATAACTTTGGACCACTCAGCAGCAGCCCAGTCCTTTTTGTCTTTAGCCCAGGCAAGATGCTTCTGCGCCGTCTCTAGATTCAAGAGTGTCTTGAAACAAGGAACGCGACAGCTGAAACCATGTCTTGCCTACGTCTCTGTGTGGTGGTTCTTGAAGCACTGACTCCAGCTGCAGTCCGCTCTGTGAATCTCCCACACTTTTTTGAATGGATTTTGTTTCACAAACCTTCTGCTCCAGGGTGCGGTTATCCCTATTGCTTGTACGCCTTTTCTACCACATGTTTTCCTTCCCTTCTCCTCTCTATAATGTGCTTGGACTCAGAGCTCTGTGAACAACAGCCTCTTTAGCAATGACATTTTGTGCCTTGCCCTCCTTGTGCAAGGTGTCAATAGTTGTCTTCTGGACAACTGTCAAGTCAGCCGTCTTCCCCATGACTCTGTAGCCTCCAGAACTAGACTGAGAAACCATTTAAAGGCCTTTGCAGATGTTTAGAGTTAATTAGCTGATTAGAGTGTGGTACCAGGTGTCTTCAATATTGAACCTTTTCACAATATTCTAATTTTCTGAGATACTGAATTTGGGGTTTTCATTAGTTGTCGGTTATAATCATACAATCATAAATAAATTTATTTCATGAAATTCAAATGTAATGACCTGCACCTGTATATCCACGAGGCTCCTCAGAAGCCACGAATGGGGCCTCAAATGGCATTTCCCTGGCTTTTAATGGGTAACTGGACATATCGGTGTCACTCAAAGTGCAAGTTTGAGTAACAGGACTAGCCATCAATAACTAAGACACATAGATAGTCCACTCCAGAAAGAGGCAGCAGGCCAAGCTATTTGATTCAAGGCCAACAGAGATAAAACAGACCACAAGAAAGCAGAAGTCACAGGAGGTTTTGGTTAAATCAGCACAGCATTATCCTTCAGTCAGAAATTAAGTCTATTTAAAGACACCACTGAATGCACCACACTACAGTTTGTTTACCCGCAACTGAGTAACACCAACAATACCTTGGAAAGTTTCACTAACCGTAAGCGCTGCTTTAAGGTAATAATGTTTCTTCAAGCTGATGAGTAAAACAGCATCACTGAACTCAAACTAAAATTGGGAAATGTACTGTAGAATTTACCATAGACTCCAACCTGCCGGTGAATCTGAGGCGAGATCAAAGTAAAGTTTGTGTTATCTTCGCAGAAACATCCAAGGCAGTGCAAGGACAAAGCAGAGCATCTGCTGCAAATTTAAACCATCCAAAGAAATAGCTGCTTGGTTTGTTTTTTTCATTTGGGCTAGTCATTAAATAGTGGATCCAGTGTTTACATGATAACCAAGTTACACAGTTACTCTAAAATTACTTTTATTTCCCTGTATTTGCAAGCTCTCGGATACAAGCTTGCCGAAATGAGCTTCCTCTGAAGGGTTGCTGAACTCAACCGTAGAGATATGTAAAGTACTTCTGTAATCCAAGGGGAGCTCAAAGTAGAGCTGCTGCTCCTCCACATCGAAAGGAGTCAGCTGTTCGGGCATTTGAAGAGGATGCCCCCTGGGAACCTCCCTTCGGAGGTTTTCCGGGCACGTCCCACTGGGAAGAGACCCGCAGAAGACCCAGAAATCCCTAAAGGGACTATCTTGGGAACACCTTGGGATCCTCCAGAATGAGTTGGAGGATGTCACTGTGAAAAGGGATGTCTGGGGTTCCCTCCTGGACCAGTAACGACCTGCGAAGGATGGATGGATGGATGCAAGCTATCTTTGAAAGGAAGACTATCTTGTTCAAAACTTTAATAACTTTAAATACATAAAATTTATAAATCCAGATGAAAAAAGCTTGCTTTACCATAACTCTTTCTCTGGAAGTCATTTTCTGATCACAACTTCGCCCTTCTGCACCTGACAAGGTTGTCCCTATCTGGTCTCCTCCTTGCGCAGGTTTCAACACTATTTAAAGTCCTTAACTAGAACTAATAAGGTTGTAAAGACGTGTCCTTAGTTACAGGACACCACACCGTTAGCTACCAACGGACAAAGTGGATTGCAGCGGTCGGAGACAATAAAAACGGCGCTAACTGCTTGTTATTTTGCTAGTGTCCTTCAGTGCTTGACTATTTCTGCTTATGTCCCTTTCAGACGTCAAGTGACTTCTAAAAATAAATAAATACTACTAAATAAAAAGATCTTACCACCTGCCCAGCATGTATCGTTTTATGGTAGATGTGTTCATTACATTCATAAACGTTAGCTCTAGAGTGCGCAGATCTCGGCTACCTGTCACCCTGACGTCCTCTCAGAGAGCAATTACTTCCACCTGGTCGTTACTGGGCTTTTCATGGAACCAGTCTGGTATTTAAAACGCAATACTGGTACTTACCACACTTCAGCTATCAGCCTGAAGTGATGAAAGAGTTGTTCGGACGAACTTTGACTCCTGAGAGATACTGAGGTGGTGAGTCTGGAGTCCACATTTGGCTAATAATCAGCTCCAAACGACTGTTACCTGAATCCTACCAAACACGATAGCTTTACACTAGCATGTCTGTAAATACGATTGAATGATTAAATGCGGGTATTAGTTGTATAGAATCCAGGGACTATTCCTGATATAAAACAAGTTTATTTAATTAACTGCTGATTAACAAAACCCTCTTACAGATGTTTCTTAAAACATTAGAATTTAAAAAGTGAAACACAACAATATATAGAGCCATTACATGGCATAAGAGTTTATTCATTAAGAAATATCCATGAGTAGCCTATCACTTACAGCTAATGAAAAAAAAAAAACTTTCAAAATTTGAACATTACATAAGAACAATAAAACTAAACGATTTTTATGAACAAGTTGTGTTGACCTTATTATGGCCACAACAGTTAAGCAAAACTGCTGACAGTTGTCCAGCATAGTCAGTGACATAACAAAAAGGTTGAACCACAAAGGTTCATTGTGAAAGAAGCCGAGTGCTCCCAGAGTGTATTAATAGTTAAGTGGAAGGAAAAGATATGCTTTGGCCCCAACCCTGCTTCTATTGCAAACAAGACTTCTGTTTTTTCTTCTTCTTTCTTGCAACAGAGGGGGCTAAGTTTGTTGAGTGCATAACTAAAAGTTAATAGATTCTTCCACCCGAGCTACGGATCTTGGCAGCTCCTCCATAGCTTTCATGGTCCTCTTGACTGCTTCTCTAATTCATTCCACCCTTTCCTGGCCCGTTTGGTTAGCTGGACGGCCATTTTCTAGTAGGTTAGTGGTGACATATTCTTTCCATTAAAGGATGATGGGTTGTACAGAGCTCTGTAAGATCTTCAGAACTCCACTCTTCCTCCAGACTCAAGGATCTTTATTTAAAAATAAGATGCACTATTTACTTTCATCTGAAAAGAGGACTGAGCAGCAGTTTAGTTCTTCTTAACCCAGGTAAAACACCCTAGATGTCCTAGATTAACATGACAGTTGAACCTCATGACCTGTATGTGTGTGTGTGTGTGTTGTGGCTTTATTTTCTGAGTGTGGGGAAAATAACCCACATAATGCAAGACAAGAAGAAAGTTAATTTTAAGTTAGGAACAGTAGGTACTAAAATACTTTTCCTTTGTTAGTTTTAGAAAAACTAAGCCGCTGAAATTTTTTTATTGATATATGATGGAGAAAAAATGCAGTTTAAATTATTTCAGGCTTGCCAGATTTAAATGAGCCTAAATATTTGGCTTAATTAAATCACAGGATTTAACATTTCTTCTAAAAGACTATGCTATTGAAAATATTTGATGCCAAATGTTAAAAATGATTAAACTGAATGAATCTTAAAACGAAATATTGAAATTCAGAGCACAATCTTTGGGCTACACAAGTGTTTTTATTTTTTCAAAATAGTACCTTTCTTTAATTTCTTGCAATACTTTGTTTTTTGATATATGTAAGAAATAGATATTAGTTTTATAAGAATTTGTATTTTCATAGGTTTGAAAGGAAAAGATCTAATTGATATTCTAAAACATTTATTAATGCTGGACAAAAATCCATAAATAAAAAATATATATCTATATATAACATATAGATGTTTTTCTTGATATGTTTTTTCTACTTCTTTACCCTGAAGTAATCCAGCTATAATTGGATGGCAAATAAATGTTTCATTACTTGACTGAAATATATGAAATAACCAATGATTAAAGTGAACCTTTTGTCGATTCATGAAGTTGACAATTCATGTTATGAAAACATTTTGGGTAATTTTACAGAAAAACCTTTCAGGTTTCTCTCTGAGATCACACCATTTCATTAAAATAACAATATTTCCCTTCCAACATATACTTTTGTAAATATTCTAGTCTTCTAACCATCAAAATGATTACTGCCACGCTAACTAAAGCTGTGATTCTCACTTCCCTTAGAAGAACTAAAATAAAATGCCGTTACATCCTTTGTGTGCTCCTTGTGCAGAGGTCCTCCACTTGAAGCCATTAGATTTTATTCATTTAAATCTGGTTGTACAGTAATTAAATAACATAATCAAAAGCCATATGATGCCAGAAAACAAAGGTCTATGTACATTATCAAAAGTGCACTGTGTTAACCAGAAAATGAGGGGCACATTTAACATCCCACTGAAAGGAATACGAGGAAAGCTTTCAATCGGGTTCACAGCCAGGAGGAGGTAACATCCTTTCATTAATCACAAATGCTTTCAAATAGCCATTAACGATCAGTAATGTTAATCTGAGGTGCAATATTCATTCTTTTCATCGTATCTGCTATTTTATAACATACATTTTAGAAGTTAGTATTACGCTATGTGACTATGTAGAAAATACGTATACTGCATCGGTTAATTCCAAACTATTTCTCTGAGGTGTTCAATAGATGCTCCAATTCTTAACCGTGGAAGTCCTGATGGACCTGAAGCAAAAGATGGGCGCTACTGATGCTCGCAGGTACCGTATGTTTCTTCTGGCATCGAAAACAAAGCAGAACAACATGTTACACTTTGCTCTCTTTGTGGTTCATCGGTCTGAATGGATTATTTACACAGACAGGTGCAAGACAGGATCACAACCTGATACGTCAGGCCAACGAGTGCTTGAGACGGGATGAATGTACCAGACGGACAATAGGACGAGATTTATTCTTCCACATCGGATGTAGGCCACGTGGCGGCTGTTTATAAATGTGGGCATAAAGTTGGGACTCCTGGTCCTAAAGGCAAATAAATGTGCAGATTTTTTAAAGTGAGGGCGAGAAAGTGGGAAGGAGGAGACAATGTATGTGTCTTCCAGTGAGGTTAACATAAGGAGCCTATAGAAAAGAGCGCTGCATGTCTGTTTGTCCATCAGCATTTGAAGTTAAACAGGTGAATCTCCCGCCCTTCCTCGGTCTCCCTCTTCCTCCCCACTCCTGCCTTACTTCCTGACACATGACTGCCAGCTGAGGCCTCCACAGGCAGCAGACACGATGATGTAAAGGATCACCTGAAGAGAGCACAGAGAGTTCACCGACTGTTAGATTTATCACAAGACTAAGCAGCTCTGTGATAACGCTTATACAAGACACATTCCTTTCCAAACCAAGAGCCTTTAGAAAAATCAATCCTATAGGGGTAAATTTCTGCTTAAAAAGGTCAGCTTCTACAGAAGACTGTTTCTCCAATAATCGTGATTGTCTACACTTACCAGAGACACCAGCACAACAACGACCGTCAGTTTGAGGTTCTTCATACACATGGCCCGTGCAAGGTTACGACTTGTGGTTTTAAACGTGACCGACTGGTGGAGCAGCAAAGGAAAAGAAAATGAATCGCACAACTTGAGACAAAGAAAATGGCTGTGCATTGCCTAAAGTATGACTACCCCTTGAAGCGGATGGAAAGGATATATTGTTTTCAAAATCTTTTACCCCTATCCATCCTGATCTGATACCCCTAAATAAAATCCAGTGTAACCAATTTCCCACAGAAGTCCAGTATACAAAATTATCATCTGACAACAAATATAGTAATGTCCAACTGCAGGCGCTCTAAAACATCACTATCCCTCCTGCTCTCCACAAATGTGACCTTTAGAAATCATTGTTGAAAGAAAGCAAAAAGAAGTAGTCTGCTTCAAGCCCACGGAAGAGGACACAGCATTTAACCATTTGGCCTAGACGCAAAACCCCAGTGTAAACAATGATGGTGTGAATCATTTCCCACAGCATTTAGTCACATGAAATCCCAATGAAATGCACTGAGGTTTGTGGTTGTAACGTGACAAAGTCTGTAAAAGTGCAATGGGTATTAATACTTTTGCAAGGCACTGTATACAATCTTTACTACTAGATATTATGCCTCAGAAAAGGATGCAGGGCAACCAGAGGTTAACCACTAAATTTTAAAACTCACTGAATCAACCAGATTTTCTGTCTTGTCAATCAGCAACTCCAGCTTCTCTCCTCTCTGAGCTACCAAGTCTGTAAAAAGAACAGAGACAGAAAGGGTAAATAAAACCAATATGAGGCTGGGAAAATCCATCAAAGTTCTGAGCCTGTTACCCTCTAGGTTCATGTATTATAATGTTGGCTCAGAACATTTACTGCAATTTGAGCAGGAAGGACAAATCCCAGCACTGCCTTGGTAGAAGATCAGGTGGTCCTGCACTGCTAGAACTATGATGATTTAATAGGGTTTAGGGACAAAGATAATAGTACAAACATAAAATTAGCTCTAAGAAAGTTTGCATGACATCTGATTTCCTAATAAAAACAAAGCTGTAGGGTATAACCACTCTTAGCCACATAAACCAGTCACATTAGCTTATACTCATTCCAAAACTGGACATTTTCCACTTCTAAAGCTTCTTAAAAATTACTCCTACTACTAATAAATATAAGTTCTGCTGTTAGCCTAAAAAGCCGCTTACCTATGTCACGGACCATAATACCCTTTAGGTCATCAACTTGCATCTGAGTCTCAGTCACACGATCCGAGCCCCGTGGGTCTGAGTGGTGTTTCTGCAAAAAAGATAGACGAGAAAGTCAATCTCAAAAGAGTACTGGTCTTAATTAAAAGCAACAGTAAATGTTAACTATATGGCACAGAAAATCTTTTGAACTCAATGCAGATGAACGCTTTTCATATAGCACATTAATATACTAAAGGGGCCAAATAGTGTATCCAAAAAGGATAATTTAGTAATTTCATGATATCAAAATCTTTAGGTCTCAAAAACTTTTAAATATTAAGAATATCTGAAGATGGGTTGATTTCATTTCAACTCAATACATTTTCTATCCCTATTTAATCCCTGCAGTGTTGCTGGGGTGGGTTCTGGTGCCATGTCTCTTACGGGTCAATTAGTGACACTGTTTGTAAGGATTTGACAAAGCAGAAATGGCTAAGCGACTGGGTCAAAGCACCTCTGAAGCAGCAGGCTGTTCCCAGTCTAAGGTCAGTATCCATCAAAAGTAGTCTAAGGAAGGAACGGTGGTCAACTGGCAACACGGGGCACCTGAAGGCCTATTGAAGCCCGGGGTGGAGAAAAGGCTATCTCAAATGAGTAGAAATGAATAGTTGCAGACCAGTTGGGGTGTTCATGGTGGGCATAATGTAGAGTAAGGGCAATTTAAAGATACAAAGCCAGAGAACCAGGAGAAAATCCATAGATGCACATTAAAAACATGCAAACTCCACACAGAAAGGCTCTGACCAGCGCCCAAACCAGGACCTTATTGCTGTCGTGGTAGGCTAATAAACAGCCCTCACAAGACTTTTTCTTCTGCCTATGATTTTTGGGTACTTACCATCTGGGCTGCAAGTGTAGAGGAGAATTCACTGTTCATGGCATAAGGAAGAGCAGTCTGCGCTCGAGACCCGTATGTAGTCTGGAAGCGCTTCTTGACTTCACTGAGGAAGCTGAATGCACGTGATCTTTCAAAGTCCTGGCACATGCAAGACGTAAACATGAAAAAACACTTAAAGATTATGTTACTTAGTCTAGTACTATGACATACATGTCTAAGGATGCTATGACTGATTCCTTGCATTATTTAAACAACTATAATAACTTATCACTAAGGTAAGTTTTAATGATAGTAGAAAAAAAAAACATTCTTTCTTAATAAATAAAAAATAACCCAAAACCTTAAATGAATGACTAAAGCAAGCATACACTCACATCATCTGTGATGCACAGGTAGATGATTCTGTCATGGCAGATGTAATGAAAGAGATAGCTAGAGAAAAAGAAAAGGGGTCAGTCTTGACTCCTGCAGTTCTAATGCTAATGGCACACAGGAGCACATTTCAAATCAAACAGCATGTAAACAAGCAGCTCAGGAACTACTTATGACAGAAAGAACAGCACCAGATTTAGCAGCAGGTTTGATTACCTGCTGTGGCTATAGGTCAGTTTGTTATTCTCTGAAGGTATTTTGGCCAAAATCTGCTCCGTGACTTCCAGGAAATTCCCGCCGCACCAGGCATGCTTCGCCAGGATAGTGGTTCCACGAGCCACCACAGCAAAAAGAATTGCCATGGCAACAGCTGGGGGTTGGTTAGGTCTATAATCTGTTATCTACAAAAAGAAACAGCACTCAGTTGTTCAGGGATGAAGACAAACAAAATGAGCTAGAAAGGGCGAGAAGGCTCTTTAAAAAAAAAAGAACAGAAGAGTAAATGTCAAGATGTGCTGTCCAGGAGCACAACAATACTATTAGCCTTTAAGCTCATTACCACAGCCTCTTTTGTGTAACCAAGATAATGTCGAGAAGGAAAACCAAAACCAAAAGCTGGGAAACAACGAGCTGTGTTGTTGTTTAGCAACATACACAGTGGCGTTGGGTGGAAATTAGTGGTTTAACAAAATGCCATTCTCTACACAAACAGAACTACAACTATCAGATATACTTTTTACCTCTATGTGTCAATGATGCTTAAAGTTCCTCGTTTAGCTCAAATGTCTACATCTGAAAGTGTTTCTATTGCTAGCACGCTAGCTAATCCCTTTCGAGTGATTTCTGCTTGCAAATTAGCAACACCGGAAACACTATTGTGGTATACACTGGGTAATGTAGTTTCCACATCCCTTTTTGTCATTGACCGTTAACGCTGTATGTGCACTGTCTAAACTACATTTTTTTTCGGCTACGTGTGACGTATTTTTAACGTGCATGTTTTCCAAAACGGAAGCCCCTTTGTGACGGCCAAAAGCAGGGGAACTTTTGCATCAAAAAAAACTTTCAGGGGTATTGCAGACTGGTTCAAAGTCCCCCACATGGCGTTTAAAAAAACAAGGAACTCGAAAAAATTGTTGCAACATTTACCACATTTTTAAGTAGTCAGTGAACGTTTCAAGGGAAGTTTGTGTCAATTGTCATGTGTTTTTGATAGTGTTGTAAATGATCTCTTTTTAACTTTTAGGTCATCAACCCACCGATTAAAATGAGCACGAGTGGAAATGATAGACTAAACTGCTCACGACAATATACATTGTTGATTTAATGAAAAAAGATAAAAGACTAAATGACTAAAACAATGGCTGGTACCACAATAAAAAAAAAAAAAAAAACAATGATTACTAA